>JAZGLO010004701.1:0-246249 GCA_036873155.1 Biomphalaria sudanica
CGACCATTAAATATACTTGTTTAGTTTCTTCCCCCCCCCCCCCCAAAAAAAAATGCTCGGTCACTAGATGAGACAATATATGTTTCGGAAGTTGAATGTTGGGAGGAGCAAAACCTGCCCTTGTGGAGCATCACCAGAGAATGCTGACCATGCCCTTCAATGGTGCATACTAAATCAGAGACCCGAACAGGACTCTGGTCCCAAAGCCCTCCTATAGAACCAAAGCTATTCGGAGAACTGCCTGATCTGGAAACCATTGTGCGGTTCTTCTCAGATATAGGATTACTGATCTGAACCCTCCAACAAGTAAAACGAGAACAAAGAAGAAGAAGAACAACAAATGTAAGTGTACACAAATAGTGTGAACAGCAGCACATTTTGTAAAGTGTTGACATACAGATTCTGGCACTCATAAGACTCCTGCGGAAGTACTGACTGGAACTTCTCTTTGCTTGGAGATATGTCCTCTGGAGCTGAATCAGCTTCTGCGCTAAATTGTGAGCTGATGGTATTGAAAACTGGTTCTTGACTTCTTAAAATTTGCTTTTATAAATTGTAAAATTAAGGAATCTAAATATGTGTTGTACTTTTAATCATTTCACTAGAAATAGTTTCACCTGTTTTCTTTTGCTTGCTTGTAGAAATGGGAAGGCCTTGTTTGAAAAGATTTAACATCCATTTACAATTAATATGCAAAAAACTCTTTGTGATGGAAAGTATGAAACATGAAATCTGTCTTCAACTCTTCATTAGAAATATTGGTAACAAAGTCACAGTCAATGTCCTTCAAGTAACAGAACAATTTCTTCCTTGAGATTTTATATTATTCTCGTTTGTCTTGACCATGCTAGGATGGCGGTTATATTGCATTATTTTGTTCATAATCGGAACTAATTTTAATACCCATAGATCTGTGATTTGTGATATATTATTTGTGTAGAAATTTTATGCAGCTTTGTGTAAACTTTCCTGTTTAAAGTTTATGGTTGGGGTTTAAAAAAGAAAAACAACTATTTTACTCAGTCATAGATCGAGCTCCACCAGTTGTCACCCTTACCATCTTGTTCCAAGCATACCCAACATTCAACACAGATCTTCATAGCATTGAATAAATACTGATCATGATTATGTCTTGAATTGAGTGTATTGGTGTTTAGTATAGCCAAGAAGCATACTCTTCGTTTACTTGAAACTTTTTATAATGACAGTTTCAGTAAATTGCATTTATATTATTTTTAATATATTTGCATTTTTATAAGTATATACTGTGGGCACACCTGATTTCTGTAGGTGTCGGCGGGCCGCATAAAACATTCCGGCGGGCCGCATGTGGCCCGCGGGCCATAATTTGCCCACCTCTGCTATAACATATAACTATAATTACTATATACACACATAAATATATACTTATTATATAAAAGTAGTTGACAAGAAAGCTATATAACTATTTGTTGCAGATAACTGTAACAATAATAATCGTTACAACGATAAGTAGCACAGAAAACTACGACTTGAGAATCGGCCGATGTTTTAAGTGACACAATGATCTTGTAGATAGATTTCACTATCTGCCCACAGTGTTGCGTCCACTCTAGGCCCAGGGGATCAAATTTTCTCCTAGCCAGAACTTCCCCACACCACCCACCACAGACACTTACTCCTTGTAAAAAAAAAACACAGAAAAACCTAGACTATCACAACAGAAAAAAAAAAACAACAACATAAAACCACCAACAACTTTACTTGTCAGCCTTGGTTAGCTCACGCAGCGATACGGTTTGATACGATAAGGGGAAAGACAACTCTCCCTCCATTTTTGTTTAAGTAATTCATTCCCTTGAGAGCGGTTTTGGAACAATTCCCCCCCCCCGGGGGAAAATAAAATGTAAAAGAACGAGAGATGGAAGGAGGAGCCGATCTTAAAGAAGCAATGGTATAGGAATAGGATATCTCCAGTTTGTAAATAGCCTACATACATATCTGCACTATATCTATCATGCTAGAAGCACGACCGCTAACATTTTCCTCTACAGCCCAGTCCTTCACCATGAGGCCCTGAAAACCGTTTTTCCAGTATGTCTTAAGAAAACAAATGCTAGGAAAGGAAAAATATGCTGAGCCCCCCTAGGTCAAATGATTGTTTGTTAGAAATGATAAGTAACGATGCCATTTTTTGGGGGGTGATGGAAGCCATCATTTCGGAATGGGGCAGAGTAGGATGAATGAAGGAAAGAGTTCCAGGAGGAGGGGGCAATCAAGGTACGTGGATTGGGGGGTGAGCTTGAGGGCGTTGTCATAAAGTGACGTCCTGAAGAAAACAAAGAAAATAGTTTCTCCTTGCGTTCGGTTGACGCCGCTGGGGGAAACTGGTAGAAAAAGTTCAGAATGAAGAGGTTATAGCATTCCTTAGGAGATGCTTGGGGGGCATTTTGGGGGGGCGTTTTGGGGGGGGGGCGTATGTTTTCATGAGTGGGTGGCAGAGATTGGAGGCTTCAAGTACACTACTCGTAGATGTGTTTCCTACTCTGTGTGTGTGTGAGTGTGTTCCAGTTTGGTCAGTGCTGAAGCTGAATTGATGTTAAGATAACAAGCTGAGGGTGGGGCGTGGTAGATGAATCGTCAAGTGCCTGGCCTCCGAACGTTGGAACTCTGGTTCGAATCTCGGTAAAGGTTTGAAGAGTCCATCTCATTCTGTTGGATTCCTGACTTGAGTTAGAGAAAGTTAAGGTGGTTGGTCGTGTGCTGGTCATATAGGAACTTTGTTAACCTCGGCCATAGAAACAGATGATCTTTTCATCATCCATGTATAAAACGCATGGTCTTAGTTAAGTACTTTATTTTTTTTAAGCAAGATGAGGACAGCAAGGATTACCTGAGTTCAGCCAGATCTATAATCAGATGGTCGTTTTACGGCCACATCTCCCCCCCCCCCCGCCCGTTAATCGTTAGCCACAGACGATTTCAAGGAAGCTTTTTTCTTAACGTTGCATTCTACTTTCCGAGTTCCGAGAATAATATAGAATTATGTATGCCTATTAAACTCAGTGGAACATGTGACGCAAAAAAAATGTGAGTTTTTAAATATCAACCAGTTATAAAGACCAAAAAGATCGCATCGCAAATCTGCAATCGAGTGTGTTTAGTAATTAGAAGCGATATCAGCTAGTCAAAATCAAAGCAAAGTGTTTATAAAAAGAAAAAAAAAGTAAAATATTAACAGAGGTAGAGTCATTGAATATGCTAAATACATTGACCAAAAGAAAGCTGTATATGTTATTAGTCAGTACGCGAGAAAGTTAAATCTGTTAATGGAAAATTGGTATGTATGTACGCGGGGATTATGGCGTTAATGATGGCACAGTAAATCCAAAATTTTTACTAGAAACCATATACACTAACAGTAAATTTACATCAACGACCAACCGCCATCACTTTTTCTTAAGTACTAAATCATACACATTACAGTTAGGTGGTCTCAGGATGTCCCAAAACTCCCGAAATTCAAAATCCCAGCCTTCATCAAGATTAGAAACAGGGAGCCCTCGGTTCGGTAAATAATATTAATAATAAAAGAAACAAAGCAGCGCGATGGCGTCCAAACCACGTCTCTCGGACATTGTTATTTTGGAACCATCCAGCCTTTCGGAATTTAGTCCATGGAGCATAATAAAACCGCAGTGACATGGTTCCGTTTGATTTGATGATTGCCTTTCTTATTGCAGCACGCAGCAAGGATGTCATGTATTTTTGCGACTAGTAAAAGTTGATGCGACCCTCTGCTTCCTGAAAAGATTATTCGTATCAGAGGCGGAGATGGCTTTACTTACGATTCGGCCCACATGACAGATGAGAAGACCAGACCGAAAGGATGCGTGGTGGGAAATTAATAGTGCAGAGCAGGCCGTCCTAGCCCAGTTCTGAGTCGGTCACTGTCCGAATGGTGTTTACTTCCGACGGTTTGGAGAACACTACGTCACACAGTGCCCACAAGACAGATGAGAAGACCAGACCGAAAGGATGTGTGGTGGCAACTTAATTGTGCAGAGCAGGCCGTCCTATCCCAGTTCTGAGTCGGTCACTGTCCGATTGTTCCTTCTTCGGACGGTTCGGAGAACTCTTATGTCACACGGTGCCACCACTGCATCGAGGCGTGACCTCCGTGACTCCGTGTCGAAGGTGCCGATCGAGGACGATGAAACAGTACGGAACATTCTCTATGAATGTCGCGTTAAGCATGAAAGGTGATAGAGACACGGACATGGGAGACAACTGGTCCGTGTGCGGTAACGGGTCTGTGCGGAAACAAGTCGACCTTAAAACTCACTGCCCGCTTTCTTTCACGTGCGCTGCGTAATCTCAGCATGAGCTTTTACTAATGGGGGTTTCTGCTAAGGGGCCAGCGGCTTCGCAGGCTCTGCCAGGGTGTAGCACTGTGTGCTGCCAACTGCTCAACATCCTACGTCTACGTATTTTTAAAGACGTTACTCATTAATAATGTTAAGACATGGGGGGAAACAATTAAAAAAAAAAAAAGAACGCACCGCTTCCCTGAACGCCGTAGTCACTCTGATAGCAGACTTCTCGCCGAAGCACAGTCCAGTGGTAATGAGTTAATTTCGGTAAAAGAAATACTTTATACAATACTCCAAATCAAATACATAAATCCGCAAACAAAAAAAGAAACAACAAAAAAAACAAAAAACAGTCACCAACATCTCAATCGAGAAAATCAAAAACTAATATCCCTTAACACACTGACACACTCCAGATGTCATTTTTTCGCCAGCCAGTCTATACACAAAATCACCTTAGCTCGCTTGTGGGAAAAAAATGGTTAGTAAGATGTCAATAGGTTTACATACCTTCTAAAAACTATATTTGATCAAACACTAATAGTCCAGTCTGAATGGCAGCCCCCCCCCGCCCCCCCCCCCATGTTACAGATCACTAAGAAGGCGTTGGGACTGAGTGGTTAATCGCTTGGCTTCAAACCGAGAGATTTCAGGTTCTAATCTCGGTGAAAACTGGAATTTGAATTGCGTCCATGAGTCCATCCCATTTTAATAGTTCCCTTACATTAGTTGGGGAAAGTAGATAATCATAAACAGATGACCTTTCCATCATCTGACCTCTCGATCGCAAGGTCTAAAGGGGGTTATGTTCCTTTTTATTTAACAGGTCACTAAGCTGAGATCTATATGTTTGTCATCAATAAAGTAAGGAAACTGGCATGATAGCTAGGGTCATAGTAACTTATACAGAGATGTTATTTTAACATCCTCAATCATTATTCAACCTGAACATGAAACAAAAATAAAATCAATTTCTCCAGAACAAAAGAAAGTTTGTCTAACAGAACTTCTGGTCATTCGTAGAGAATTTTAGTAGAATTATGGAATTCCGCCGACGTCATGCGTTTTTCTGTAGCACTTGCCTGGCAGAGTGTTATAATTGAACATGACATGCTGTGATCCCAAAGTGATAAAAACGACAGGGGCTATTGGAAATTTTCACACATGGCTGCAAGCCTAAAAATAAACCAGTTTTTTTGGTGTATCCGGTGTACAAAATTGAAGGAAGTATTTTAAAAGTGCACATTTCAGCACAGCAGAACCAACATTTTTTAAATCTCTTCTGTTTGTTAGTTTTGTTTAGTTGGCAAGGTCGAAGTTCAATTTAGTGTCCTTGACATCGTGAAAATCTCCAATATTCACTTTGCAGTAAAGCGAGTTACTAGTTGTTTTTTTTAAAGATCCAGTCCAAGAATCAGCAAATACAACTTCTCCAATTACTGTAGATAAAAAAAAAATGTTTTTAAGTAAATCTTTAAATGGGAAACTTTGACTCAACATTTTGGGGGGGGGGGGGAGGAGGGGAGCCACAGGAAGTTGAATTTTTTTATTTTTTTTGCTTTCGGGAAACCCCGTTCCCTTTTTTTATTTACTTCTGCTAAAGTCTGTCGTCAGAGTATGATCTTAGTCTGTCGTCAGAGAATGGTCTTGTCTTTAATGTCAGCTTGGCTGTCTGCCACACTTTCGCATCAAGTAGGAACAACTGAGGGACTCCAAGCTAATGTCTTTTCACTCCGTTTGGTGAGGAAGAAATCAAATGAAAGAAAGAGACAGCGAAAAAAAAAAGAAGGCGGGACAGAAAGTAGGAGGTCAGAAAAACTAAATAAGGATGGTCGGTTGTAAACTTTTAAGAGGTTGTCCCGGCAAGTATCGACACACCAAAAGAATCGATTTTTATAACAGATCAAGGAGTAGTTGGAACGATATTAAAAAAGAAAAAAAAAAGAAAGAGGAAGACGAGAGGACGGAAAGGATACGCGTGAAAGTGTGTGTGGAAGTGTGTGTGTGTGTGTGGAAGTGTGTGTGTGTGGAGGTGTGTGTGTGTGTGGAAGTGTGTGTGTGGTAGGGGGAGGTGGATCCTTTTCAAAGAAATCTGGGGGAAATATGGTTTACGGAGTTCGTCCTGGGTGTGATCAAGTATTGGTTTACATTTCAACAATGACTTTATTTGAGGTATCGATCTCTAGTGACCACATATGATGGATAGGGGAATAGAATGAGCTGTGATGGCTCTCGTGTGAGAAGAGAGGAGAGAGAGAGAGGGGAGAGAGAGAGGAGAGAGAGAGAGAGGGGTTGAGGCTAAGGAGGAAGCATGGATGACGTCTTTCATTGACTGGGGGCGAGACTATGGATGAATGACACTGGCAGACGAGTTACGTTTGATGTGAGAGCGTTCGTGTGTGTGCGAGTGTGTGTGTGTGTGTGTCTGAAGATGTGTTAATGTGTGTGAGTTTATTTAAGTGCGTGTGAGTGAGAACGTGAGCGTGGGTCGGTGTATGCTGGGTTTCGATGTTTGATGAGTGAGGATCGAACTAGGATTAGGACAGAATCGAAATCACGCAAATATGATACAAAACACGTCTGCGATTCTGGGAAAAAAGTTGAAAATGTATTAGGAGCTAAATATAATCAATTATATGTTATAATTCCAAGCTATATTGTTTACAGTACCTCTAGTTAACGTGTACCTTCGCGGAAACTTCTGGTCGGCTTTGTGGTTGGAACCAGGACACGAAACTCGAAAACGGCTCTAACGATTTTCCTAGAAATGTCACAGCTGCTGTATATCGTTTGGGAAAGAATTACTAACTCGTTGGCGACACTGGGAAAACTCTAGGTTGACCACTATAATTTTTGAAACTATAAAAAGAAATACATTTAAATTTGGCAAGAGAATGACACAATATATATCTTGAACGGACTATATGTCTTTGGGTATTTTGGCATTTCATGAAGAGTTGAATAAATTAATGTCTATGTCTATGAAAATTGTGCTCATCGTTTTGTAAGTCTAGTTCTGAAGGTCTATCATAAGAATACTATAAGGTCTAGTTCTGAAGGTCTATCATAAGAATACTATAAGGTCTAGTTCTGAAGGTCTATCATAAGAATACTATAAGGTCTAGTTCTGAAGGTCTATCATAAGAATACTATAAGGTCTAGTTCTGAAGGTCTATCATAAGAATACTATAAGGTCTAGTTCTGAAGGTCTATCATAAGAATACTATAAGGTCTAGTTCTGAAGGTCTATCATAAGAATACTATAAGGTCTAGTTCTGAAGGTCTATCATAAGAATACTATAAGGTCTAGTTCTGAAGGTCTATCATAAGAATACTATAAGGTCTAGTTCTGAAGGTCTATCATAAGAATACTATAAGGTCTAGTTCTGAAGGTCTATCATAAGAATACTATAAGGTCTAGTTCTGAAGGTCTATCATAAGAATACTATAAGGTCTAGTAGGTCTGTACATTCGCGTATCCACGATTCCTTCTCCTTAGGGGGGGGGGGGGGGGGATGGGGCGGGTTCACAAATGTTCCATTGTTTGTCATTGTAACATTCATTAGTTATTAGAGCTTAAATAATAGCTCTATATGCGATGTTGCGATGGTATTGTCTTGTTTTTTAAAGTATTCTAAATGTCTTTCTTGTTACTCAATTAAGGCATCTCTTGGTTTAAAAAACATACTACATTTACTATTTAACAAATATACCATATACCTTAGCAAACTTGCCACGTGGATAAATGGTCATTATATCTTAAGAGATATGTGGAGCTCAGTAAATCAGATTTATTGCAGGTTTTGACTTTGTTACTGCTATAAACATTCATCATTTGTTTGACGCTTGTTACATCAGCATTGTTATTGTCCGCCTCATTCTTTCCTTACATCCATTGAATAAAAACAATTTTTATTTAAGTTGTTTATCAGTCGCTTTTATAAGAACTGTCAGCTACGGGTCAGTGGTTGTTAACCACCTGTTAAGACAAGAGACGAGTCTTTGACATTGACAAGCGCGAGGTAGCTATACCTTAAGGAAGAAATTAGTACGACGCTAATCGTTGCTGTTCCTGATGATGGTCGGACGTAGTGTATTAAGGTTTACAAAAGGAAGAATAAAAGAGTCATGTTATATCAAAGACTTTATGATGGCAGGACAGGCAGAGATCAACTAACTTGAATAAACTCTCTAAGTGTTTCTTTTTTTACAAAGTTTACATTAATTCACTTAGTCTGTCTGTCCGTCTGTCTGTGGTACACATTTTGAAAAAGTTATTTCTCCCACTCCTCATTCTTGGATAAAGATAAAACTTTGCACAAATATTTATTTGTACCTAAGAAAACAAGAACAAAAAAAACAACAAAGAATTAATTAATTTTCTTTGATAGTGGAAAAGGGAAATAAATCTTACAATATTCAGAAATAAGGCTGTAATTGTGAAGTTTTTCCATTAGGATAAGTCTTGTTTTTATTTTAAGTATTATTTTTTTAAATTTTTCAAATCAAAGAAGTAAATAGCATTTTCCACGTGTTGCATGGAAGTAGCATACAGCGACTAGACGCGAAAAAAAGCTGTGAAAGTGATACAACAAACGAATATTCACTTTTGACTTGTGTAAAACAATTAGTAAAATCACTAAATTTAGAGACGCTTCAGGACAGAAGGCTGAAAAGTAAAGTAGCTATAATACATAAAACACTGAGCAATAATTTACGAACAAAAAAAAACACTAATAAAATGATTAGAAAGACATAAAAATATAGACTCCTTTCTTATTCCAAATGATAGGACTAATCCATACAAGTGCTCCTTCTTTCCTTGTGCCATTAGAGCATGGAGCGGGTTGCCTTAATCGGCTAAGATGTGTGCGTTAATTGAAATGACGCCACCTGGTGGTTCGTATGAAGTAGGAAAAAAAAAAAGTAAAAAAAAATAATTGACATAACATAACAATGGGAGTAACGTCTAACGTGATGTCTATTCACACTCTAACGAGACACTTCCTCGTGACTTTTAAATTGTAAACAATTGGGGATCCGTTGCAATAGACGCCACCAGCGTGCGAATAGCCGACGACGTGTCTGGCAGTGATCGTGTTTGGGTGTTGACTGAACAGTTGGCCTGCGAATAGCCAACAGATGATTGGTGTGGAATGTATGTCCTCTGACTTACATTTCATTATCTTATTGATTTAAATTTTGTACAAGTCTTCCAGAGTAAAAATAAATTTGAATAAAAATTCGGAAAGATCTTTTCTTTAATAATTGCATGAAAACACAATCTCTCTCCAGATAGTTCGCTATAGGGCTATGTCAATATTGCATTTATATGCCTTAACCGATAAAACCTAATATTCCATCTATTTATTTTATTTATTAGTTTATTGTATCGGTAACATCCATTTTTCGCAAAAGGCCGCCCCCATGCAAAGGTAATAATCAAGTTTATAAATGTATTAAGCTATTTATTTATATTTTTAATATGACCGTTTACTCCCTACTTGAAACAACTAAAAACTTTTGATGATCCGTAACGCTCAGGCACTATGGTCAACTATCCTATCTTTGTTTTATAAAAAAAAAGTAAAGTTACCCTTTCACATCTTGCGATCTATGGGGCATCTGTTTCTATGACCCACGGTTAACAAGCAGGGTGTTATGTGGCCAGCACAACGACCAACCGCCTTTACTTTCCCCAACTAAAGTCATGTAACCTTTAGAGTTGGGTGGACTCAGGAGCGCCCTAAAAATCCAAAAATTCAAAATCCCTGTCTTCACCAGGATTTCGAACCCAGGATTCCAGGCTCAAAAGCCGAGCGCCTAACCGCTCAGCCACCGCGCCCCCAATCTTTGTAATGTAGTAAAAACTAATGGAAAGAAAAATATGCTGCAAAATATGAAGTTATTCCCTTTTTCTGAAATTTCTAAAATTAAGAAAAGAAAAAAAAAGAAAGAAAATTCTTGCACTGATGAGTAAATAGAAGTATCGATTCTGACTCCCGTGTAATGAGGGATGTATATTTTTTTATTAGCGCTGAATAAAGTAGGAATCGATTTCTCTTAGGGAGACATTAGAGACTTGAAGGGGAGGGCTGGTATGTCTTTATTGTTTGCTGTTTATTTTGGAATTAGCGAGAATTTTTTTTTTTTACTCCTTTCTTTTGGACCGTCTGGGGGGTTGCTCGCAGGTAATTATAAATGGATGGAATTGGAATCTTGAACTGTTAGCGTGTTTGAACGTGGATAGGATGGTGGTCGATGGTGAGACTCTCAATGCTGAAGGCTTGTTCAGACATTTCTTCAGAAAGTAAAACTTTCTAGCCTAAAAACTCCCTTTCAGATCGCCAGAGGATGAAGACGGATATAATTCGAACTCGGGACCTTTGTGAAGAGAGTCCAAAGCGTATAGCACTCGACCAGGCAACCATCCATCGTATTGGTCAAAGCTGTATGCATATAATAGATTTCGAGATACGGCGACAGCAACGGCATTTCATTTGCGCTTTTGTTAGCCTGTGGTCTCTGTTTCGCTGCCGTTCAATTAAATACTCATTATTATAGATGCCAATGGACATTTTTTTTCATTTTATTTTTTGAAAGAACTTCTGTAAATTATAAGAAAAAATAAGATAAGATAATACATCGTATATAACTGTTCCTTATAATTACTAATGCGAGTGTGAGTCTGTAGCTAAAGGTATTGAGTCATTGGGTGTGCTAGTGTGTGTCCTCTGTGTCTTGTGCGTATATACGCGTGTTTGTGTGTTTCTCAGCGTCAGTTCCAGCACAAAGACACACGGTCCCGTCCCCCGAGAATCACGGGAAGGCATAATTCCGAGTCGATCGTCTGCTGTTGATTAAATTAATTTCACTTGGATCGATACCTCAATCTCTTTATCTCCCCCTTCCCCCTCACATGTACTACGACCTGGGAGCAACTTCTCATCTAAACATACGCACTAAGACAGCGTCCCGAAGTGACATGTATGCAATTAGACTACTATCTCTTTCCGAGTGTTGGCTGATACAGAATCACCCATAGGTACGCATACATGGCAAATGTACCTCGCTGGATTACTTGTTTTTCATGGAAATGCTTTATCATCACCTAGATCTGGGTATTTTAACCAAGATACATTTGCAGAAATAGAGATGTGTAGACATGTCGACTGCCCCTCGCATTTTCCTTGTTTTTATGGAATTACTTTTTCATCCCTTAGATGTAAGTAATTTAAAGAGAATATTTTTTTTGAAAACGAATGTGTGCTAAAAATTGAGAATGGAATTCAATAAATATTGGTATGGGCAAAACTCTTGTTACCTTTTTATTTAACAGGAATACATTTTTTGAAATAGGTATGTACCCAGAGCAAAAAAAAAAGTTGCTCTTTCAGATTTTGTGATCTATAGGGCAGCTGATATTAAGGTCATCTGTTTCTTTGGCCAACGCTAACGAGCAGGATGTCATGTGGCTAGCACAACGACCAGACGCCCTAACTTTCCCATACTAAAGTCGAGTACCCATTAGAGTTGGGTGGATTCAGGGGCGCCTAAAAAATCCAGAAATTCAAAATCCCAGTCTTCACCGAGATTTGAACTCAGAACCTCAATGTCGAAAGCGGTATATTCTACCATAAACTCACCGCGCCCAGAGCAAACATTTCTATACAACATTTCCCTAACAGTTTTTGGTAAATAAAATTTGACTAAATCTTGACAATGTTCCACTACAGTATTTGGGCTGGGACAAGTTTTAATTTTTAATCTGACTTTTGATTTCTGCCCGCTTCATTCTCCTGCCGTCCTGTAAGACGTTTAAACACGGACGCTATAATCTACACATCTAAAAAAAAAAACGTCAGAAAAATTATTTAAAAAAAAATAATACAATGGGATTTTTTTTTTGTCAATAGAATTGAAAAGTCATTGATGCAAACTAACACCACATACCAATTTAGAAGAAGCTAAATTTTAACTACAAGGGAAGACAATTAGTGGGTCCGTCAGTAACTGTGTCACAAGCTTCATGTTAAATACTTTCGTGACCTTATTGTTGAAATTAAATCAATCAAATACAAAAACAAAATTTAATAAAATACTCTGAAAGACACAAAGATAAAGGCACATTCCTCGTCCCATATGCTAGGACAAATTTGTACAAATACTCCTTCTTCCCTAGTGCTATTAGAGCATGGAATGGGTTGCCTGAGCTAGCCAGGAAAACCAGTGACTTGGCAGAATTTAAGTCATTGGTTAATATGCATGACGCGTAGGACGTAATCATCTTCTTTTTTGAAGCAACGCCTGTATTATATAAGATAAGAAAGATAATTATGTTACATTGTTTGTTCATTTTGTGTGCGCTCAAACTTTGTATGATTTACTAAATGCTTTTATATTGCGCGACTTTCAGGCTTATAGCCTTGCTCAGTGCGCCATATTTCAATCTCTTTTGTGGACCAGAGGAGTTGGTATAAGGTTTCCGTGCTGCCACACATCAAGCACAAATCGTATAGGGATTCGAACTCAAGTTCCCCCGCTCCCACCCAAGCGTTTTTTGCCACTCAGTCGCACATTTCAATTCTGCTTAAGGAATCTGTTTTTATTTTATAAAGAGCGGTTATGCTATTTATTTCCCCCCCCCCACCACCCCCCCAAAAAAAAAAATTCTCCGGAAATACTTTGTGGACATTGCGTAATCAGACATGGTTTTTGGAAATAAAATGAAGAAATTGTATTCTCATGTTTAAGTAGACATTTTTTTTTAAGCAGTCATCAACGCTGGCGGTATCAAAATCGACCTTTGAAATTGGAACAAATGTCCATGTTACTTTGACAGATTTATCCCTATCATGACCTAAGCAATGCTTCTCAGTCTCACCGTGGCGCTCGGGGGGAAACGGTCATTAGAGAAGACGATTGGGCCAATAGGGAAGCAAAAAAGAACCCTCGTTGGGGTACCTAAGGACCGAGTGCATTGCACTGGCGGGGATGGAAGAAAGCCCCAACCTAAATGTCACTATCGACACATTGTTCCTTAAAGGACCGTTTTTTATGGCGGACACCTACTTGGTAGGGATAACAAATATGGGAGAGTCTCCCTGATGTGCTGGCCTCGCTTCTAACCCGATCGACTTGGGATATGAGCCATCTGTAATAGGAATGTATTAATTTACATCTGCTTGGATCTTTCCCAGAGGGAAACTTGTTCAGGCAGATGGAGGCATGCTTCCCTAGGCCTAGAGTTCTGAGAGTCATAGTCTCCACTCTTAGGGCAAGCTTCCACAGGCCTAGAGTTCTGAGAGCCATAAACTCAACTCTTAGGGCATGCTTCCTTAGGTCTAGAGTTCTGAGAGTCATAGACTCGAATCTTAGGGTATGCTTCCATAAGCCTAGAGTTCTGAGAGTCATAGACTCAACTCTTAGGGTATGCTTCTATGGGCCTAGAGTTCTAAGAGTCATAGACTCAGCTTTTAGGGTATGCTTCCATTGGCCTAGAGTTCTGAGAGTCATAGACTCAACTCTTAGGGTATGCTTCCATAGGCCTAGAGTTCTGAGAGTCATAGTTTCCACTCTTAGGGCATGCTTCCATAGTCCTAGAGCTCTGAGAGTCATAGACTCGAATCTTATGACAATTAGAAAGAAGAAGAAGAGAAGAAGAATCCCTATTATGAGGTTTGTATCATACATAAGAATCAACATGACGCAAACGTCAAGCGCAGCAGACGATTTATTTAGCAGACATGAAAGATCTTAATTTGACCGTGCCACACGAAGACTCAGAACGGTCATGTATTCCTCTTTTTCCCCAAAATTATCATTCCAGATCGATAAGTTATCAGGATCGAACAACCTTAGCCAGTGGCTGATCACAAAATGTGCTGGTCTCCTTTCTTTCGCTAATTGTTATACATAGATGTGCGTTCCGGAAATAATAAACAGTTGTTTGTAGGGGGCGGGGCTTAGAGACAGGAAGCACGTGGAAGATGGATGGTGGGAATTGAAAAAAAAGGGGAGGGGGGTGCGGGTGGAGAAACAGATAGAGGTGATCTTTATAGTAGACAGAGAAAGAAAAAAAAAGTCGTACTGTTTAAAAGTGCGTTTCACATCGAATAGAATCTTGTTTAAAATGTGTTATTAAGAAGATTGTGAGATAGCCTGGAATGAAAAGATAAGATTGCTACCTGCCTTTAAGTCTTACGCAATTTCCTTTACCTTCGTTGGTTAGTGATTGGTAGATAGATTCACATTTCTCTCTAGTATAGATTCACATTTCTCTCTAGTATAGATTCACATTTCTCTCTAGTATAGATTCACATTTCTCTCTAATATAGATTCACATTTCTCTCTAGTTTAACAATATTGGCGATTTTCACAACCCATCTCATCTCATCTTTTAAATTCCCTTACGTTCCTTCCAATCAGAAGAGAATATTACGTCCTGCATTTTGAACACAATCAACTCTTGTTTGTTACCGTTTTGTTTTTACAAAGCTTATATCAACTCACTCTGTCTGTCTGTCTTGTCTGTCTGTCTGGTAAAAAAAAGTGTGTACACGTTATTTCTTCCACACCCATTCAGTAATCCCACATATGGCTAAATTTGTTGGCTTTATTCCCTTAAAGAATTATTAACGCTATCTCTCCTTTAGGCACCCTCTGATCAAGTTTAAAACTTCAAACCAATTATTTATAGTACAAAACATGAATCAATAAACAAAAAATGCTCAATAAGCCAATTAATTATTGTTAATTAATTATTTTGTTTGATATCGAATAAGAGAAATAACTTGTACATTATCGGTATATATAGTTTTAAGGATGGGTTCTTCCCCTTTAGATAAGCTTTGTTTTTTTTTTTTTTTTTATTTTGCTTGTTTTACATGCTTCGAACGTTCCACTCAGAAAAAGAAGACTATTACGCCATAGACAGCAAGGGAATGAGGGCGGGCACAAGCTTTGTTGTTGTTTTTTTTAAAGGAATCTTTTAGATTTTGCTTGTTTAACTCTTTCTCTCCGTTATTATTTAACACATTCTGATGGAATCAACGTTGGTATCGTCAGTTAGGAGACAAAGAGTTAAGATCCGAATGGCATTCTTCTAACAAGGTGATATGGTGACATTGTAAATGAAAAAAAAAAGCGATACGGATGAATGTGAGGGTGATAGAAATTAACCGAAAGAAAAGCGAAAGAAAATGAATTGATGAATACTTGGAGAAATTCGGCATAAGAATAACAATGTCAAGGACGCCAAATGAACAATAAAAATGTAATTATCTCCGATGGACTGGCCAGTAGACTATCAGGAAAGCGAGTTGTACGGAAAATGTCTGACATACCTGGAAATCAAAAGTCGTTCATGAAAAGTTCAAAACGTTTCTGAAAAATGCAAGTCGCTCCTGAATAGTGGAAAGCGTTCCTGAAAAGTGGAAATCTTTCGTGAAAAGTGGAAATCTTTCGTGAAAAGTGGAAATATTACCTGAAAAGTGGAAATCTTTCGTGAAAAGTGGAAATATTACCTGAAAAGTGGAAATCTTTCGTGAAAAGTGGAAATATTACCTGAAAAGTGGAAATCTACCTGAAAAGTGGAAATCTTTCGTGAAAAGTGGAAGGCGTGCCTGGTATCACGTTGTGATAGCAAACGCTCATGAGTCGTTAAATTGTAAAGCGGTAACAGATCTGAAACTGTGTATCGGTGGTGATCCTCTTGTGATAGAGTCCACACATGCAAACTGTGTGCCGGAGGCGAACCCCTGACGTCTACTGCGCGTTTCTGTTGTCTTAGCCTTTTGTCATCACTCTCCATTGTAGATCATCCTGTAAATAAATATCCTCAAACACCTTGGCTTAGATGTACAACAAAACACACACACATAAATAAATAATAAATAAATAAATAAATAAATAAATATATATATATATAGATATATATATATATATATATATATATATATATATATATATATATATATATATATATATATATATATATATATATATATATATATATATATATATATTATATATATATATATATATATATATTATCTTGACGTCATCTACTTTATCCCCTGTCTTCATATCCTTTTATCCCCAAGTCAACACGCATCGTGATCGACTGATCGACAAATAGCGTGTTCCGTCTGAAAAGAATGAATGAACCGAAGAGGAAGGGGGGGGGGGGACAGAAGGAATATAAAAGGAGAAAAAAAAGAGTGGGGGGGGTCAGACAAAAACAAAGATGGCCACTGAGTACTTAGAAGAAATGGGGGGGGGGGGGAAATCAGATCGAATTCATTGGTTGCCGTATACAAGTCTTGACGTTATCAAGGGCATTAACTCGTACGTGAGCTAACTGAAGACCAAAAGGGGATGTAAGCAGGACTAAAATAGTTGTCTTTACTTCTATATATATGTTATGATTCTAGGAGGGTTGGGTGTGATAGGATTTAAAAAGAAAACTGCTGGACCGAAGTGCTAGGGTCACATCGCAGGAAACAATCTCCACATTTTCCGTAGACAGTGTTACCATTAGGGATCTTCATGTTAGGGCCAACACATTTAGCGATTAGAAAGCAATATAACGCTTACATTTTTTTTTAAATATATAGCACACTTTATGCACGTTGACAGTTATCGAGACAATATCACTATAATGATTTTGAGGACAGATATTATATAAATATATGTGGGCCGGATTATATACACATTTCCAGTCCGCCCCTGCTCTAAGTCATTCTATATTTCACGAAATTCTTACAATTGAACAGTGATTAAATTCTCTTTCTGGTTTTCTTTCTTTCTCTCTAGCTCTCTTTCGCTAGCCCTAGTTCGAATTATGAAGCTCTCGATCGCTCTCTCTAGCACTCTCTTGTTAGCTCTTGATTGCTCTCTCTATATGGCTTTCTCAAGCTCTACGTCTAGCTAGCTCTCCCTAGGCCTCTCTCTCTCTCTCTCTCTGTTTCGTTCCTTTTCTATTTCATCTTTTCAATCTTTCCATCTGTCTGACAATCTTTCTCTTTTCATCTCTGTACGCCGCGATTGTTTACATTATCTTTGGAAGATGTTTATTTACATTTCAATTCTAACTACTTATTAACAATAGTTGTGTTTTGCTAACTTCAATAGAATATTCTAGATACACCTAGACATAGATATATAAGTTTGTAATATAGTGTACATGTATATAAGCTTAACAAGTGTAACTGTAGACCTGCGATGACAGTTTGGACTCTGGAGGGCGATCCGATTTCAGAAACTTCTGTTAACTCCGAGGGACTTGGGATTAAAAATTTTTTGGAGAGGCGTTAGACTTGTTGTAATGATAGAGTAAGTACAAATACACTATCCCAAAGGTTTTGGCTCTGGACTTGGCTCTCGTTTGGCTCATAGATGGTTTTACTATCAAGCTGGTTTATTGAGCTCAGTCTCACGACTTAATACAAAATCTACTGGCTTCTTTTTAGCATTTTTTAGGCACCTCTTTCTCTCTCTCTCTATTCTTCTCTCTCTTTCTTTTTCTCTCTCTTCCTCGTTCTCTCTCTTTCTCTTTATATCTCTTTCTCCCTGCCCCCTTCTTTCTACCTTTTCTTCGCTACTTAATCTCTTATGATATCTTTTAAGATATTGCACACAATACACATCAAAAACGTTTTTAATATCAAACTATCAATATATTTAAATCTTCCTTTGTTAAGGTGAAGATCTGTGTGAATAAATGATTATTACGTGTTCCTTTAAAAAAACAAAATAACTTATTGCAATTTAATTTCTTTCAGATTTCAACTACGGATTACAGAGTATGAATTTAAGATTCTTGAACTAGTGGAATAATTTGAAGCGGTAAGTCACTCATCTCTTATATATCTTCAACCCAGCCCACCCCCAGCCCACCCCCAGCCCACACCCAGCCCACCCCCTACTCACGTTGAAATGGAGTAAAGAGACACGAGGAAAGACATGTGAAAGCTAACCAAATGATTGAATGATTTAAGGATCAAAGTGTGTGAAAGGAAGTCAAAGGAAGTCGTACCCCCCCCCCCCGCCTATTTGTCTCACATACTACAAGTCAAGATAGATGTCATGTGAACTTTTATCCCATAAATAATCTAGGATATAAACTTCCTATTAAAATCAGGGGTTCTCAACCTGTGGGTCGCGACCCCCTTGTGGGTCGATTGACCATTTGCCAGGGGTCGCCTAAGACCATCGAAAATATGGATTGCTGTTGCTTACTCTTCTATTGCTGTGTGTGTGTGTGTATGTGGAGAGGGGGGTCGCGGCAGAGTGGGGGATTGTAAAAACGGGTCGCCGAGCTTAAAAGGCTGAGAACCGCTGTATTAAATATATAATATTTTAACGTATTGTTCTATAACATCTTTGTTAAAAAAACTTTTATTATATAAGCCCTCCGTCATATACACTACATATCATATAAACTCCTTAACAGAAAAAAAAAGTTTCTTCAAATAAATTATCATTTAGCGTTTTATTTGAGATAAATAAATGATTATAGTCATACTTGTCAATATGTACTGGCCTATATTCATAGATTGATTGCAGCATGCCTCTAAACTACTGAACTAATACACTGCACTTGACAAGTTCACTTTTGTCAGCTTTGTACAGCAATATGTAATTCTAGTGGACTAATCCACTGGGCTATAATGTTTGTAAAATGTTTTACATATTTCGGATGTTCCTTCAGAGTTGAAGATCTGTTTACTTTTTAGTCCAAACCTCCCGCAGGAAGACGGGGGATGGGAGCGGGCAGGGTTTCAACCCTCGACCGTCGATAAATCCGAACGACAGTCCAGCGCGCAAACCGCAAGGCCAGGCAGCCTTTGGACCAAACCAATGGACCTTACGATTAGACTAAACATGTTTGATTATTCAACTGAGGGGAACTAACTACGTCGCTGCCTCTGGTACTTGACCACTACTCCGTCAGCCAGTTGGACAAAGTCCTATTTGGTGTCACTTCGTCCGTCTCGTCTCTGTTGTTCATGATCTATTCCAGCAGTTTATTTACCAAGGCAAATCTCTCTTGTTCTCTCTCTCTCTCTCCCTACCAATATCTCCATTCTTCTCCCACTCCCTCCCTCTTTCTCTCCCTTAATCTCTCGCGCACAAATATACATTCACACACAGCGATGTACGCTCGTGTCCATACGGTCAGTTTTAACGAACAGCAGGACGGGTCACATATGGCAGCATCTTCTTCCTACTCAATCTCAGTATCTGTATCTTTCTCTCTCTCTCTCTCTCTCTTTCTCCTCCCTCTATTTCTCTCTTTTTTTTCTTTTTTTGTCTCCCTTTTTCTCACTCTCTCTCCTTCTTAGTTTTCCTATCCTCTCTCTCTCTCACTCTCACTCTCTCTCTCTCTCACTCTCTCTCTTTCTGTCTCTCAAATCTTTTTCCAATTTATCTTTTCGCTTCCTTAGCCATAGTAGTTCTCTCTTTCTATCTTTCCTAATGGTTCTCTTTTCCTTTTGCCTCCTTTTCAATTTTTTTTTACATCTTTTTCACTCCCTCTCACTCAAACCCTCTCTTCCTCCAACCCTCTCTGTTTATCTTTCCATTTCTTCTCGCTATTCTTTCTTCTCTAAGTTTTATAAAAACCAACAAAAAAAAAACCGTCTATGAAAAAAAACAAACAACAAAGGATGTTTTAAAAATAACAGAAATGGCATCACCGATATTTGAAGAATCGATTTCAGGCCTCAATCAATATTTGTATGTATGACATGACTGAAGCAGAACTGAGCGGGGAATGCTTGAGGGGATGAATGATCTTGAAAAAAAAAAAAACCAAGCAAGGTGGGCAGGGGACGGGATGGTGATTTGATCTATTGACCATGTCTGAGTGACCGCGTCTCAATGCAGTAGTCGATAGAGAGAAAAGAAAGAGAGAGGGGGAAGGGGAGGGGAGGGAGACAGACAAGAATAAAACAATCATAACGGATCGTTCGTGAGCAGTATCGATGATGTAAATATAAAAAAAAAAAAAGCGACTACTCCTCAAGCTACAACTGTGGTAGTGTAATCGCTGGGTGATATGTAATCGAGCTGTTTTGAACTGGTTCGACACCGTCCATGCCTTGTTGCGGTCAGGCTCAAGTATGTGGAGACGGTGAAGTTGTTTTAATTGCAATTACTCGAGCAGAATCGATACCCGGAGGTGAGACAGTTCTTTATTCTCTGCTCCGATACATAGACCCATCTTATCCTTGGTCCATGGGAGAATTTCCGACAAGCAGAAGTCAGGGGCGGGTCTCGTGTTCACAGAGACGCTTTCTCTCGTGATCTAACTGTACTCTCCGCCTTGTGTGACGTAACAACATGGGGCTAATGCGAGACCAGTCGTTGTAGAAGGCCTGAACACTGAACTGCAACGTCACAATATGTGGGCAGTTGAGATCGTTGTTGCGTCAAATGTCTGTAAGACGTGGCAACGAGCTACTGGTCTATACTGCCCACAGGTTGTGACGTTGAGGCCTTCAATAACGAATGGTCTCAGCTAATGCCGTATTGACCATGTGTGTACAAATTCAATGTCACAATGGTTTTGAGTGGCGAATACGTTCTTGGTATATTCACAAATGAAATCTCACGACCCAATGTTCAACTGTATGTTAGGAATTGTAGTAGTAAAGTAAAGCTCCACTTTCAGACCTTGCGATGATGATGTAAGGGTCATCTGTTTCTGTGTCCCACAATTAACGAGGGTGTCATGTGGCCAGCACAACGACCAACAGCCTTTACTTTTCCCTAAGTAATGTCAGGTACCCATTAAAGCTGGGTGGACTCAGAGCCCTAAGATCCCGTACCTTCAAAATTCCAGTCTTTAACAGGATTCGAACACGGAACCCCAGTTTCGGAAGTCAAGCGCTTTACCGCTCAGCCTAAGCGCACCCAATAGTAATATACAGTAATGATAAACGAAAAACAATCACGACGTAGTATAATATGCACAAACATGTACACCCATTTTAATAATGAATTAATCAGAAGAATAAAAAAATCAGTCGGGCCGCGAACAGTTTCTCTACAGTCCGAGATGACATAATAAATAGTGTGCTTACTTCAGAGAACATATAAATGGGCCTTATTTAAAAGTAAGAGAAAGGGACACGTTAAACTTCGACACTGTGTCAGGGGCGTAGCTAGGAATTTTTCATTTGGGGGCCCGGTGGAGGGGCTTGACCTCTTAGGGTGCCCCTGCATTTAGTTTTAATGTATAAAAACACTTATTTGGGGGCCCCCCTCAATGGGGGCCTGTGGGGATTTTCAGTTTCTCCCCCCACCCTAGCTACGCCACTGCCTGTATCTGAAGTTCCCAAAGCTGTGGGAATCCCCCCCCCCCCGCCCTTTTGAACGAATGGGTGTATGAGTGATGTCTTTAATTTAATAGAGAAGCGAATCCTTAAGCCACAGAAAACATTACCTCGACGCCTTTTGTCTGGTGGAAACCAAGACTGAGAACGCAAAATATAAACAGCAATAACATACTGGGAAATAGAGGTAGGGATGGGGCTGGGAATTAGGAGGTGGGGAGGCGAATTGCTGTCTAACAGAAACTGCGATCAATTGTCGCCCTTCAATAATATATGAGCTGCGTGGGGCGTCCAAAGAGTGAAAAATTGTCAGGACCCGTAATTTTTTTTCCCCGCTTCTTCCGTCTATCTGCTCGTCTGCTGCAACTATTTCCGGTAGCCACGTTGTGTTTTTTTTATATTTTATTTGTTTTTAAAGGGCGAATACACTATTCCTAGACATCAAAGCTTTTTCGCACTTTTTCCGTTAAGCGCCACGTCATAGTTCAACGAGTCTCAAACCTTTAACATAAATATCTCAATGCTGTTGACAATGTTATCAAGACAGGGTAGGAAGCGTGGTCGAGAGGTTAAGTACGCTTGAACTTGGCTTGGCTACCTATGAAGGGGGCTCGAGGTTCGACACCCGACTCGGGCAGACTTATCTTTGCTGAGCGCCTAAAGGCAGCACGGAAAACCTACGGAAAAGATACCCCCTCCCTTGTAAGATTGGACCAAAGCGCTCTGAGAATGCTATAAGCATGAAAAAGCTATACTAAATTTTATTTAGAGTCATCAGCAGGGCCGGTCTTAGGCACTTTCATATGCCCCGCTAGTTCTAAGTGTAAATTGTTAAATAGAACCATTAAAACTTCTGAAATTATAAAAAATTTCCTGAAAACTCACAAAAAAGCTCCTGTTGTTTTGGAGGTGTTTTTCAATAAAGAAAACACCAATCGCGATAATAAAAGGCATGTCAGACGAATGTATTTTCTAATACAGATTCTTAATTATCCTTACCCCTACCCAGACAGGGCCCTGCGCAATCCGTTTCGCAAAGGGCCCCGCTATTGTTAGGGCCGGCCCTGGTTTCCAGGCACCAGAACACCAGAGGAGGAAAAAAAAGGAAGCGAGAGTAGGAGAGAGAGAGAGTGCGAGAGTAGGAGAGAGAGAGAGAGTGCGAGAGTAGGAGAGAGAGAGAGTAAGAGAGAGAGAGAGAGTGCGAGAGTAGGAGAGAGAGAGAGTGCGAGAGTAGGAGAGAGAGAGAGTGCGAGAGTAGGAGAGAGAGAGAGTGCGAGGGTAGGAGAGAGAGAGAGAGTGCGAGAGTAGGAGAGAGAGAGAGAGTGCGAGAGTAGGAGAGAGAGAGAGAGAGTGCGAGATTAGGAGAGAGAGAGTGCGAGAGTAGGAGAGAGAGAGAGAGTGCGAGAGTAGGAGAGAGAGAGAGAGTGCGAGAGTAGGAGAGAGAGAGAGTGCGAGAGTAGGAGAGAGAGAGAGAGTGCGAGAGTAGGAGAGAGAGAGTGCGAGAGTAGGAGAGAGAGAGAGAGTGCGAGAGTAGGAGAGAGAGAGAGAGTGCGAGAGTAGGAGAGAGAGAGAGAGTGCGAGAGTAGGAGAGAGAGAGAGTGCGAGAGTAGGAGAGAGAGTGCGAGAGTAGGAGAGAGAGAGTGCGAGAGTAGGAGAGAGAGAGAGAAAGGATGGTAGCCTAAGATATTGGAAAGACTCAGAAGACATGCGGAGGAAAAGAATATCTGACTTTAAAAAAAAGAGAACGAAGAAGAACACTTGAAAAGATGTAAGAATTAAAAATAAGTCAAAGAAAAAGTAAGTGAAACAAATCTAAAGATCTTATTTCAAAAGCAAAAAAAAAATAAAAATCATAAATATTTGAATGACATCATCAAACGCGCTCAAATATACATTCACACACAGCGACGTACACTCGTGTCCGTAAGGCCAGTTTTAATGAACAGTCGAACGGGTCACATATGGCAGCACCTTCTTTGTCTAAATTTAGTAACTTTACAATTGTTTTTTTTTCAAGTCAGCAAAGGAAATAAAAAAAAAATTATTGATCAAATTTAGCCCTTCTGTTGATGCAGTGTGCAGCACTTTGAAACATTTGGTCTGCGGGTTGAGTTAGTCACGCATGACTAGAGCCGTCTGCTCATAACCTACGTTAGGCTTAGGCCATGGTAATCACGTTTGTACTAATTTATTTCTATTGCTTTAATTGTATAAATGAATGTTGTATGTTTGATCTTGAGGGACTGAACTACAATAAAAAGTACGCTGAATCAACTGAACATATTTCATTGAGATAATAAATAATGCAAGGACTCAAATAGAGATTATAGTTTACTCCAACCCTTTCTCTCCAATAATCTAACATATAAATCACAGTGTAAGGAGTATGAAATGCATAAATAAATGTCCCGAATGGAAATCTAAACCGTTTCAACAATATTGATAAGATTTGGCATAAATGTCCCTTAGATCAGGGCGGAGACCTTAGTGTATGTTCAATGTCTCTCCCATAACAAGACGGTCTTATGTAAGGGAACATTGCGCTAGATAAGTGATACACAAACTAAGGCCCACGTCCTCGGGTCATATCCCGCTAATCTCTTATAAATGTCCATATTTCTTGACATAGAGGCTCTAGTGTCTGGCGCATATGTGTGCCACAATTAATTAATATGTTTAGTTCGGGAAAAAAAAATTAAATAGACCGTTGGCGGACAACATCTTTCGGGCGGAAAAATATGTAGGTCACAGCTGGGTTTGCCAGTAGTCATGTAAAATACTGAACTCATCCTTAATCTTCGGAATCGAAGACATGGCCATGATCATTGTTAAGTAAAATATGTTGATTTATTTCACTTTGTGTATAATATGTCATCAATAGCATGCCGAATGTCAGAGGTTCAATTGAGGATTTGATGCGGTGAAACTATACAACAAAGTTGGAGAATAAATGTCTCCAGCTTTATCATCTCATTGTTTCCCATCTCTTTCTCTCTCTCTCTCTCTCTCCGTATCTCTTTCTGCATCTCTTTCTTAGTCCGTACATCGGAGAGTTTTGTGTAATTTTTCTCCATGTCCTCACATCTGTCTCTTTTTAGTCCAATGTTCCTTTCTCTCTCTCGCTCTTTTTCTCTCTCTCTCTCTCACGTTTTCTATCTATATTCTTCATTTTCTCTTCCAGTCTCTCTTTCTTTCTCTCTTTCTCTCTCTCTCTGTTTCTTCCTCTCTCTTTCCCGTTCTCTCTCTCTCTTTCTCTCTCTCTCTCTCTCTTTCTTTCTTTTTTTCTCTTTCTCTTTCTCACTCTCTCTTTCTCTCTCTCTTTTTACTCTCTCTTTTCTCTTTCTCTCTCTGTTTACTCTCTCTTTTCTCTTTCTCTCTCTCTTTCACTCTCTCTTTCTTTCTCTTTTTTACTCCCTCTTTGCTCTTTCTCTCTCTCTCTTTCTTTCTATATCTCTTTCTATCTCTCTCTCACTCTCTCTTACTCTCCTTCTCTCTTTTTCTTTCTTTCTTCCTCTCTTTCTTGGTAACTTAAAGTCCGTTCTGTTCTCAAAGAAAACAAAACCTCCACGACTCATTCCTTTCCAACTTTCTGCATCGAGTCTTCAAATAGCTAGAAACATTTGGATCCCGCGTTGGTTCCCCCTACCCCCCCCCCACTCTTCGCCGCCTACACGGCCACCCTATCACCTTACGGATCAACTAATTGAACTTATTACTTCTACTACAGTTTAATTAACAAGCGCCCCGCCAGACACCCTCCCTCCAAACCCTCCCTCCACATCAGCCCTGAGTTTCACCTGTTTAGTAGAGGCCATTTTTACGCCCGTCGCTATCTGCCGCCATCAGGCTAGTCTTTAAAAATGGTGCAACGGACGTTTGACATGCGCCTATGTTTGTAAGAAATGTGTGCGCGTGTTTGTGTGTGTGTGTGCGCGCGCTTGAAATGAAATGTAGAATATCTTGTCTCCCTTGCCTGTTTCAAATGCTTGTCACGAGTTATCTGCTCAGTGATATACTTACGTTTGTGTAGTAGAGGTCACGTGGTGTGTACCCCATTTATTCATAGCCTCCAAAGTTTATTAATAAAGTTGAATTAGTTGTCTACTTAGAGTGTGCATAGAGCACGCATGTATGGCTATACTATGAAATACATGTTACTTTTTAAAACTGGTCGTGTGGTATACGTTATAGGTTCAAACCTTGTCCTTTGCCATTCAGTGCAGTTCTGCGGGAGCTTTGGTCCTTTGCCATTCAGTGCAGTTCTGTGGGAGCTTTGGTCCTTTGCCATTCAGTGCAGTTCTGTGGGAGCTTTGGTCCTTTGCCATTCAGTGCAGTTCTGCGGGAGCTTTGGTCCTTTGCCATTCAGTGCAGTTCTGTGGGAGCTTTGGTCCTTTGCCATTCAGTGCAGTTCTGCGGGAGCTTTGGTCCTTTGCCATTCAGTGCAGTTCTGTGGGAGCTTTGGTCCTTTGCCATTCAGTGCAGTTCTGCGGGAGCTTTGGTCCTTTGCCATTCAGTGCAGTTCTGTGGGAGCTTTGGTCCTTTGCCATTCAGTGCAGTTCTGCGGGAGCTTTGGACTAATATCTTTTGTTTTAAGCAGCGTCCGAAACCTTCAGGCCCAATCCACTATGTGGGGTCAACCGGCTCCGCCTGTATCATCCTACCTATCTGGATTATCCAAGCTACCTGGATTATCCAAGCTACCTGTATTATCCAAACTACCAGGATTATCCAACCTGACTGGAGTTTCCACTGTGGCAGAATAAAATCGAAATCTAAATTTCTGTGTGTTTATTATCATGCTTGTATGTTTGTGTCCGTGGTAGTTACTTTGTGGGATAAATTTTTGATGTAATAAAGAAGTCATTCGAAGAAGGAACAGGATTGAGCAATAGACTCCGCGTCCTGAATCGACTCAGGGCTCAAGATTCCTAAAGGGGACTAATTCAACTTATACCACCACATCTGTCAAGTCTTTCCCTTGTTCAAGATACCAAACAAAAAGAAATAATTACCAATAGTTAATTTACTAATTGCCTTATTTTAAAATGTATTCTTGTGTTGTCAGGTAAAAGAAATAATTGGGCCGAATTTCAGCTTCATCCAAGATAGGATGTGGGAGAAATTACGTGTACAAACTTTTTACCAGACAGACAGATAGAGTGAGTTGATATAAGCTTTGTAAAAAGCACATCTGAGTTTTCAATCGATTTGTTCACGTAGCCGAATCCCGCCAAAATTCCGCCGCAGTTAAGACATTCATGCAGTTTCAACCCGCCAATGGCGCCACCACATCTGAGCTTTCCACCGAGCTAAACATTAAGTTGTGAAAAGGAAATTTAAACAAAACAAAACAAAAAAAAGAACAGCGGATCGATGACTGTCGGAGAGAAAAGAAATTAAACAAAAAAAAAAGAACAACTGGCTTTGGCTTCGCTCAACACGTTGCACACTTTGGTGACAGGCGGACTCCGGCGCGTTCTGTTCACGCTTAACTGATTAGCATACATTTGCATAATTGATGAGGAACAGGTTGCCGTGTGTTTTGTGTGTGTGTGTGTGTGTTTGCGTGTGTGTGTGTGTGTGCGACTGTGTGACGTGGTTGCTGTTAAGTAGCGCTAAATGTGTAAAGTGTGTGTGTGTGTGTGTTTTTAGCGAGAGAAAGAGACGGAAAGAGAAATAAAAAGACAGACGGAGAGACAGAGAGACAGATGGAAAGAGAAAAAGAAATACAGACAGACAAACGAATATTTTCGTATTTTGTACACCTGATACTCCTCCACCTATGGCCTATATATGCTATTCTAATCGTGACCTTTAATTAGTTTGTCTGAGGACACTGGCCTATAGGTCGAAGTATTAATTGTTTGCAAAGTTTTCTTCTGGATAGAAAGTTGCTGCTTGGGGTTAGGGTTAGACATTTCGGTGGTTGACATAATGCACCAGATGCTAGAGGATGTGTGGTTTAGGAATGCATTAATAAGCGTTCCAAGCTTTCAAAAATTGTGAGAGGATGCCTTGTCAACTGGTTGGATAAGTGTCCCCGATGTTAACAGGTGTGGCAGCGGCCTGCTCCTCCCTTACTTCTCTCTCTCTCCCTCTCTCTCTCTCCTCTCTCTTGTTATGTCTAGTGGATACCTACATATGTAAGGGGAGATCAATACGCTACATGATCACAATCGTATCAAGTTTCGCTACCCCACTTCACCCTATTCCCGCCCGACCCTGGACATGAAGAGAGAGAGAGAGAGAGAGAGAGAGATTTGGAGCGTGAGCTTTAGACCATGTCCCTTGCCACCTGTGGTGTTTTGTTCTATATGATATCAGAGAGAGAAAGAAAGAAAGAGAGAGGGAAAGAGAGAAAAAGTGGGAGATAGAGAAAGAAAGAAAAAGAGAGAAATAAAGAAAGAGAGAGAAAGAGAAAAAGAAAGATAGAGATAGGCAGAGAGAGAGAAATAAAGAGAGAGAGAGAGAGAGAAGAGAGAGGTTGAGTTGACACATAGTTATAAAGAGACAGTAAGGAAGATGGTGAAGTATGAGCAAATGAAATGGAGAGAAATAAGAGACGTGTGCAAGAGTATGGCATGGAAATAAAGAGCTAAAGAGATTTAACAAGGAAAGAGAATAAAAGAAACATATAAAGACAATAAGAGAGGATTTAAATTAGAATGCATGAATGGGAGTGTAAGTATGACAAAGATAGAGTGAGAGAATGATAGAGATAAACAGAGAAAAAGAAAGAGAGAAATGAGAGAGAGAGAGAGAGAGAGAACAGAGAGATTGGGAGAGAAAAAGAATACCCTGTTAGCATCCAACCACTTACACGCCTCTAGGTTACAACATGAGCCTAACTCAGACATTATCAGTTCCATCCCCCACATGTCACGTGAAACATGTGTCTCTATGACACACCGTGAGCAAGTTTGAACTGTCTGTGTTGTCTGCTGCTTCAATGGACTCACCATCCTCCGACATCCTCGTGTTCACACTATTCAATGAAATCACCGTTTTGAAAGGGGAGATAATCAACCCAAACAAAGAAACGATCAATTAACACTTTTTTTTTAATGGTTCATAAAAATAGCTGCCTGGTCGTGGGGTAAGCGCTTTAAACTGTCGCCACGTTGGTCCCGGGTCCAAACTGTGGCATCCATCATCAGCTCGCTGTCTTGCAGGTTTGGGCTCCGGCTTATAATCTTCGCTTCTGATGCCACGTCCAAATAATGAAAAACAAGCAATATCTTTGAAAAAAGTTTATCTAAAGGGGATGAACCCCGCCCTTAAAACTATACCTATCAATAATGTACAAGTTATTTCCTTTATTCGATATCAAACAAAAGAATTAATTACCAATAGATCATTGAGTAATTGTTTATTTTTTTTAAATTGATTCATGCTTTGTTAGTATAAATAAATAATTGTTTAAATTAGCAGCTTGATCGGTGAAATCAAGTGTACAAACTTTCTACCAGACTGACAGAGTGATTTGATATAAGCTTTGTAATAATGTTTTTTCGTTACATATAGAAAAAAGAACAGACGATTTTGTTTTCATATTTGTGATTCTCCTAAGATTTGATTTAAAGACTCCCAGTACACTATTAGCTTCAGATTTGTTACATCGATAGTACCGATTACTGGTATCCCTAAAAGTTCATGTTAGAGGCGGCGCCGAAGGCCAGGCACACCGGGAAATTTCCCCCATATTCCTTGTTTGAACCGCATCAACCGTGGCGAGTGTCTACGCCCTAAAAGGCCCCATGAAAAGAACGGTCTGTGGAAAGTGACTTGTCTGTTGCGGCTGGCTGGGTTGTTGGAACTTATAAATTGCATAGACTGCAGTGGTCACTGCAAGAATTGAACACTGGTCGCCGTGTCCTTTTCCATGATCTGACTAAACAGCCACCAAATAGCGCCTAATCACCAGCAAACGAGAACCACCAAATGACAATCAAAGACATTTGCATTTCAATCAATGGTCATTAGTGACAATAATAATTGACCAATCGTTCGTCAAACGACAAAAAGATGACTACCGAGCAAAAATTACGGACCACCAAGATAAGGCCCATATTACAACCAAATATGACCCTTGAAGAATCACTAAAATATCAAGGAAAGTCCACATAATTAGCTATTACCAATTAACCATGTAATGACTATTGAATGACCACTATGCAACCACATGATTCGAATGGTCATTCAGGGACAACCTAACGCACCACAAAGTATCCCCAAATGACCATTAAAAGACCTTTAAATAACCACACCAAAGGTCAGACTGCGTCTAAATATAAAGTTGTCAATTATCTCATTAAAAACAATTCAAAGAAAAAAGTGAAACCTCTCGTCATGAAATCTGCTCTCCTGAATATCATTAGCGCATCGGTGACCCAATTAACGAGAAATTAATTAATAATTAACTTAATTAGTGAATAAAGAGATGATATGACAAACACACACACACACACAAATGGATGTTCAGTGAAAAAGACAACGACGTGTGTGTATGTGTTTTTGTTTTGTTTTGTTGGCGTGTCATGTGACCGTGAAGCATAAGAGCCACGCCCACGCCATAGTCTCTCCACCCATCACTTGTCAAACTTTCCCTGTCTTGTTTTTGCTCTCTCTCTCTCTCTCTTTCTCTCTTTCTCTCTCTGTCGTTCTCTTCTTGCTGTTTCTTTCTCTTCTTGCTGTTTCTTTCTCTACTTCTATCTACTTGCTCTCTCTGTCTCTTTGTTTCTTTCTTTCCCTCTCTCCTCCACCTCTGTGGCTATTTACTGCCTCCGTCTCTTTCTTTTTGTCGCTTTGTTTTGTAGCATTGTCACTTTTGTTCTGTTTTTTTTTTAAATTTCTTTCTACCTCCTTCTCCTCTATTCCTTCTCTTTTTCGGTTTGTCTCATTTCTCCCTCTCTTTTCTCTCTTTCTCCCTCTATTCTATTTTCTCTCTTTCTCCCTCTATTCTATTTTCTCTCTTTCTCCCTCTATTCTCTTTTCTCTCTTTCTCCCTCTATTCTCTTTTCTCTCTTTCTCCCTCTATTCTCTTTTCTCTCTTTCTCCCTATATTCTCTTTTCTCTCTTTCTCCCTCTATTCTCTTTTCTCTCTTTCTCCCTCTATTCTCTTTTCTTTCTCCCTCTATTCTCTTTTCTCTCTTTCACCCTCTATTCTCTTTTCTCTCTTTCTCCCTCTATTCTCTTTTCTCTCTTTCACCCTCTATTCTCTTTTCTCTCTTTCTCCCTCTATTCTCTTTTCTCTCTTTCTCCCTCTATTCTCTTTTCTCTCTTTCTCCCTCTATTCTCTTTTCTCTCTTTCTCCCTCTATTCTCTTTTCTCTCTTTCACCCTCTATTCTCTTTTCTCTCTTTCACACTCTATTCTCTTTTCTATCTTTCTCCCTCTATTCTCTTTTCTCTCTTTCACCCTCTATTCTCTTTTCTCTCTTTCTCCCTCTATTCTCTTTTCTCTCTTTCTCCCTCTATTCTCTTTTCTCTCTTTCTCCCTCTTTTCTCTTTTCTCTCTTTCTCCCTCTATTCTCTTTTCTCTCTTTCTCCCTCTATTCTCTTTTCTCTCTTTCTCCCTCTATTCTCTTTTCTCTCTTTCTCCCTCTATTCTCTTTTCTCTCTTTCTCCCTCTATTCTCTTTTCTCTCTTTCTCCCTCTATTCTCTTTTCTCTCTTTCTCCCTCTATTCTCTTTTCTCTCTTTCTCCCTCTATTCTCTTTTCTCCCTTTCTCCCTTTCTCCCTCTATTCTCTTTTCTCTCTTTCTCCCTCTATTCTCTTTTCATTGTAATTTCTCTTTTTTTCTCTCTATTTCTCATAAACTCACACACGAGCACATACACATACTGACACACTATCACTAATTATTTTTCTAAAGTTTAACTTTGAGTCTCATCTTAACACAGACCTACATTTGTACCTTGAAGTCTCTAGTAGTTTTAATGCAATATGGATACACTTCTTACTAGGATATTATGCGCGTGTTCAAATGTGCACATACGCGCGTGTTTGTGTCTGTGAGCGAACGCACACTTTTATTTATTATATTTTTTTTAGCAAATATAAAATGGCTAGTAGTCAACGGCTTTAGAAGTTTCACGATTGGGTATTCTCCACCAAAGTCTTGGTTTTTATTTTTTATTATTTATAAAGAAAATTATGTATATATGTATATAAATTTACATACAGAGAGACAGAGAGAAAGAGAAAGAAATAAAGAGAGAGAGATTGTATAGAAAGAATAAATTAAAGAGGAATGACATGAATGAGAAAGTAAAACAAAGTTTCTTTTTTTTTTAAATGGTAAATCGAAATATTGTATGATAATGGTGCATCTAATTTAGAAATTGGTTTGGGTAATAACGATTTAGTAGAATGGATTTAAACCCGTGCCAAACATGGCAAATGGTCCCCTTCACAGTTTTTTCACGTGGGCATCTTTCCCTCTCCCCCAAATGACCACGGTTAAAAGAGTTCCGCTAAGGTCAGAATGACATAATGTTATGTAGCGCACCGACCCCTGCAGGTTACTGTTCTTCTTCGCTGTTTTTTTTTTTTTTTTTGTTTCGTTTCATCACGTTTTTTTTGTTTGTTTGTTTTTTTTCATTCACATTTTTTAATGTTCATCAATGGGAAGTAACCAGTTGCCGCCCCCCCCCCTCCCTCCCTCCTACGGTTCAGCTGTAACTGGTAGAGTCACACGCGATCATTAGAGGATGTTTACAGATGATAAATAGTGACTTCGGTAGGGAAAGGGAGGAGGAGGAAGGGGGGCGGGGGTACCAGCAGCGCTGTTTCCTTTAACCTCCTGTCTACCCACCTCCCCCTGGTGGGGAGTTGTCTTCCATTTATCTCTCGCTTTTGATTCCTGAAACAAACGTTGTTTATGTTTGTGTTTGCGTTTGTGTTTTGTTCTCTCTCTTTTCTTGTTCGTGTAAATCTCTACATATAGAGTCTACCAGGCAGTGGCTCTCTCAAACCTATTCTACGTGTATATCTGGTTTGCGCTTCGGAATGACGTCACGAGTTCGAATTCTGGCCGCTTTTATCCGTTGTCAGGCTGCAAGAGGTTCAGTGTAGAATGTAGTTCTCTTTATCTCTGCACGGATCTGCTAAAGCTTAGAAGACAGCAGAAACATTAAAATTGGATCCACATAAGATACTAAGAAATATGTAATATTTTGTATGGTCCCCATGCTGGCTTATACCCAAAGACGACTTGTGAAAAGCCCTGCAATCATAAGCGTACGTCATGCTGGAAAGCAGTCTAGATAATATTTGATAAGCCCTGCAATCAGAAGCGTCGCCATGTGAAGGAGAACAGGCTAGATAATACTTGATTAGCCCTGCAATCAGAAGCGTCGCCTTGAAGGAAAGCAGCCTATATAATACTTGATAAGCCCTGCAATCAGAAGCGTCGCCATGTGAAGGAGAGCAGTCTAGATAATACTTGATTAGTTTGTTGTGTTGTATAGTAAGTAAACTCTAAGTTTCCCTCGGAGCTGTAATGTTGCCAACCTTTTCTCCACCAAGAGTGGTGGTAGCTGAGTGGCTTGGCTTCGAAACAGATAGGTCCCGGGTTCTAATCTGGGTGAAGATTGGAATTTTGGATTTCGGGATCCTTAGGGCACCTCTCAGTCCAATCAACTCAAATGGTTACCTGATATAAGTTGTGGCGTAAAGAAAAGGCGGTTGGTCGATGTGCAGGCCACATGACATCCGCGTTAGCCCTCAGCCATAAAAACAGATGGCTTTTACATCTAACCTATAGATCACAAGTTGCAAAATGGGGGGTAATTTACTAGCAACCATTAATCAGTAGCTCAATTTTCATCTCTGCTTACAGTCAGATTAGTAAAGTCATATCATCCACCATATTCTTCTATTCTATTCTTTGCTTACAATCAGATTAGTAAAAACATATCATCTACCATATTCTTCTATTCTATTCTTTGCTTACAATCAGATTAGTAAAAACATATCATCCACCTTATTCTTCTATTGTTACAAAGAAATAAAATATTTTTTTCCACATAGAACCCAACACGCTATGGGTAAATAGATAAAAACAAAAGGGCATAACTTTGAAATTCTATCAATGTTTTAAGCATCGACCCGGAAGAAAAAAAAAACATCTTTTGAAACCTAATCTCATGAATGTAAATAGCTTTATTAATTTTTTTGTGTGTTTCTATTTATAGATATTTCTGTCTTTTTTTTTTTCCATTTCACAATTGACACCCAGGGGAGAGTACTTTGAAAGCGAAAAACTGATGCTGGCTTAATTTGTGTGGCTTTATGAAGCAGTTGTTTCCCTTTTCTTTGTCGTTACTTATGTGAGATTTTTATACATGGAGGCAAATCCATAAATGGAAAACTTTTTGGTGTATCCGGTGTACGGATTAAAGGCAGTGTTGTAAATCTATTTTTTTTTTTTTAAAGTTAAATTTTTAGTGTTGTGCATTTTTAGCGTAGCATTATTGATCTTTAGAAGTTCTTCCGTTAGTTGTCATTTATTTAGTTGTCATTTATTTAGTTGCCATTTATTTAGTTGTCATTTATTTAGTTGTCATTTATTTAGTTGTCATTTATTTAGTTGTCGTTTATTTAGTTGTCATTTATTTAATTGTCATTTATTTAGTTGTCATTTATTTAGCTGTCATTTATTTAGTTGTCATTTATTTAGCTGTCATTTATTTAGTTGTCATTTATTTAGCTGTCATTTATTTAGTTGTCATTTATTTAGTTGTCATTTATTTAGCTGTCATTTATTTAGCTGTCATTTATTTAGTTGTCATTTATTTAGTTGTCATTTATTTAGCTGTCATTTATTTAGTTGTCATTTATTTAGCTGTCATTTATTTAGTTGTCATTTTTTAGCTGTCATTTATTTAGTTGTCATTTATTTAGCTGTCATTTATTTAGCTGTCATTTATTTAGTTGTCATTTATTTAGCTGTCATTTATTTAGCTGTCATTTATTTAGCTGTCATTTATTTAGCTGTCATTTATTTAGCTGTCAAGATTGAGCTTCACTTTGAAATTGTTTAGTGTATCATGAAAATTTCGAATAGTCGAATTGCTTCGAAAAACAAATGTGTGTTTGTGTGTATTTGTCATGTATATGTGAGTTTTGTGCCTGACGTATGTGTGTTTGTGTAACTGTGTAGCTCTGTAAATCTCGTGTTTTATCAAGCCATGCAACCTAAACGCAGAGGCGACCTTAGCAGCAATCGAACCTCTATGCTGGGGTTATCCCTAGCTCTTACTCATAATATCATGCTAAGAGCTTTCAGTGCAATTGGTAGAGATGCAAAGAAGACTTTAACAGTCTTGAGATTAAATCAGTAAGTCCTTGATTAGAAGAAATATATATATATAAGATTACCACATTGCATTCCAGTCTATCGAGCATTGCCACGCAATATTTAAATGCGTAATATATATATATATTGATAAAGATAGATATATAGATAGATAGATAGATATATAGATAGATATATAATATGTACGAGTTGTAAACTCTTTCTCTCCTAATCGACGATCCCATCGTTGATTTGACCTCATTAAATTAAATTAATCTTTAATTTTATAAACTTGACTTTGTGTTATATAAAAAGAGCATGCATTTACCTTTTAATTCTACACCAAATACATCATTTAATGATAACAAAGAACAAAACTATGGAAGACTAATCCTAACAGGGGAGTGAAATAGTAATCAGCAAAATGTAGAATTTCTTCTTAAAGTGGAAAAATAATTACGGAGAGAAAGAGAGAAATTGGCAAAATAATCACAATTTCGAGGCATGAGTTTTGTGGGGTCACTTCTGCTCTCCACAACCAAACGCCGCCTCTGTTAAAAAATTTGTAAAATATTTTGAAATGTTTTGGATGTTCCGTCAGACTTTAAGATATCTACACCCTACCTCAAACCTCGGAGACGACGGGGAATCTCAGCGGGGCAGGGTATGAACCCAGGATAGAAAAATGGAGAAGAAAATAGAAAGAATGAAGAAAAGTCATTAGAAAATAGAGAGAGAAAGAGATTAAAAGAGATAAGTGAAGACAATTATAAAACTATACCTATTTAAATGAGATTGAGAAAAGAAAATAGAAATATATATATATATATATATATATATATATATATATATATATATATATATATATATATATATATATATAGAGAGAGAGAGAGAGAGAGAGAGAGAGAGAGAGAGAGAGAGAGAGAGAGAGAGAGAGAGAGAGAGAGAGAGAGATGGAGGGAGATAGATAGATAGATAGATAGATAGATAGATAGATAGATAGATAGATAGATAGATAGATAGATAGATCTAAGATAGATAGATAGATTAAATCAGTAACCTAGCAGCCCATGCTTGCTCACGTCTGGCACACAGAAATGTTTCCCAGCGCTCGAGACCCAGCCACGTGACCAGCACGTGAATAAACAACGAAGCCATTTGTATATTTTAAAGGCTAGCATTTAACCTTTCTGGACAATGAATGGACCAGTCTATTTGAGCAGTAGATTTAGACATTGAACAAGGGGAAATCACTGTGTATGTTAGCACGAAAGGCAATCGTCTTGACCGTTAAAGGTTAGGTTTTTTTTTAAACTCCTTAAAATAAAAAAAGACTTAAAAACGATGGAGCAAAAAAAAACAAAAATCCCCAGCCACTATGATCAAACAGAAATATGGTTGGCATTTTCTCATTTCTGATTTATTTATGAGGCAGACTGCTAGAGGAAATAAACAAGTGCCCGAGGTGGCTTTAGTATGAAAGGGTGCACATGATTTGATGACGTCATCTGACTTTTCAGGGGGAGGGATACGGTACTCTTTTTTTCCTATGGTCACAGTAATATATTTTTTTCAACATTGCTACTTAATAGTGGGGCAGTAACAAAAAAAGAAATAAAGGAAAAATATAAAATTCATTGTCTGTCTATCTATCTATCTATCTATCTATCTATCTATCTATCTATCTATCTATCTATCTATCTATCTATCTATCTGTCTGTCTGTCTGTCTGTCTTTCTGTCTCTCTCTCTCTCTCTCTCTCTCTCTCTCTCTCTTTATATATATATATATATATATATATATATATATATATATATATATATATATATATATATTTATATATCGTTTGTAAGAGCAACTGTTGTGTTTTTTTTGGGCATTCCGAAATTGTGCTATTCTGTAGTCTATCTATTTCTACACTAAGAATATACTCTTAAAGCGCCATTCCTATACACATTTAGTAAAACAATAGTGAATGAGTAATTTATGTTTTCAACTGTTACATATAAAGCCTTATATGGTTGACCCGTATGTCAGTTAAATTTGCTGGCCTGCCCACACTTCAACACTCGCCTCTCTTCCTTTGTGACCGGTTCCAAAGCGATGGAAAACCATCTGGATTTGAGGTCAAGTGGTTGCAGCAGTTTGCCAGAGACCAGTAGTCTTATCACTGTCCCCACGAATACGGGGCTCCAAGACTGGATTTTCTGTTAGGGTTCACTCCATTAGCCTTAGGGTGACTCCTTAGACCTTACAGGAATCACACAAAGCAGTGCGTCTATTTGCCAATAGCTGGGGGTTAGGTTTGTGGGCAGCTGGGAGTGCCGACGGGCCAAAACGTCATCCGATACCTTTGCAGATTAGCCTAAGGCTTCACATCCTCAGTTTTCGTCTGTCTTATCTTATGTATTACATACGTTACTTCTAGAAAGAATATAATTACGTCCTTCGCATTTCATGCGTCAATCTGGTCATGCCTTTTAATCAATGATTTAAACTCTGCTAAGTCGTTGGTTCTCCTGGCTGATTCAGGCAACCCATTCCATCCTCTAATGGCACTATGGAAGAAGAAGCCCTTGTATGAATTTGTCACCACGAGAAGGCACCCTAGCTCTTCACTCTTTTAGCACTTCAGTATTCAGCTCATCTGTATTTAGCTCTTTAGTTTTTTTAATTTTCATGATTTAGCTCTGCTATCTAGCTCATTGTCATAATGGTTTACTTTGTTTAGCTCTTTATTATTTTATTCTTCTTCTAATGAGCTATTCGGAGTTTAACTTATGTTATCCAGATATGTAGTTAAAAGGTTTTTTAATTGTATGGGTTTTTAAGTAATGCAGTATTCTGCTGGTCAGTATCTACCTCTTCCGTATTCTGCTGGTCAGTATCTACCTCTTCCGTATTCTGCTGGTCAGTATCTACCTCTTCCGTATTCTGCTGGTCAGTATCTACCTCTTCCGTATTCTGCTGGTCAGTATCTACCTCTTCCGTATTCTGCTGGTCAGTATCTACCTCTTCCGTATTCTGCTGGTCAGTATCTACCTCTTCCGTATTCTGCTGGTCAGTATCTACCTCCTCCGTGTTCTGCTGGTCAGTATCTACCTCTTCCGTATTCTGCTGGTCAGTATCTACCTCCTCCGTGTCATTCTCCCCGTCTGGATTTAATTCGCCTTGGGAAAATTCAAAAAGCTGTAACTGAGGAAAAAAAAAAAGCGCAACTGTAAAGTCAGACTTGAAATAAAATGTATTTAAAATACGACAGGGAAAAAAAAGAGGCTGGGGGGGGGGGGGGACAGACAAAATACTTTTTAAAATTAAAAGTTCGTTTTTCCCCTCAAGAGAACAATACACTTCTAAGGGGACGGAATCAAAATGTAAGGGGAAGATTATCCACTCTGGTGAAATAACTCGCTCTGAAACAGTTTGATCAGGTTATCTTCCGCTTGTCAAAACAACAATTCAAAACAAGAGGGACCCTGGGAAGGAGGGAGGGGGTGGGGAAGTAAAACGAGAATGGGGGGGGGAGCCAAATCCTTAAAAAACGTTGAGTGCCTCTTGTAGCTAAAAACATAACAAAACACTTTTCTTTCAAGAACAAACATCATTCAAAAGCAATGTTTAGCCAAACCAGAACTAATCAAGGATAAATCGGAAAAACCCTGCTCGAGTAATAGGCTGAATCTGTTGCAAGACAAGTGTATTACATATACAATCAGTATATGTCTTTATGCAAGTTCAACTTTTGTTTATATATGTATAATTTTAAGACTCGAAATTGTGCACCGCCACAGAAGGAACCATTCTAGACAAGCGTAAAACACGACATTATGCTAAAGGTGTAGATTTTCATTGTTGGGAACATGTAGAATTTACAAAAGTTCATTACAGTTTTTAGTATCGAATCACAATAAAATAGGTTAACTAAATTTACATTAATTTGATAAATCTTATTAAATTAGTGTAATTGTCATATTCTTTCGTTGACATTGTTTTGTTGAGTTGTGCACAAGTTTACAGAACTAATGGAGGCACCTTTCATGCAATGGAACCAATCACAAATAATAAGTATAAATTTAAAAGGCGCATACATAATAACATTTGGTGTATGCAATATTAAAACTTCAAATGATCGATGTAAGAATAAATAATGGTTTAATCATAAATAATAGGTTTAAGCATAAAAAAAAAAAAGGTTTAATTCTTTCTCTCCTAACTGGCGATACCAGCGTTGATTCCACCAGAATGTGGTAAATAATTACTGAGAGCAAGAGTTAAGCATAAATAATAGGTTTACGCATAAATAATAGGTTTAAGCATAAATAATAGGTTTAAGCATAAATAATAGGTTTAAGCGTGGCTGTCAAGCTCGAAAGATATGTTGACTTGTAATTATGTATTAGGAAAAAAAAGTGTCATGTGTTTAAGATGGTTTATATAGTTCCGTCTCAAAGAACAATGAAATGAATGTGCCCATATGAGGCACTGGTGTAGATTGTTTCTACGTAGAGGGAGCAGAACCTGAATCATCAGCTTGCCATACACCGCACATGCAATCGTAGCTTAGAAACTAGCATTTTAGTTAAGCATTACATTGGTCAATACACACACACAGACCACCTTTTGTTTGCAAATAAGATGCTTGCTTGGGATGTATGGCTTAGTTGCAAAGTCCGTTTGGCTTGAGTTCGAATCCCGCCCAAGTCAACGCGAAAGACCTTCTTTGATTCCCCGTTCCCTCACAATGGTCCACAAAAGGGATTGAACCCTAGCGCTCTGGGCATGCTATATATAATCATGAAAGTTGCGCTGTGTAAAAGTTAACAAATCCGAGTACATACTGCTTGATCGTCATTGCCTCAACGTCCAATTTGTGTCAATGTGTAACTAGAGCTATATTCTGATACATTTATTTTACTAGTGGTGGAAGAGATCGAAGTGTTTAGAAGTATTCTCATCTCCCTCTATGATGTCGCACATATCGCACACGTTATTTATGGAATGTCGTCTCATTGAGTCCATCGATTCTGTTTTGGGACTTATGTCACGGTATCATTTAAAGTGAAAGACTTCCAAGAGAAGCAGATTTTAGAGAGACGGAACGACAACAACAAAAATGGAAGAGTAAAAGATAAGGAGGAACTGGATGAAAATAACAAATCTTTAAAAGAAAACAAAGCATATTTAGGGGAAAGAACTCCGCAATGACAAATATATCTCTCATTTATGTAGAAGTTATCTTCTTTATTCAATATCAAACAAAGAAGAAATAGAGAGACAGTTGCTTGCCGAGTATTATGGAAAAGATCTGTCTTTGAGTATGGGTGTGGGGGGGGGGTGTGGTGTGGAGCGGGGGAGTTGGGATGAATTGATGGGTGAATTCGGTCAACTACCATCAACAGCATATCCTGTAATATCGATACCATCAAACACTCGCACGCACGTACGAACCAAACCAGCATCGAATGATCCACACTGTCACGTAATCGGTGCTCTTCCACCCTCCCCTCCCCCACAAAAAAAAAAGGATTCAAATAGAATATTCTTTCCACTTATCTCACAGTAGTTGAAAGATTGTATCGATACCGCGGTATGACTATGTTTTTGAATCGATACTATTTTGTATACGGTATACAGTACAACGGATGCTTGTTTAATCAGAAGTAATGCAGAAGAACAAAATTATTGCCAGACGTCAGAAAATGAGCCCTTAACGTGCAGTCTGTAATGAGACCTATTTCAACTAGAATGAAGTATGCATGGAGCTCAACGCATTTTGAGACCACAGCTAAAGAATTAAACAAATTAGAATTATATTTTTATTAGTATTCAAAACTTGACCAAATAGTAACCAAGCCAAATATAAAAAAATATACATTGATAAAAGTTATCTTAGGGGGAACAACTCCACATTAACAGCAAAATAACCCAATACTGTATAAATTTATTCCCTTTTTCGATACCAAGCAAAATTAATTAATGAATTATCAATATTTCTTTAACTATTTGGTTAATTTTTTGATTGATAGATTGATTCGTGTAAAGTTTCATCATGAATTAAGTTAAATAAATAACGTGTTCGAAACGTGTATCAGACGGACAGACTGACAGACAGACTGAATTGATAAGAGCTTTGTAAATATTAGCAGTTTTCAAATAGATCCTATATGTTATTTTTTTTAACGTCTTTGTAAATTTTTGTTTTATGCAATTATTGGAAACCATTCATATGATTAATAGTCCATAGCAAGAATTTTAAAATTATGTAGCATTTACAATGCGCGCAAATACAAACATACATTATACACAAGCCGTAACACAATGCCTTAGAAATCGTTTTGTATTCTTATTATGTCAATCCCACCCACCCCCCTCCTCCATCACCTTTTTTTTATCTAATAGAGATGACTAGGTAGCTGGCCGAGTTCCAGCGGTAAGCTAAAAAAGTACAGAAAACGGTGGGAGGACAACTCCTGTCAAACGTACCGGAACATACGGTCACTTACATGTTGGCACATAAACCAGACAGAGAGAGCGAGAGACCTCTCGAGCTCAGACAAGAGTTACGTGCCCCTGCTGTCTCACGCCATGTCCCTTCTCCCTATTGATCATTTCATTTATCTTCATTGTCGGTGGCTCCCCCTGTTATTAGGCATAAATATTATCGAGTTATCTACCCTGAATATATGTGTTTGACTCTAGAGTAAGATCTCTGGCTTATATAATCTTACGTAGGAACTGGTATTAAGAATTTTACATTTGATTTTACGGTTGTGAGCCCCTAACATAAGACATAGTGAACAAACAAGTCGAAGTCTATCAAGGAATGAAGAATAACTTAGGAAATCAAGCAATTTTTTTAAGATAAAAAAAAGCATATCTATGGGAAAGAACTCCGCGATTACAACTATAACAACTGATTATGCAGAAGTTGTTTTTTTATTCAATATCAAACAAAATAGTTAATTTCTAATATAAGTAATTGACAAATCGGTTAATTTTTTTTTTCAAATATTGATTCATGTTTTTATTAGATGCAAAAAATAATTGTTTCATGTCTCAATTTGATCCGCGATTGGGTGTGGGAGAAATAACGTGTTAAATTACATAAGGGGACGAAACCTTACATATTTAGCCATATAAGTGAATACTGAAGGATTGCTTTCCCTTGTTGGTATCAAACAAAAATAATAAACAGTAATTAATTGACCCATTGGTTAGTTCTTTTTTTTTTACCGATTCATGTCTTGTCTATGTGAATGAACAATTGTGCAAAGTTTCAACTTCATCCAAGAACATATGTGAAAGAAATAACGTGTACAGACTTTTGACGCAGTCAGAATGAGATTTGCACGAGCTTTGTAAAAACGTAATTAAATGCGACCGAAAAAGAGTCACACGAGGGATTCTCCACATGTTCTTATAACAAATCCTTAATTCTGCGACATTCTCATGCTTACTTTCATACAATTGTAAACCTACACGTGCTACTCTATAGGGCCTCCAAGGTCTTTAGTTTGGATTTTGTTGACCTCTCACTTAACTATTTCCTGTACGGCGAACCTGCTTCAAAGTGGTACTCTTTTGTGACTAGGGCACGAATATCACAAACATCATACATCTAATTTTTACTTTTGCGCATTATTTTTACTTGTATGATTTTTTTAATGCACTAGAAAAGTGATATACAAATTAAGGCCCGCGGTATACGGTCATATCCGGCTAGTATAAGTATCATTTTCGGTAAAAGCAAACACTAACATAATGGAAATGTATAAAAACCAAATGCATTTCTCCGTGGATCCTTTAGTTGAGACCTCAACCAGCAATAAAACTGAAGGAGTTTGTATGGCAATGAGATCATCATTGCGATAATTTGGAATTATTTCCATTTCAACCATCCCACTGGCTAAAAACTTTTTTCGTGGCTTTTCCTCTTTCTCCTCTTTTTCTCTTTCTCTCTCTCTCTTTCTTTCTTTCTCTCTCTCTCTTTCTTTCTTTCTCTCTCTCTCTTTCTTTCTCTCTCTCTCTCTCTTTCTTTCTCTCTCTCTTTTTCTTTCTTTCTCTTTTTCTCTCTTTCTTTCTCTCTCTCTCTCTCTCTCTTTCTTTCTTTGTCTTTCTCTGTGTCTCTCTTTCTGTCTTTTTTTTTCTCTTTTTGACTTTTGTGTCTACGATTATCTCTCTTTAGAACATCTTTCTTTTTTTCTCTTTTTATTTACATTGTTTATCTTTCGACATCTTTCTTTCTCTTCTTTTTATGTCTCTTTTGTATCTATGCTCATATCCCATCTTTACCACATTTCTCTTTGGCCTTGCCTTATCTATTATTTGCATTTCTCTGTATCTCCTCGTGGTCTCCAGCTCTTTAATCTCTATCTCTCTTTGCTCACTCTCTTTCTGTCTGATTCTCTATCTTTCTGAATATGTCCTATCTGAGAATATCTTTCTCTCTTTTTTTCTTTATTCGCCCTCATCTCTCTCTCTCTCTCTCTCTCTCTCTCTCTTTTGAGTTCTATATATACATATCCCTATATTTATTCTTATATCTCCCCCAGCTTCTCACAGTAAACGTCAGCACGCTATCACGTTCTATCTATTAATAGCTTTCTTTATCGTCTGCGTCATCGCCCCTGTCCTCGTTAATAGCTTTCTACTGGCTGAACTCGCTGAAAATTGTGTTGGCTGCGCGGAAAGAGCGCTTGGCTTCCAGTTACACGCTACAGGCATTTTAAAGTTCGAATCTTGTTTAGTTTTTTTTTTCATCTGAAGTATCTTGTTTGCAATTTACATCACCAATTATTTGTTAACATCAATAATTGCAAATTTACATAATTGATTACTAGTTTACATCATTAAGGCCTAGTTTATATCACTAATAGCAAGTTTACCATTTGACATAATTAATTATGATGGTATTCCTAATTTATATAATAATTACTATTTAACATCATTAATAGCGAGTTTATATAATCAGTTACTACATAACATCATTTTTTGCTACTTTGTATAACTGATGGCGAGTTTATATCATCAGTTACTAATTGATATCATTCATTGCTAATTTACATCATTAATTGCAAACTTTTATCATTGATTTCCAATTCGCCCTCTTTTACATGTAACCCTTTAAATAGTCTCACACTAATTGATATTCAACCTTAGGTTCTTATAAGCTTTAACCATAAACATAAACACACACACACACACAAAGTAAAGGTTTAGATGATTGATTCTTGTCGGTGTCATAGCTTGCAGGTGAGAGCTAGACGGTCCAGTCCCCCTTCCCTTTTCCCCTCACGCCTCCATCTTATTTTGTTACGTCTGCTGTAATCCACTTCCGGTAATTGACAATGAAGGTCTTTCCGGACAAGTCAAGCAAAAAAAAATCATTGTTTTTCTTCAATTCGTATTTTTAGCATGCATTCTCTTTATGTCTTGAAAAAAGATGGATATTTGTTTGTAAAATGTCTGCAAAATGTTTTACATGTTTCTGTTGTTTATACAGATTTAAAGATAATTACATTCCTTGCCTAAGCCTCCCAAGGACGACGAGATATACAGGTGGGCAGGATTCGAACCCGGGATAATCGAAGAATCAAACGACATCCGAGTTCTTGTAACTCTTAAACGGTTCTTACTTTTTTTCCAAGAAGCTTGACTGTTTATGTTTATTTTTGGGAAGAGAAGATCATTATTATGTCTATGAAAACCTTGTCTGCATGATCTTGGCTCTCTCTCTCTCTCTCTCTCTCTCTCTCTCTTTCTGCATCCCTTTATTTCTTTTCTCACTAGGACAACAGTGTATAAATCCAAAATTGTAATCCTGTAATCTTCCTTTTCATTGAACAGTTCCTTTTTTTTCTTCCAACATTTTTCTTCCCACTAAGTCGCAAATCAAAAAAAAAATAGTAATGCAAGTCTATGTCCCTAACAGCTATATCCCTTCCTTGGTCTCCCATTGCAAACTAAAATCCCATGAGACGAGATCGAGGTCCTCCACTCTGATAATTCAATGACCAACCCCACGTTAAAATCGGTCAGATAACAACACCAAAAAAACAAAAAAAGGGTCGAACAAAAACACTTGGCTATTTTGGCCACACTCTACCCAATGATGGCCCTGTTTATTGTTTCTCATCCCCCTCCCCAACTTTAGGTCCTTACCACCTCCATTCCCTCCCCTTCGACCCCATTTTGCTGTTTAATTTCCTATTAGGGCACGGTGAATATCTGTTTCGCGAGCCCTCAGCTTTGGATATCAAGGGGCATTACTCATCCAGCATTGAAGAAGAAAAAAAAGAATGCGAAACAAGAGAAGTTATCGAACGTTAATTAGTGAGCCTTTAAAGTTTTATTGCCATCTCGTAACTTCCAACTTATTGGATCAGTTCTTTCTTTCTTTCTTTCTTTTTTTCTTTCTTTCTTTCTTTTTTTCTTTCTTTCTTTCTTTTTTTCTTTCTTTCTTTCTTTCTTTCTTTTCTTCCTTCTCCTATTAACCTTCTTTTTTGTCCCTGGCCATGAGTCACCACTGGCCAGTAGAGTTTAGTCAGTCAATATGTCTGTGGGGCGATTTGGTCAGTTGGTCGATTTGTTATTACATATTTGGGGTTATTTTGGGTCAGCTGGTCGGTTTGTCGTACACACTTGGGTCATTTCGGGTCTTTTGGTCGATTTGTTTCGTAGCTTCCGAACGGCGCTTTCGATTCGTTTTTATATTTTTGATTTATTTCCGGTCACTTGGTCAGTTCCGGTTTCTCTTGGTAGCCGAATTTATTTCGTTCTAAGTTTAGTAGATTCACATCAGCATTAATTGCTAGACATAATGGACATGATTTTATAATTATATTTTGTAAATAGTATACATATAATAAAAGGCTTGTCCTCGAGTCCCAATGTTAATGAGGAATGCAGTATTTCCCGTGGCTGCCCGGCTGCAACTGTGACCTACATATTTTGCCAGAACCAGGGCAAGCATAACCATTGTCCGCAGGTGGTTAAGATTTTCTGTCCGCCGTCCGCTTCTTTCGGTCTCAAAAGTGTATATCGCGGCTTTGGAAATGACCTCCAGCTGTCCCGTTCTGAGGCCGCATGCAACCAGGTGCTCTCTTCTATGTCAGCTAAGGCAAGTTGGCGCCTAAGCTGGTCTTTGAAGCGTTTCCGTGGGGGCACTACAAAAGCTTGATTTCTTCATTCAGCCTCAGCTCTCGGCGTCCAGCTTTAACAACCATACAGCAATTGAGTGACTCCTAACGAAGGATACCGTTTTAATTTTACTCGGATCCTGATGCTACAGCATTATACCTTTTATTGTACTTGGAACTCCAATTGCATAAGCGCAATACTTATCACTTGGTGATTTTGTAGAACTCAGAACGAAAGGCTTGCATTGAAGCTCTGTGGGAGAAGGTTATATCAGCTTAGTTCATTGAGAAGCTCGATAACTTGTTTCTGCTCGTCTCAATTCTAGCAATAACACTTTTTTTTTCTCAATTTTTTTTCTCTCTCCTTCTCTCTCTCCCTCTCTCTCATTCTTTAGTCTAGTTATCCGTAGGTTTTGTTCTTCTCTCTCTTTAGTCTAGTTATCCGTAGGTTTTGTTCTTCGTGTCCCAGGATCCCTTGAGGGATCAGACCAGAGGTTTGCCCTACAGCTCCCAGTGGGTTCACTATCATGTGTTGCGAATCGCTCGCGACTAATGTGGGGGGGGGGGGATGGCGAGAGCAGGGGCGCTGATGGTGGCTGCGTGTGAGTGGGGTTGTGGGTGAGGGTGATATCGAGGTGAGGGAGTGTAGATGAAAAGTGTTAGGGAGGGGGAGGTGGGTGAAGTTGTCTTGGGAGTATATTTCCAGATAAAAGGTCAATTGGACGAGTCTGCGGAATTGAATTGAGCAGTGTGGTATGTGTTAGACAATGCGTTTAGTGGGAAATATTGACCTAGTTCTCGTTCCTCCATTTCCCTCCTACCCCCTGCCCCCCCTTACTAACCAAGTCACACTCCCCAAGCCTCTGTTTCTCTCTTTGAAGCCTATTGACCTAAGTGTTCTTTTGATCTGCCCCTTGGAACTCGTGGTGCCCCAATAGGAAGTACATTTCAGAACCTCACTGTCCATCAAGTAAGGAGAAAAAGCATACGTTCAGCAGACACATTGGTTAGAGCGTTCAAACCTGTGACCTCTTAGAGGTGGCGTCACATGACTATAACCTTCACCTTCCTAGCGTTTAGGACACATGGGTTAAAAGACTATAGCCTTCACCCTCCTAGAGTTGAGGACACATGGGTTAAAAGACTATAACCTTCACCCTCCTAGAGTTGAGGACACATGGGTTAAAAGACTATAACCTTCACCCTCCTAGAGTTGAGGACACATGGGTTAAAAGACTATAGCCTTCACCTTCCTAGACTTGAGGACACATGGGTTAAAAGGCTATAACCTTCACCTAGCGTTTTAAATGGGACATTGTTACTCTAATAATTAAGTGAGCCGTGAAAGACTTCTACCTGATTGCGTGGAATTCGCTTTGAACTGTTGTCCCAAATGTCCTAAGTTCGATCCCTACCTTCTCCCAATCCCCGCAGGATTAGATTAGATTAGTTCTATGACGAAATAATCGTAATTTTTTGAAGGAACGTCCAAACCTTACAAGAGCTTAGAAACAGATTCCTTCTACCAAGATCAAAAGTCTTTTACAAATGAGCATTGGATGTCCCTTAGTTATCAAACTGTATCAACACTTTATTACATAACGAGGGCATTGACTACTCGTTTCCTTTCCTTTGAAAAATAATACAGATACCAATCCCTCATTTCTTGAGACTTCACCCACACTTATCCCTTAGTCTGTTGGGCCGTTGTTTGTTAACCGTCTTATTCCGTTCCTCTCTGTCTTTTGCCATGGATACCATCTCTTTTAATGACAGACACGACCATTCTTTTATGCTGTCTCCCCATCGCTTTCTCTGTCTGCTTTCTCTTCTTTTTCCCGATACTGTTTTCTGAAGGAAGGTCTTTGCGAGCACTGAGGACTTTGTGGTATGGCCATAAGTTGTAGTTCGCGTTTTTTTGACAGTAGTTAGCAGGTCATCTTGGGGTCCAGTCACTGTCTTAATCCTGTCTCTAATCTCTTCGTTTGTAAATCGGGCTTTGTAAGTGATACCTAGGGTCTTTCTGTTGTCGAGACATATTCACGTGCTTAGCGATGGCATGTGCCACTCAAGACCTAACTGGCGTGCTTCAAATGAACGCTGGAGATATCAACTCGCAGAAGCTGCTTGAAAGAATATCTTATTAATGCTAACATCTGCTCTGCTATCATTTGTTTTTGAGACGCTGGAGTTTAGAGTTAAATGATTTTTGCGTTCTTGAAATTCTAGATGTACATCTAGTAACACAATATTTAACCGTAGAAGGGAAGGATCCGTGAAATAGAATTTACTGAATAAAAACATTCTTAACAAAATTGAATAATTTAATAATAGGAACCTGAATTGTAAAATAAATATTCACACAGAATATTTCATACATAATGATACTATAGAAACTGGAACAGACACAAAATAGAGCAGTGAGATTCATAACAAACGAATATTCACATTTTACTAGAGTAACACATTAAGTAAAAATCACTAAATTTAGAAAGCTTTCAGGAGAGAAGACTTAAAAGTAAAGTAGCAATTATACATAAACACTGAGCCGTAGTCTTCAAATACAAAAACAAAACCTAATAGAATACTCAGAAAGACCGAAGATAAAGGCACATTCCATATGCTAGGACAAATTTGTACAAGTGCTCCTTCTTCCCTAGTGCTATTAGAGCATGAAATGGGTTGCCTGAGCTAGCCAGGAAAACCAGTGACTTGGCAGAATTTAAGTCATTGGATAATATGCATGACTAAATGCATGACGCGTAGGACCTAATTATCTTCTTTTTTTTAAAGTAACGTCTGTATTATATAAGATAAGATAAGTTAAAATAAGATATAAGTTTATCAAAATAGTAAATCAACAGTGAAATCATCGCAATAAACCACAAAATTCAACTGACTGACAAGTAACTCAATCTTTCCGTTTCCCCTCATTTCAAACCCTTTTGAGACGCAAAGTTGTATAAACTACAAGACATGGTTCATTCTACAAGAAATCATCATCAAGGATACTTAGAAGCAGCTCGCAGAAGAAGCTCAAGTCACTTTAGAAAAGGTTGATTGAGATAAATATTCTGATGTGTTTTCTTTCTCGCTTCAAAGGGAAATTACGTAATGTTGGGGGATGAGAGGGGAGCGTGTTTGACCTAGTTTCCTTCATCCAGTCCGGCCTGAAAATTTACTCTTGTCACGCAGTGGAGGGCTGCCTGGTCATATAGTATGCGCTTCGGATTGTCGTTAAGATGGTCTCGAGTTTGAGTCCTGCCTGCCCTCACGCCTGTCCTGCAGGAAGTTTGGGTTCAAGGACGAACTAATCTTCATTTCGAAAGTCTGCAAAAAAATGTAAACAAAGACCGTTTCTCATATCCAATTTTCTAAATGTATATGTCTGAAGATCAAATTTCACTGTTTTTAAGGGTTGTGTCTCTTCGTTATAATGTGAGCGATATTTCCACCGCTAAGTACTTCCTTAATCACTTCTTTCAGTTCTTTCTTATTCTCCTTTTAGTTCTTCCTTATTCTCCTTAGTTCTTCCTTATTCTCCTTTTAGTTCTTCCTTCTTCTCCTTAGTTCTTCTTTATTCTCCTGCTAAGCTCTTTTTTATTCTCCTTTTAGTTCTTCCTTATTTTCCTTTTAGTTCTTCCTTATTCTCCTTTTAGTTCTTCCTTCTTCACATTAGTTCTTCTTTATTCTCCTGCTAAGCTTTCTTATTCTCCTTTTAGTTCTTCATTATCCGACTTAGTTCTTCCGTACTCTCCTTTTAGTTCTTCCTTCTTCGCCTTAGTTCTTCATTATTCTCATGCTAAGCTCTTTCTTATTCTCCTTTTAGTTCTTCATTATCCTACTTAGTTCTTCCTTATTCTCTATATTTCTTCCTTAATCTCCTTAGTTCTTCTGTATTATCCTTAGTTCTGTATTATTATCCTTAGTTCTTCCTTATTCTCTTTAGTTCTTCTTTATTCTCTTTAGTTTTTCTCTATTCTCCTGCTTAGTTCTTCCTTATTCGCTTCCGTGTCTCTCAGACTCACGCATCAACTCTTGTGTATACAGTCCTGTGACACTGTGGATTTATGTTTTGTTTCGCAGACTGTCCGTTCCTCTGACCCACGGTATCGATCAACTTGTTGTCTGTGCCCGGGGAAAACTGTTAACTGTAGTTTAGCGCTAAATGTCATATCAAAAGATCCTACTTCGGGCCCATCTTATACACAATGGCCTTTGACCTTTTCGTTGCATCGCGCAGACGTAGTATTTGACGCACTGTTTCTGCATCATTCCCCCACCCCACCCCTTTTTTTGCTCATCACGCACGCGCGCACCGGTGCACGTTCACTCACGCACACGCTATCACTCACGCAAGTATATTCATAGAATCTCACTGTGACAAGCGCGTAATAATTATAACCTTATCATAAGACTCTCCCTTTTTCTTTCTCTCTCTCTCTCTCTCTCTCTCTCTCTCTCACACACACACACAGAGACAGATCGTCTTAGATGCGTACACACACACATACGAAAACGCACTCACACACTTATACGCCCTATGGCATCCACTTGTGCGGGGACGCCCTCTCGATGCTGAGGGGTTTCCTCTCTCCCTCTCTACCGTATATCCCCCCCCTCTTCCTTTCTATAGCCAACCGTATCGATCAAAGCCTCTCTGCCCACGTAGAGTATATACATGAGGACCCACGTTGCAAGGAGAAACTAGGGCGGTGTAGCTAGGGCACTGAGGGTGTGGGGCGTTGGGTGGAGAGGTCTGGGGTGGAATGTGGCGCCCCAGTACTTGGCATCGTCTGTTCATATTCGAGTAGTTCTTATTCTTTCACCTGTGATGATTATATATTTGGTATCGGTTGTGGTATAGGTCCATATCTTTCTGTTTGTTCTTTCTTCGTTGATAAAAAAAAACAACGTCCCTCTATGATGGATGATTTCCGTTTGAAGAATATTGTTTTAAAAATTTAATTTAGTTTCTCGTAATTTTTAACTTACTCTGTTTCTCTCAGTCTGTCTCTCTCTCTTTCCTTCTGTCTCAGGGCCGGATTTAGGTAAGTGGAGGCCCCGTGGAGGGCTTTTTCAAAAGCTTTAATAAAAGTCCACTAGGTAATAGTAATAGTTACAACTGTATGTATGAACTATTTTAGAGGACGAAAATATAGTAAATTTTACAGAGGCGTAGCTAGGGTGTGGGAGAGAAGAAGAGAATTTGAAAATCCCCCCCCCCGGTTCCCCACTCGACGGGAGGGCCCCCAAATGAGTACTTTTTACATTAAATATTATGCAAAATATTAAATATTACGCAAAAATTCGGTACTGAATTTATATCTTATCTTATAAAATACAGACGTTACTTCAAAAGGAAGATGATAACGTCTTACACGTCATATATATGTCGATCATGCGACCAACGCTACCAGCGGACACTTCTTAACCACTAGAGCGTTGCCAACCGTCAAATTTAAAATATTGTCACCAAAATGAGAAAAAAATGATACGTAAAGGGATTAAACGTTAAAAGTATTTGACCCGTCGAAATTTTTTTTTTTAAAGCTTATATCAACTCACTCTGTCTGTCTGTCTGTCTGTCTGGTAAAAGGTTTTGTACTCGTTATTTCTTCTACACCCAATCTCAGATAAAGCTGAAATTTGCCCAAATTATTTCTTTTTACCTGACTACACAAGATTTTTTTTTTAAAATTAACATATTTATTAATTAGTATTGGTAATTAATTTTTTTATTTATTTTTTTTGGTTTGGTATCTTGGAACAGATTTCCCTTGGAAAGAAATCGTACTTGACAGATAGATGTGATGGTATAAGTTAAATTAGTCCCCTTGTGGAATCTCGATCCCTGAGTGAATATTGTTTATGCATTTAAAAAACGATAATGTAAACATTCACGAAGATAACCCTTCTTCCATCCCCCTTTCCCAACTGGTCCAGACAATGTGATAAGATCAGAGCGCATTGAGAAAGCTAAAAGCTAAACAAAAACAAATTGGTAAAAATATTTCTATCGCACAGATTTATAGGTCCAACAGAACACCATCAGACTGATCCTATGTGCCAAAACCCCAAATACCAAACTAATTGAAACGATTACACTTAATATTAGCTTTATTTTTAGGTTTTTCTTGTTAAAACTATGGCAGTATTTTGAGTTTTTAGTAGGCATGGGAAAAAAAAAAAGAAAACGGAAGTAGAAAGTAGATGATGTTTCTAGCACGCGATGTTTTTATCTCCGGATATTCCCGGATTATCAGGTCTGTGTTTTGATTGGTCAGCGTGGCATCGAATGTGCACTAGCCCGTGGCTTTAAGGATTATGGTTCAGGGGTATTAATGTAATGAAAATGTACCCGTACCCATGGGAGTGTGGTGGTTGGGATTTTGAATGGTCACGTTTGATGTTCCCTTGTGTATTCCCAGGGATGGTATGTAACGCATGGTAGGTTTGATTAATTATGCGCATATGTGTCTGTGTGAAACGGAGTAAATCAAGGCGAAATGATGATACACCCCTGGATGGATAAAGGTTGATTGTTATAACCCCTTCTCTCTCTATCCGCGTATGATCACTTGGTGGCGTTTACCTGGTCTTTGAAGGGACTGGTCAGTTCCTAGTTAATGGCTCTTCATTGTCCATGTCATTGAAATGGCTTGATTGGTAAGGGGAGGGGGTGGTTGGGATGTTGTGTCAGTGCAGGACAATCATGATCTGAAACAGTATTTGTCTGATCTGTTAGAAAGAGCTGCTAACAATCGCGTGTGTGTGGGTGTAATTGAGTGTGTGAAAGGGGAGAGGAACTATAGAGAGGAGGTGAGAGGCAGGAAGAGAATGGACATGGAGATCGAGGGAGGTGAGGTGATAGTTGAAAGAATAAAAATAAAGAGTAATGAGGAGACAGAGGGCTGAGAGAGAGTTAAAGAGAGAGAGAGTTAGAGAGAGAGAGAGTTAGAGAGAGAGAGAGAGAGTTAGAGACAGAGAGAGTTAGAGAGAGTTAGAGACAGAGTTAGAGAGAGAGTTAGAGAGGGAAATAGAAAGAGAGTTAGAGAGAGAGTTAGAGAGAGAGTTAGAGAGAGAGAGCTAGAGAGAGAGAGTTAGAAAGAGAGTTAGAGAGAGAGTTAGAGAGAGAGTTAGAGAGAGAGTTAGAGAGAGAGAGTTAGAGAGAGAGAGTTAGAGAGAGAGAGTTAGAAAGAGAGTTAGAGAGAGAGAGAGAGTTAGAAAGAGAGTTAGAGAGAGAGAGAGTTAGAGAGAGAGTTAGAGAGAGAGAGTTAGAGTTAGAAAGAGAGTTAGAGAGAGAGTTAGAGAGAGAGTAAGAGTTAGAGAGAGAGTTAGAAAGAGAGTTAGAGAGAGTTAGAGAGAGAGTTAGAGAGAGAGTTAGAGAGAGAGAGTTAGAGAGAGAGAGCTAGAAAGAGAGTTAGAGAGAGAGAGAGTTAGAGAGAGAGTTAGAGAGAGAGATAGTTAGTGCGTTAGATCGAGAGAGTTAGAGACAGAGATAGTTAGTGAGTTAGATCGAGAGAGATAGTTAGACAGAGAGAGTTAGAGATTGAGAGTGAGAGAGTTAGAGTGAGTTAGATGAAGAACGAGTTAGAGAGAGAGAGAGAGAGAGGGTTAGAGAGGGAGACCGATTGCGTAAAAAAGAATAGCAGCTCAGAGTCGGAACATATTCAGCCAACAATGTAGAAGCAGAACAAATCCAAGGACCAGACAAGATAGTCAGAGTCCTAAAACTTCCTTTAGTTCATCCCAAACTGTCGAATGGGAGTATGTGTGTCTCCCAATACTTCAGGAGGTAATGGTCAACAATTTCTCTATCACTCCTTCAAAAGGTTTTTTTACATCCACTTTTGTTTTTACAAAGCGAACTGTGTCGTGTTACAGGCGACATTCTCATTGTCCTGCAACTTCAATAGTTTCACTGCAAGAAAGTCGAATTGCATTTCCGCTCAGCAGAACAAAACACATTGGGTACTTGCGGAAGAGGGGGGGGGGGGGGTCGGTAGAGGAATTGGAGTTAGTGTCACATAGATTTTAGTATATAAACAAGCCAAATATAGAAATACATTTTGTTTTAACAAAGCTTATCAAAGGGAAAATACAAAATAATTAATACCGATAATTAATCCACTTATTGGTTGATTTTTTAAAATTGTTCTATGCTTTGTTTAGTACAATAAATAAGTGTGTTGAGTTTCAACTTGATCCGAGACTGGCCGTATGACAGATATCGTGTACAATTATCTACTGGGACAAACCCAGCGTTTTTAGCATTATCTTTTACAACTGTAGGATTTTTTCCCTATTATATAATAAATATTAATTAATTATCTGTAATTATTTATTCTGTTACGACTGGTGTACATGTAGTTGTGAAATGTTTATGGTTCTGTATGTACCAGACAGACAGGATACTGTCTTAAGCTTTTCGTAAATGTGCAATCTAGTACGCTACTTAATAAATTATGGCTTTTATATAGCGCTACTTTCATGCTTATAGCATGCTCAGAGCGCTTTGGTCCAATCTTAGTAGTGGATCAGAGGGGAGGGGGTATCTAGGAGAAGGTCTTTCCTTGCTGCCTTCAGGCGCTTAGTAAACGCAACTCTTCCCGAGTCGGGTGTCGAACCTCGAGCCTCTTAATAGGTAGCCAAACCAAGCCAAGATCAAGCGTACTTAGCCTCTCGACCACGCTTAATAAGTCGCAAGGCTTTATTCGTCTGTAGATTAAAAAAAAGTATAAAGTTTCAACTTGATCCCAGAAATTTTACCAGACAGACAGACTGACAAAAAGACGTAAAAAAAATAATAAAAGACGAAAAAACCACCAACTAAACTTATACTAAATATGTGTTAATTTTATTTTTATGAAGTTATAGTCTAAAATAAGTCTCAGTATAACATATTTATGTTTCTTGTGATGAAACCAATGTGCGAGAAATAGGACATGCAAGTGCCACATGTAGATAAAGATCTCGGTCAGAGCTCGTTAGTATGATTTAAAGAGAACCACGGAACAACAGTGTCACTGAAAATAGAGAGAGTAAAAAAAGAATGAGGGCTATGGCTTCATGCTGCACTAGAGTCTATGGAGGATCTCAACCAAGTCCCCCGAAACACAATAATTCCATTTGCAAGAGCAAAGAGAGAGAGTGAGAGAGATGGGCGCTTTAGAGAGGATGCGCTTTAGAAATCGTTCTCTGCAATACAGAGCCGGGGTGCATTAGGGTGATGGGGGAGTGGGGGTGAACGTCGGGCGCATGCAGAAGATAAATCTAGATAACTAACCATGGAAACGGAAGGTGGATTGAGATGGGGGGATGTATTGAAGTTTCAATAACTCGGTGCAGATGCCATTGATTGAGTCCAGCGGAGAGATGGAACCATTTATTGTGAATAGATGATAGACCTCTTAGAGTGAAATGAGTTGGTCGAGGGTTCTTTGTTGAGAAATCAAGAACTAACATGCTGCTGTAGAAGATGATGCTTGGTAATAGACTAACATGGCTTTAGAGAGGATGGTGTCATGTCAAAAAACATCGCATTAGAGTGGATGAAATACGCTCAACAACTGACATTGCATTGTACAAAATGATGCTAGCTAACTAACATTGCATTGCACAAAATGATGCTAGCTAACTAACTAACATTATATTGTACAAAATGATGCTAGCTAACTAACTAACATTGCATTGTACAAAATGATGCTAGCTAACTAACATTGCATTGCACAAAATGATGCTAGCTAACTAACATTGCATTGTACAAAATGATGCTAGCTAACTAACTAACATTACATTGTACAAAATGATGCTAGCTAACTAACTAACATTACATTGTACAAAATGATGCTAGCTAACTAACTAACATTACATTGTACAAAATGATGCTAGCTAACGAACTAACATTGCATTGTACAAAATGATGCTAGCTAACCAACTAACATTACATTGTACAAAATGATGATAGCTAACTAACTAACATTGCATTGTACAAAATGATGCTAGCTAACTAACTAACATTACATTGTACAAAATGATGCTAGCTAACGAACTAACATTGCATTGTACAAAATGATGCTAGGTAACTAACTATCATTACATTCTACAAAATGATGCTAGCTAACTAACATTGCATTGTACAAAATGATGCTAGCTAACTAACATTGCATTGTACAAAATGATGCTAGCTAACTAACATTGCATTGTACAAAATGATGCTAGCTAACTAACTAACATTGCATTGTACAAAATGATGCTAGCTAACGAACTAACATTGCACTGGTGGAAATAATGTACGCTAATGAACTATCAAGGCACTCTAGAGGATGATGCTACTAATATTGCACTGTAGAAGATGATTTTATCTAATGAACTAACGTTGCACTGTAAGGGATGATACAAACTAATGAACTAGCATTGCACTCTATGGGATGATACAAACTAACGAACTAACATTGCGCTGTCAGGGATGATACAAACTAATGAACTAACATTGCGCTATAATGGATGATACATACTAATGAACTAACATTGCGCTATAAGGGATAATACAAACTAACGAACTAACATTACAATCTAAGGGATGATACAAACTAATGAACTAACATTACAATCTAAGGGATGATACAAACTAATGAACTAATATTGCACTCTAAGGGATGTTACAAACTAACGAACTAACATTGCGCTGTAGAGGACGAGAATATGTAGAGAACTAATGTCACATCCTCTATTTCTTTCTCTCTTTCTTTTTCTTTGTGTGTGTGTCCTCTCTTTATTTCGTCTTCCATTGTCGTGTTCACCTCCATGACTCCTCATGTCACTTTTTCTTTGTGTGTGTGTCCTCTCTTTATTTCGTCTTCCATTGTCGTGTTCACCTCCATGACTCCTCATGTCACTTATTCTTTGTGTGTGTGTCCTCTCTTTATTTCGTCTTCCATTGTCGTGTTCACCTCCATGACTCCTCATGTCACTTTTTCTTTGTGTGTGTGTCCTCTCTTTATTTCGTCTTCCATTGTCGTGTTCACCTCCATGACTCCTCATGTCACTTTTTCTTTGTGTGTGTGTCCTCTCTTTATTTCGTCTTCCATTGTCGTGTTCACCTCCATGACTCCTCATGTCACTTTTTCTTTGTGTGTGTGTCCTCTCTTTATTTCGTCTTCCATTGTCGTGTTCACCTCCATGACTCCTCATGTCACTTTTTCTTTGTGTGTGTGTCCTCTCTTTATTTCGTCTTCCATTGTCGTGTTCACCTCCATGACTCCTCATGTCACTTTTTCTTTGTGTGTGTGTCCTCTCTTTATTTCGTCTTCCATTGTCGTGTTCACCTCCATGACTCCTCATGTCACTTTTTCTTTGTGTGTGTGTCCTCTCTTTATTTCGTCTTCCATTGTCGTGTTCACCTCCATGACTCCTCATGTCACTTTTTCTTTGTGTGTGTGTCCTCTCTTTATTTCGTCTTCCATTGTCGTGTTCACCTCCATGACTCCTCATGTCACTTTTTCTTTGTGTGTGTGTCCTCTCTTTATTTCGTCTTCCATTGTCGTGTTCACCTCCATGACTCCTCATGTCACTTATTCTTTGTGTGTGTGTCCTCTCTTTATTTCGTCTTCCATTGTCGTGTTCACCTCCATGACTCCTCATGTCACTTTTTCTTTGTGTGTGTGTCCTCTCTTTATTTCGTCTTCCATTGTCGTGTTCACCTCCATGACTCCTCATGTCACTTTTTCTTTGTGTGTGTGTCCTCTCTTTATTTCGTCTTCCATTGTCGTGTTCACCTCCATGACTCCTCATGTCACTTTTTCTTTGTGTGTGTGTCCTCTCTTTATTTCGTCTTCCATTGTCGTGTTCACCTCCATGACTCCTCATGTCACTTTTTCTTTGTGTGTGTGTCCTCTCTTTATTTCGTCTTCCATTGTCGTGTTCACCTCCATGACTCCTCATGTCACTTTTTCTTTGTGTGTGTGTCCTCTCTTTATTTCGTCTTCCATTGTCGTGTTCACCTCCATGACTCCTCATGTCACTTTTTCTTTGTGTGTGTGTCCTCTCTTTATTTCGTCTTCCATTGTCGTGTTCACCTCCATGACTCCTCATGTCACTTTTTCTTTGTGTGTGTGTCCTCTCTTTATTTCGTCTTCCATTGTCGTGTTCACCTCCATGACTCCTCATGTCACTTTTTCTTTGTGTGTGTGTCCTCTCTTTATTTCGTCTTCCATTGTCGTGTTCACCTCCATGACTCCTCATGTCACTTTTTCTTTGTGTGTGTGTCCTCTCTTTATTTCGTCTTCCATTGTCGTGTTCACCTCCATGACTCCTCATGTCACTTTTTCTTTGTGTGTGTGTCCTCTCTTTATTTCGTCTTCCATTGTCGTGTTCACCTCCATGACTCCTCATGTCACTTTTTCTTTGTGTGTGTGTCCTCTCTTTATTTCGTCTTCCATTGTCGTGTTCACCTCCATGACTCCTCATGTCACTTTTTCTTACTGCTTCATAACTCTCTCTTTTAGAATGCTTTTCTTTCGTATCTCCTTTTCATCTCTGTATCCCTCTCCATCTCTCTCTCCATCTCTCTCTCCTTCTCTCTTATTCTCTCTCCATATCCTTCTCTTCCTCCCTCTCTCTCTCTTCCTCACTCTCTTTCTATTTCAATCTCTCTTTTTAACTTTCTCCCTTTCTCTCTCTCTCTATCCCTCTCCCCCCCTCTCACTGTTTGTTTCTTTATGTTTGTCCTCTTTACTTTTTTTCTCTTTCTGTTTCTTCTGTAAACCTTTTACTTACTCTTTCTTTCAGCTTCTCTTTCTTTTTTTTTTCCCTTTTTCTTTCTTTCCATTCTTCCCTTTTTTCCCTCTTCTTTACTTTCTCACTCTATCTTACCTCTTCTTGTTATTTTCTCTCTTCCTCTCTCTCTTTCTCTGTCCCTCCCCCCCCCTCTCTCTCTCTTTCTCTCTCTTTCAGCCTTCCTTTTTCTTGTCATTCTACCTACTACACGGACTTATCTATAGCTCTATTGCCCAAAATTTGACCTTTGATCCAACATTCTCCATTTTCACCTCCCCCCCCCCCCTCTCTTCGTCTTGTCGGTTCACAAAGAGTTATCTAGCCTGCTCGTATCACATCTATTACATTTTTAGGACATGTTTGTTTTTTTTTTCCTTGTTACTTCCCTTTTATCAAGCTAATTAGCCCCATGACCGACTCCTGAGCTGTCCCAATGTCTCTCACTTTAAGAGGGACACGCCCACTTAAAACCGGAAGTACACAGTCTGCGCGCACATATCATAGCAGGGGCACACTTAAGGTGGAAGGAAAATACTAGAAAGGGAAAAACTGTATGAGCTCTAAGATCAGGTCCCACATGTTTGCTTATATCGAAACAAAACAAAATTTTAAGTGAACGGAACTTTTAAGTCACTGGGTGAAAGGAGGAAGTATGTTGCCATGCTACTTTGTTTGAGAGACTCAATGTTGACCACAATAGCACAAGTGGACACGGAAAAAGGCGGGGGGGGGCACTAAACAATCCTCGTTGGACTTTGGTCTATAAAAAGTAACACTCACAGGACCCGAGTAGTAACTTCATGAGTACGTAAGTGTGTGCGTGAGTGAGAGTGTATGCGACTGTGCTTGCGGTGCCCAAATGAGCCTCCCCCCCCCCCATTTTCCTCACACAGATCTCCCAACCCCCTCTCCATACACTGACGATAGAGTCAAGTTTTGTATCTCAAGAACATTAAGTGCTTAGTATCGTTAGATGCTCATGAACTCATACTTAGTAACGAATCCCTTTTCTCTCTCTCTCTCTCTCTCTCTCTTTCTCTCTCTCTCTCTCTCTCACTTAAGTGTCTTTTTCCCTTTAGATCTAAACATCTTGATACGCACTAGACTTAGAGCTGTAAGTCAATGCTATCGTGTTAGTATTTGTTCTGTGTTAAATACAAGCAGTAAAATAATTAGAGACAATCCAGTGTGTTGTTTTGTATTCGATCTGGATCTAAGTATAGAACTCAACTAAATTTTTTTTCCAGAACTATTGTCCTAGAGAGACTTTGTTTTAGTGAGACGCTTGTGTAGCAGCTATAATGAGTTAAATGATGCTTGTAAATTTGTCGAATTTTTCGACTTATTCTCACAATGCTTTCGACCTATTACTTATTACTAGGAATTTGGAGACAGAAAAGATCTTGCTAATATCGTTTATATGATCTATCTTGGATGTCATTGAGATGATCTATCTTGGATGTCATTGATATGATCTATCTTGGATGTCATTGATATGCTGTATCTTGGATGTCATTGATATGATCTATCTTGGATATCGTTGATATAATTTATCTTGGATACCATTAATATGACCTCTCTTGGATATCTTGGATAGCATTGTTATTATCTTGGATAGCATTGATATAACTTAAGCTAGATACCATTGCTAATCCTTAACTAAGACTTAACTTAGATATCAGGGACGGGACTTCTCTTGGTTATCACACACCAAATAAGAATTAAAAGGATAGATATTATCGCTATTACTTCTTATTCCGTATATTTCAAAAGTTGTTTTTACACAGTGACGAGTTCTTTAAAGATTTCAACAACTTTTGATACATAGACATTGCATAAAACTTAGATTGAACTGAATTGAACCCGCTTTCAATATAGTCGACTGCATTTTCTTGTTAATTTTCAATCACCTTTTCTAAATCAAAATTCGCTAGCCATAAATTACTTTATTAAGTAATATGATCGTACACTGTACCTCTTCATCTGCACGTAAAGTATCTCAAACATTAGAGTTCCCCTTTCATCGGCAACATTTCTGGGCATTCTGTGTGCTAATTGTTCAAGGCGCCATGCTCGTGTCCTCCTCGCGCCTTAGCCCTTGATTTCAAATCAAAGTATATGTTCAAACTAATAGTTTGAGCCAGGGCCAGATTTAAGTACCCTAAGGCCCTGGGCAGATTTTTTGTATAGGCCCTTACACTTTTTCAAAAGCTTTAATGAATTCCACTTATTGATTAAAATAATATTATTTTAAAAAAATAGAGTACATGTAAATTTAATTAAATTTTATTTGTTTAAAAAAAAAAAATTGTTTAATATGCATACTTTGGAAACATAAAATGTAAATTTTTAGGGTTGACGCAATGTTGTAAATCCGGAGTGCTATACGAGAATAAGTTTACACTGTAAGCGGACACTCTTTAAACAATGACAGTGTACCAACTGTAAGACTTTAAAATATAGTTGGTAAAAAAAAATGTATATAAAAATAAAGTATGCAGACAAAAAAGTTTAATAAATAACATACAAAACATAAAGCTGCTGACCCGTCGAAATATGGATTTTTTTTTTCTTTAATATCCCTCTTCTTAAGGAGCTCCCTGGGTTGTAACCCTGCCTGCCTTCCCTTAAATCCGGCCCTTGTTTTAGCTCCTCCGAATCAGATCCTTGTATGCTTGTCTGTGTCCCCAAGTCTTGCGTTCAGTATAATTTTGTGAAAGCTATGATATAGTGCTTTAAACCAAACAAAGCCGACAGTTCATCCATACAAGAACATATAGCATAATACATTACAATATCAGCGCCTTTGCCTTGGTGAATGAATCTAACCTTTTGACAACAAAATTGTATATACCAAAAGTTAACATTTCCTGAGTATCCTGACATAGTATTCACATCCTTTAGGGTCGTTAGGCTGGCCACATGACACCCTCGTAAACTGTGGGCCACAGTGCATGACCAATTATATCATCTCCGTATAGATCGCAAGGTCTGAAAAGGAAAGGTTTCTTTACATATCCTCTAGAAGTGTTTTTTTTTTATATTTTAATTTTAATACAATTTTTTACCTTTAATTATTTCGGAGCAATTATACAGTAATTATACAATGATTAAAGGGTGATTTTATAATAAAAATGCAATGCTTCGGAAATCATTATACAGAGATTATAAATCGAATCTGTTGATCTAATTACATGTGATGTTTGCACTCTTTAAACTCTCCGCATAATAAATTTCTAATCCGTTTGGTACTGAGCTAGGCTTGCGTGCAGCAGCGGCGTCATTAGGTTCTGTGTCACACGGTGCGGCCCGCACCCCCTCGGGCTACGACACCCCAGCGACGCCATTGATTGGCAGTATCTAGGCAACTAAATAACAGTCGGATCCCAAAATCAGTGCTGTCTCCTACGTTCTCTCGTAACAAGAAGGTTTATTCTACTCTCACTGATAGCACAAGTGTGTGATTCTAAGTGCGTGCGCCTGTTGGAAGGAAGTATATTACGTCATGGAAAGGGGAAAAGAGGGGAGGCGTGTGGAGGATGAAAAATTAGCATCCTTGTTGTCCACATCCGGGCACTTCAATAAAAATATAAAAAAAACAAGTCTGTATTTAAATCTGTTTTATTTCCTTGGTCAGTGCTTGCTCGTAAAACACTTTAAATATAGAGTTAAGGCATCTAACATGATGGCCAAAGTAGTGTTGGCATTTCTCATATATAGAAGATATATTCTTATTTTGAGAGGCGCGGTGGCTGAGTGGTAAATAGCTTGGCTTCTGATCCGAGAGGTCCCAAGTTTGAATCCGGGTGAAGACTGGGATTTTTTAAAATTCCTGGACCTTTAGGGCGCCTCTTAGTCCACTCAGCTCTAATAGGTACCGGACATTAGTTGGGGAAAAGTGAAGGTGGATGGTCGTGGTGCTGGACACATGATACACTCGTTAACCGTAGACCACAGAAACAGATGACCTTTACATCCTCTGCCCAATAGATCGTAAGGGCTTACAGAGGAACTTTATGAACTTTACATATATTATTTCATAATTTGTCTTGGTCACAATATAATTCAAATGTTTCTATCGATGTGTGCTTTTGATGACAATATATTTCGTTCATCTTTATACTTCCTGCTCCTATTTTTATTTTATTTTAATGTTGACCAATTTAGAAATAAAATCTGTTTGTTTATTGTTTTGTTTTGTTAACTATAACTAAAATAAAAACGACAACTAACACAGACAATAATTTAGGCGACGACGGATCTTTAAAAAAAAAAAAAAAAAGATTCTATTAGTCTTTAAAAGCAAGTGGTCGTCAAAATCCATACGTTAATTAGATGATTAAATTACGCTGAATAATTACTTTTGTTTTGATTAGAGCTTCTACTTTTCTCATACTCCAAAATGTTCATTTCCTGAAGACTAGAAGAACTCTTCCGATGATTCTGTGATTTGACCACGTAATAGTATGTAGTCAAATTTAGTGTGGACATTTTTTTTGACATTGGGCATTATCGTCTTCAACTCAAAGATAATATTCCATTTAATGATGTATTCAGGTTTAATTGTTCGATTTAAAATATTTTGGCAAAGTATGTAAAATATATAATGTTTCATCTTCTCCAGGTCTATGTTCCTTCGAGATAAAGGATATGTTGTTCTAAAGGATAACAAAGCAGAAGTGTAGATCTGGATCCACGAGTCTTTTGATATGCCCATGTCACATACAAGTGTTTAGCTGAGTGGCAGTTATCTCATGCTACCATCATACAATTAACAAAACAAGTGGTTACAAACGAAACGCCAAAGTGGGAAATTTTGACACATTCAGTGGACGACGCTGTATCACAACCCCCCCTTCGTGCAAATCAATCCGCCGAAGACCCGCGTACAGCACGGGATATATCCAGTGCGCACTCAGCACCAAGAGCAGATTCCGGAACTAAAGAGTTCCCTATGCTAATTATTGAGATGGCGACGCCCACCAGACCAAACAACCCGAATTCCCCGAGCTCGGGTCTGAAGGACGGACCGGCATCCTTATCCCAAAGTATGGATAGCGTCAATACAGCCGTGGATGAGGAGGTAAAAGAAACACGAATTTTTTATATATTTTGTGTGTGTGTGTGTCTCTGTGTGTCCCCAGCCTCCTTTGTATTGACTCACTTCTATTCCTGTCTGTCGATGACAACTAATACTAGGGCCTAGAGGGGTCTACACAACGACTTGACAGTCAACATATTCATTAGCTTGTATTATTCGTTTGAAAAATGGGAGTTGGGGGGGGGGGGGAAGTCAGCCTGTCAACGTCTGTGTATCCTTCCACACCAAAAAGTCGTGCCAGAAATGTCTAGATCTTATCCGTTTGTGTGTGTGTCTATTGTCTCTGACATAGAAAAAAGGTTGATCTGAAATTACACTTAATTCAAAAATTATGATCGTGACATAATTGTGCACTGAAAAAGAAACATAGTTATATTTACTTATTTGGAATCAACGAATCCACATTTATTCGGTTTCAGTAAAGGTCAAGCTCGAAGCAAATATATTGCTACTAGTCCTGGAGGTTTCCTTAGTTCTGGAGCTCTGGAGGTTCCCTTAGGCCTAGAGGTCTGGAGGTTCCCTTAGTTCTAGAGGTCTGGAGGTTCCTTTAGTTCTGGAGATCTGAAGGTTCCCCTAGTCCTAGAGGACTGGAGGTTCCCTTAGTTCTAGAGGTATATAGGTTCCCTTAGTTCTGGAGGTTCCCTTAGTCCTGGAGGTTCCCTTAGTCTTGGAGGTTCCCTTAGTCTTGGGGGTTCCCTTAGTCCTGGAGCTCTGGAGGTTCCCTTAGTTCTAGAGGCCTGGAGGTTCCATTAGTTCTGGAGGTTCCCTTAGTCCTGGAGGTCTGGAGGTTCCCTTAGTCCTGGAGGTTCCCTTAGTCCTGGAGGTTCCCTTAGTCCTGGAGGTTCCCTTAGTCCTGGAGGTCTGGAGGTTCCCTTAGTCCTGGAGGTTCCCTTAAATGTATAAGACCGTCTCTGTCTTTGTTTTCTGTATTTACAAACTCAATCCGTCTGGTACAAAGTTCGTTCACGTTATATCTCCCACTTCCCAATCTCGGATCAAGTTGAAACATTGCACAAATATTTATTGTCCCTAGCAAAACATGAATCAATGATAAAATTAAACAATTAATGATTTATTTAGTGGTTACTAACTAATTTTGTACAGGAAAAAATCTTATGGTATTGAGAAATATGGCTGTAAATGTGCAGTTCTTTCTCTAATATAAGAATTACTTTAAGAATAATATACTCTATGATTGTTTCTGTCATTCGTTGCCATTTTATGACAACCTCCTGCCATTGTTGGTTTAAATGAGATAACAAATGTACGTATTGTGTATTTCTTCATTGAATTCCTCGTTTATTTTGTCTTTTAGTGTACATGAAATGAAATGAGATAACAAAATAACATTGTATTGTTTTTAATGGATTCTTAGATGTATTGGTATTTCTAAAATATAACTCCAATGAAAAAAACAACAAATAAGATATTTGTAAAAAAAAAAAAAACACACACAAAAAAACAATTTTTAAACTATTCTCTCATCTTGGCAAAGTTACTTCCCACAATGTGTGTGCTACTTTGAAATACTTAGTCTTACTTCGGCCTCTCTCTCACTAGTTTCACTAACATTATGTCTCCTTCACTTTGTATCTCTCTCTTTCACTAACTCATTAATTTTTTTTTATTTCTCCCCTTAATCTATGTTGTTTTTTTCTCTCTCTCTCTTTCTCTCCTTCGTATTTACTCACTCTTTTCCATTCCCTCTTTCTTTCTTTCTATCTATCTATCTATCTATCTATCTATCTATCTATCTATCTATCTATCTATCTATCTACCTATCTATCTATCTATCTATCTATCAATCTATCTATCTATCTATCTATCTATCAATCTATCTATCTATCTATCTATCTATCTATCTATCTATCTATCTACCTACCTACCTACCTACCTACCTACCTACCTACCTATCTATCTATCTATATATCTACCTACCTACCTACCTACCTACCTACCTTTCTATCTACCTACCTACCTACCTACCTACCTACCTACCTACCTTTCTATCTACCTACCCACCTACCTACCTACCTACCTACCTATCTATCTATCTATCTATCTATCTATCTATCTATCTATCTATCTACCTACCTACCTATATACCTACCTACCTACCTACCTACCTACCTACCTATCTATCTATCTATCTATCTATCTATCTATCTATCTATCTATCTATCTATCTATCTATCTACCTATCTATCTAACATGTACATTCTCTAATTTAATGTCTCTTTCATATACTGTCTCTCAATCTCATTTTTGCTATCTAATTTTTTTCTCTGTATTTCTCTCTCTCTCTCTCGTTTTTTTTCCATCTTTTCTTGTCTGTCTCTCGTCACTTTTGCTGAGGTCTCTTCACTTCCGGTACATCTTCTAATTAAACTATTAGTTTACCAGTGTCAACATCTGGTGCGCGATGCAATGGTTCAATATCCCTTCAAAAACACAACTCGGGGTAAGATCTAGCTCCATCTAAAGTGCAACGTCTCAGGCAAGCCAACAAAACTATAACACAATAAACATCACGTCATAGAATTTGAAGGCAGAAACAATAATGGAAAAAAAAATGGGGTCAAGGATGTTCGGGGTCAGTTATTTATACTTTGAATAAAAAAAACTTTTGGGTCGAGTTGATTTTTTTTTTCTGTGGGGACATTCATGCCTCAGACTTTAACTCCAATTAATGTAGCATTCATCATCAATCGGATCTGATTTTGTTGTTTGGCTGAAACTGGGAAGTGGAGGAAATCAAAGTGGTCCCTTGATCTAATCCTTACAAGCGGTAAACAGAGTCCCAAGTACTACTTATTGTCTCAACCACTGCATGACCATTGCTTCAATTACTTTACAAGATCTAGATTTTTTTTAAAAAGTGTTTCTTATGAGTAGAAAAATAAAAAGGACATCGAAATAGGTACCAAAAAAAAAAAAAACCCAGTAGAAAAGTGAAGTTGGGAAGAGGTTAGCTATGCATTGTGAATGATGCAAGATAAGCGGCATTGTAGTCAGAGGTCTTAGGTAGGACAGACGACTCCAGAACGCCAGACGTGTTTTTGTAGTGAGTTAGACTTCGTTTAGAATACCATTTTATATTACTATTAGTCTACTACATTAATTTAATTTGATCTTAAATTGATTTTATCTACATCGTAATATTTGCATGTATAAAAAAATATTATTTAGTCAACATGGAAACTTTGTCCAGTTATAATTAACACACACACACACACACACACGCGCGCGCATAGATTCACACAAGCACAGAGTTGATGGTTAGACAATATGATTATTTCGTTAAGCGCCACGAAGAGCGTCCCCGACTTCTCTCACCTCTGTCAAAACCTTTATGGTGCGTTCACACCCTCAAGGAAACCATTCGCAGGGAGACATCGCCTCAAATATTTATGCGAAACTCACGGTGGCAAACAAGCTAACCCTAGCTCCGCTCCAGAGCGTTAACGCGCCGTCGCGCATGCGCACACGAAAACTTCACGCCTCGAAGAAAAAGTTTGGACTTTTGTCATTACTATTTCAGCACCCTCCCTAATTCACCCGAATGACGCCACACAGCTTTATTACTCTGCTGAAAAGGAGGTGTCAGCCTCCCCTTTTTCCCCTAACTCCGACACCCTTCGTTCAGCTTTCTCACCTTTATTTTTTTTGTACTTTATTTCCTATTGAGGTGTTCACTCTCCCAAATATTTCATATGGTTTAAATTTTTTTCAGCTACCAATATTCTCGAGTTGTTAATCGGATATTCCCAATACTTTTGTACCAATATTCTCGAGTTGTTAATCGGATATTCCCAATACTTTTGTACCAATATTCTCGAGTTGTTAATCGGATATTCCCAATACTTTTGTACCAATATTCTCGAGTTGTTAATCGGATAATCCCAATACGTTTTGTCCGGGGTTCGAATCCTGGTGAAGACTGGGATTTCGTAATCTTTGGGCGCCTCTAATGGGTACCTGACATCAGTTGGGGAAAAGTAAAGGCGGTTGGTCGTTGTGCTGCCCACATGTCACCCTCGTTAATCGTAGGGCATAGAAACAGATGACCTTTACATCAGCTGCATTATAGACCACAAGGTCTGAAAGGGAAACTTGACTTAATTGTAACTCACGACAGGTACACGTCCTATTCTGTCTGACAACTCTGAAAAAACTCCTCTCTGAACTATCCCCCACGTGACTTCTATTCACACCCATTATGACAGAGTAGCTCGTGGTTTCATCAGAAACAATTCACCCAAAAGGAACCAGTCTCCTTTCCTCGTCGTAACCTTGCAAACACACACGTACGTTCCATAACGCTGATCTATTCAAACTGAGTTCAACTTTTTATTTCGCTAAGCGCTTTACGCCATGCGGCAGAACATTCCAGAATGTTCAAAATAACTTTGTTATAAATATAACAAAATGAAATGTCTACATACTACCACATGGTCCTATGGACAAACGACACCTTTGCAATAGTTGAAGTTAAGATATATAACTAGTCTTGATTTAACATGGCATTGGCATCAGTCATTAAATGCCACGTATTATAAATATAACACAAAGTATAATTCAACTGTCATTGACATGGCATATGCGTTCTGTCATCTATGACGTTGACGCAGGTCTAAGGAATGAAAATATTTCAAAATTAAAAAAAATAATAAAACGGATAAGAGAGCTGATAGATCTATTGGGGCTATCCTCTAAAAGCCAATTCAATACCATTTAGATAATAATGAAGTGGTTTGGGATAGCCGCTGAAGCAAAGCAGGTCACTGGATCAATGTCTTAAACAGCAATACTTTGAACGAAGCCCTTGGATCATTTTCTGCTCTCCGAATGTCCTCGAGTCCTATTTTTTTATATTCCGACACGTTTATGACATCACTGGAATTCTTTTCAGTTTTCATCTTTTAACTTATATTTTCCCCCCTCTCCGCTCAATAGACTTACTATCTCTCTATCTCTGTTCGTCCTCTCCTCAACACAGATTCCCTACTCACCACTCCAGGAATTTTTTCCCCTTAATGGCGTCGTTCCCTCCCCGAGGATGACAGCTGTAAGATAATTCTAGCATGGCGTAAAGGACAAGGCCAATATGGCATAGCCCAGTTGCTAGAAACAAGACGAAGAGCGTAAATATATTTTAAAAAATCTGGCCATCCGGAAAACACAGCAACTGCATTTCCGACCAATGGAAGGGGAGAGAATTAATATTTTCATTTCTGTGGTTTTTTTTTTTTCCCGTTTACATGTATTCTATATTGCAAAATAGAAAAATATAAATGCTTTAAAATCATGTAGAAAGAAATACATTTTTATATAAAATTCCCTGTCTGCGTTTATTTATTTTGCATTAACCAGGAATAAATCGATATATCACTAAGGGTAAGATGAAAGCACTTGAAAATTATGGAGTATTTGTCCTTGTCTGATACAGGAATGGTTTCCCTTGGTTTCCGACTTTCACTCTCCAGTGGCGGTCTAATCGACAGTAGGTGTATTTACACGATTATATTTGGAATCGATACTCTGTCGTCCCTTCAGTTGTTATGAAACTGTAGTGAGAGGACATCTTAATGCCCACGAAGCTTCTTCGATTATTACTCGTACTCGGCAACGCCCTGTTCTAAATTCGGTCAGAATGCAAAAAGTCTATCAGGGGTAAAAAAAAATGGGATGATTTCACAAGATAGGGCACAGAAATCTAAAATTAATTTTTATTAAAAATGCGTATCAATAAAAGCTGCCAATGTTTAGTTTAGAAATTATGTCTCGAGAATTCATTCTCTCTTAAACCAGGCATATACATATGTGATACATTTATAAATCGATAATAGAGTTCAAACAAGCAATTATTTATGATTAAAAAAAATAAATACTATAACCTTGAATGCAAATGATACAGTGACTAATAATTCGTCCTTAAAAACGTATTCAATATCATACAAAATAATTAATTACCAATAATACAATCGTTATACCTTTTTTTTTATTGTTTAATGTTTTGTTAGGTACAATAACTAAATATTTAAAGTATAAACTTGATCGGAGAAAGCCTGGGGTAGAAATAGCGTTAACAATTATTTAAGGGGACTAAACCCAACAAATTAGGCCTTATCTGTGAATACTGTTGGTGTAAAAAAAATAATTAATTACCAGTCATATAGCCTTGTATAATATTTTCTAGAATTCATTCGCATTGTTTAGTTCCTCGTCTATTTCGTGCGTGGTGGCCGAGTAGTTTAAAGCAATGGCTTCCGATTCGAGGGGCTTTGAGTTCGAATCCCGGAAAAGACTAGGGTTCGCTTCGGGATTTTTTTAGGAAGCCCTTGAGTTCATCCAACCGAGACCAATCGTCATAGAAGGCCTAAACACTGACCTGCAATGTCTCAACCTGTGGGTAGCTAAGACCATGGGCGCGTCACAGGTCTGTACGAAATAGCTTAGTCAATCAACTTTCAAATATGTTTAAACATTTTGTCTTTCGTTGGCAGTATAAATGCACTAGGCCCGCAATTGTCAGGCTCTCATGAGCATTGTTCGACCTGCGTGTTCTTACAATTAGAGATAGCATTAAATACAAATATGTATTGGTATAAATAAGACAAGATTCATAAATAAAACAAGGTTACAAAAGACAGTTTGTGTGGAAACACAAACTCAAAATCGGCCCCCGAAGTAAAATGTTTTACATAAATCGGATAATCCTTCAGATAGTTTACTTCCTAGTCCAAACCTCCCGCAGGACGACGGGGGGTGGGAGCAGGCAGGGTTTGAACCTTCGACCGTCGATAAATCCGAACGACAGTCCAGCGCGCAAACCGCACGACCAGTGGTCCACCCAGGTAGGCTTCAATATTTTCAGAAAGAACATCCGAATGAAATTATATCAAAGACAAATGAGAGATAAGAATGGAGAAAGAAGGTTAACAGATCCGGTGTAGTGCCCCAACGTTCCGCAGATCAAAGGATAGGTGAAAGTGAATGTAAAGTTAGATGTGAACCTGGCCTAACTAGTTTTTCTTTCAGACCTTGTGGTTTATAGGGCAGATGATGTAAAGTTCATCTGCTTTTGTGGCCTACGGTTAACGAGGGTGTCATGTAGCCAGCACAACGACCAACCGCCTTTACTTTTCCCCAACTAATGTCAGGTACCCATTATAGCTGGGTAGACTCAGAAGTTGAAAATCCCAGTCTTCACCAGGATTCGAACCCGGGACCGTCGGTTCCGAATAAATACTGTAATTGTTTTAAAAAGGCTCAATCTCATATTCGAATCCTCAAAAAAAATAAAAAAATTTCCGCTATATAAAAAAAATGTTCACGAAAAGGAAGTTTATAAGATTACTATTCGTTTTAAATTAGGTCTAACTTAGAATACTAATTAGCTTTTTCTCTTTAAAAAACTGCTTGCATAACTGATTTTAAAAATTAGAAATTTTGCTTTCAGGAAAAAAAAAAAGTAGCCGTTGCATCAGATTTTTAATATCTTTTCTAGTTTACGAGATCTAAACGGGACGGACGGACAGACGGACAGACATTTCACACAAAACTAATAGCCTCTTTTTCCCTTTCGGGGGCTGCTAAAAATATATAAATTAGAAATGTTGATTTCTGCACTTGTGTAGATAACATATCCCTCCTCAGCACAAAGTACCTCCTTATCCTCCGATCCAATACTGCCCAATTAATTTAATTTTTTTTTAAGAATGCTCTCTTTTTTTCCCCTCCCTCCACGATCTCTCTGTTCCCCTAACCCCCCACCCCCCGACCACCAATTTGGACGTTGAAATGTGTTACACTTTACATATTTATACACGTATTATTGGTTCTTTGTAAGCGAACAATTATAATAATTTAAATAAAAATGCTACGCTAACGTCAGAGGCACATTCGAAAACAAAAAAAGTTAGCTTCTCCGTTTCCCCTGCCCCCAGCCCCAAGTAAGTCACCCCCATAAACGCACGCCCCTCTAACTCTAGAATATATGTTATGGATGAGCCCGAGTTTTCCTGACGGCATCCGTTATGATGCTAAGCTCGTGTTTAGCTCCTTAGCATATGGGAGGGGTGGATGGCGGCCGAAGGGGGGGGGGAGGCTGATCGCCTGCTGGTGATGTCAGTAATCTCCCTTTGACCCTGTTTAACTGTCGTCTGCTGATTTCTCCAGTCTCCATAACCACCCTCTCCTCGTACGACCTTAGGGTCAGTATGGTCACTCTTAGAGAGCGGTGAAACTTTCCGTGCCCTAAGGCCAAACATGTTTTCGGGGTAAAAAAAAAAAGAGTATCGTCTGCTATGATGAAGCTCATGGAAGCGAGTTAACCTAAAACATTCCCGCCAATAATTTAAGTCCTTAGAATGACGCGCCAGAATATTATGACATTATGCGATGGATTAACTTACATAACTAATGGCGTCTAGTCGAATGGTATTCGCGCTGACCTGTCGTCATGGTGGTTCCGAGCTCGAACCCTTCTCTCACTTTCTTTCTCTCAGTTTCTCTCTCTCTCTCTCTCTCTCTTTCTCTGTCTCTCTCGCTTTCTCTCTCCCACTTTCTCTCTCCTTTCTAGCTCTCTCTCTTCTCTCTCTCGCTCTCTCTCTCTCGCTCTCTCTCTCTCTCTCGCTTTCTCAATATCTTTTTCTCTTTCTCACTCTTTATCATTCTCGCTTTCTCTCTCCCGCTTTCTCTCTTTTTTTCTCTCTCTCTTTTTCTCCCTCTATCTCGTGCTTTCAGTCTGTGGACAATCTCTATTTCTGTAGCCCTTCACTAAAAGTTGTTAATGTAACGTGTGATAGACAACAGGTCATTTCGTGGTTAGGGAAGAATCGATTCTCGGACCAGCCCTGATCGGCTAACAATGGGTCCGCTTCGTCCCGAACTGACCCTCTCAAAGCACTTCAGGATGGACAAAAATGCGTGCTACCTCAAACCCTAGATCAATCGGACACCGTGACCCAGCTATTGTCACGTGCCGTGACACACATTTCCTTGACCACATCGTCAATGAAATGACAATGTCATCCGTGTTTATATAGTATGATGATAAATGACAGGGCCAGCTGTGTCAGAGCTGAATGTCACAGTTGTGTCAGAGCTGAATGTCACAGCCGTGTCAGAGCTGAATGTCACAGTTGTGTCAAAAACTAAAAAAAAAAACAATGTGTCAAGTGGCAGAGGTTTGCTTTCCTGGTGAGAACACTTGGCTCAAGTTTGTGTGTTATCTGTATCCACGACAAATGACATATCTGATGTCGCCATAACAAAGACCAGACAAATGAGACAATGAGACCCAATTAGCTTCATTCAATACTTATACCATCTCGTTTATTATGACAATGTAACAACCATTTTAAATTTGGCTCTTTATTACAAACGAATATTCACATTTGACAAGAATTAAGCCGTTAGTAAAATCACTTAATTTAAAGACACTTCAGTGCAGAGGTGTAAATGTAGTAATGTATACTAGGACAAATTCGTGTAAGTCCACTTGCTTATCTTATACAATACAGACGTTACTTTAAAAAAGGATGATGATTACGTCCTACGCGTCGTGCATGTATGTCATGCATGTAAACTGGTTTTTCTGCCTGGTTCAGGCAACCCACTAGGGAAGAAGGAGCATTTATAATTTCTTCGGATTTTTCCCTGTTGTCACTTTGAGCTTGCAATGGGTTGACTGAATCAGCCAGGAAATTCAATGGCTTAGCAGAGTTTAAATCTCTTATTAACATGCACGACTAGATTAACACATGGTTACGCGCAGGAAAAAAATTATCTTCTTTTTTTTATGGAACATCTGTAATATAAGATAAGATAAGAATGAGATAATCGAATACATCTTGATTCCTTTTTGAAACCTTTTTTTATTTCTCTTTTGAAAGCAGAGTTGCTGCAAGTATGATTTTTGGAATTTGTTAAAATCAAATGTATTATTATTATAATTATTTATCAATTTCATATGTACATTTATGAACACCATTAATAGTACTAGTATTTCGTTGGTATATAGTCTCTGGTCTTCGTTTATAAACCATTCAATATTGATACCACAAGAACAATGTTGCAATTGTAATTAATTGGATAAATTTATCTTTTGTTATAAAAATGGTAACACGTTTAACGAAGTTACCATATAAAGTTTTTTCCTTTTTTTTTTCTTTTCTTAATATTATTTTTTTATACCCATGAATACTGTTCAGCGTCATCGACGCTCCTTAAGTCTGGAACCAATTATCTCTCACCGTTTTCAGACAGGCACACACCTTACCGCTTTGACGTGTGTTTGGGGGAATTTCCAATCGGATGCCAGATTTATTCACTCAAAGAAGAATAAAATAAAAAACAACGGGAAATTCATTTTTGGGCAAGCTGTTCAAGGAACGTGACGTTTTGAAAGAGCTGCCATTGGTGGGCTATTGTTTCATTATCTCAAATTCAAAGAGAACTGTTGATATTTGCTGTCTGCTACATCTAGGTCAGGCTTTAGCCCCCAGAGAAAGGCGTGGCAGAAGTGTTTATATGGTAGATACGTTATTGTGTATATCATCGCGAATCCGTGGTAAAGAATAATCTTTTACTTTTCTCTGACATTTGACGTGTACGGTGATCATCTGTCATCGATCTGATTTGCTTTTCCATTAAGCAGGAATCCGGCGTTTTCTGTGCATTATTTTGTTTGAGATTTTGTTTCGTGCCCGTCCCATCCCTTTCTATTCCGTCATACTTTTTCATTTACCTAACGATTAACCTCGCTAATGGATTACGATAGCTCGTCAAAAAAACACTGTTAGGCAGACAGTTCCCATACGTATTACCGTATAATCGAAGAAGTGGGCTATTCCTGGAAAGAAGGAGGCGGACTGGAGAAAGGAGGAGAGGAGGGGGCGTTCGAGCTTAGATTTGTGATTGCCAGTAGAGTTGAGACTAAGTCTGTTAAAACCTCAGGCTAGTCGTGGCTCCCCCTTACATCGGCGTGATTCAAAGTAACCTTTCTGTTTTAAGGTAGGGTTCTTTTTTTTTGACCTCCTTCAGTCAGGAAATGCCTGTGGATCATTTCATGGAGATGAGATGAATGCCTGGGCATTTGCTGTGGTTGGAATTATGTCGCCCATATTGCATTTATTACCACCACCCCCATCTCCCTTTTCCCGATCACCATATTGTTGATCAATCAAAAGGAACGGCTGATGCCCAATACAGTTGGGACCCAAACTTTGGGATCAGCGGAACAGCAAGCTCTGCCAGGATGTAGCAGTGTGTGCTGCAAGCTGCCCAAGGGTTGCATGCTCCTGATTTTCCTCGGTGTTGATTACCGAAGCCTTTGCCATGTTTTGGTATAGCTGCAAGGCAGTTGAGGGTTGAATTCAGAGTTTTCCTTCTTCTAGGTGGGTAGCCCACGGTTAAGGAGGGTGTCAGCTGGCCAGGACAACGACCAACCGCCTTTACTTTTCCCCAACTATTGTCAGGTACTCATTAGAGCTGGGTGGACTCAGAGGTGCCCAAAGATTCCGAAATTAAAAATCCCAGTCTTCAGTGGGACCCTCGGTTTGGAAGTCGCTCTGCCACCTTGCTTCTGATCCAAATCAGTTTTAAGAAATTGGGAATAGGAGACAAGCAAGCATTAGTTGTTTCTTTTTTCACACAAAAAAAATAAACTTATTAAAAGCCTAGTTTTGTTAAAGACTAATTCACCTAATGCCATCTTATTAAAAACTCGTCAGTTTCTTGGGCCTAAACTCATTATTGACGCTTGTGACACCACTTCTGAAGGACACACTCAGACAAGTCAGCTAACTGGAATCATTCATTGCAGCTACACACAACGGGGAAGTAACTCCGTTCTGACTAAAGGGAAAAAAACAACCTGTTTTCAAATGTCTCTACAATTGACCCCAAGGTTGACATCTACTAGGGAGACAAGGGCACTTAATTCATTACGGTTGAAAGTGTCCTGTCATCAGGGGAAAAGGGGTTACCTCCCACTACATAATAGAAGAAAGAGATGAAGACTTAAAGATGAGAAGATTTAGAAATTTAAAGAAGGAAGGAAGGTAATGAGGATTTTTTTTTTATTTTGAGGGGTGAGGGTGATAATATGTATAACAATTGAGAGAGAGAGAGAAAGAGGGGGGGGGGCGCATAGAGAGAGAGATCACTAGGAGTGAAAGACGAATCTGAAAATCATCGGCGCCCAGCCAGTGGCTATAAATCTGGTTATAATAAAGAGAATCGAAGCGTACCAAAAATTCAAGATCACCTTTGGTGCCACCTGTGTCTACCTCCTGATATCGTTTTTGTTGACGTCTTGACATACGAAAACACACACACACATATATAATATATATATATATATATACAATATGGGTATTACCGTGTTAATATAAATGTATATGTATATATACATGAAAGACATGCATAAAATATAAACTTCTGAAATTGCAAAAGTATAAAAATGTCTTAATGACAGATGTACTTATTCTAGTGGTAACATAAAGTTAAAAAATATTCACCTAAATCTACAAACTTTTTTTTTACAGTTAACTAAAAAATAATTTTTGTCTTTATATTTTTAAATTTTTTGTTTTGTTTTATCATATGTTTGAAAATATTATCTCCCTTTTTTTTTTTTTGTTAAATTTTCCCACCTCTTTATCAACCATGTTAAGACACTGTTTTAAACAATGTTTATCCATCAATAGCTCACATAGCCAAAGCCAATGCTTTTGTTATGCGGAATTTTGTATGTATGTGTGTGTTTATTTTAATTGTCTGGCACACTTAACCTGTTAACATATATCAATGTCATATTAATAGCATGGAATGTGCTGCCTGAACCAGTCAGAAAAATCAACGACTCTGCAGATTTTAAGTTTTTGTTCAATATGTATCACCTTATTAACATGAAGAACGTAATTATCTTCTCTTTTAAAGAAATTTCTATAATTTATAAGATAAGATAAGATTATTCTTTTCAAGGGAGATGAGATAAAATGGACACATTATTTTTATAACACATTTTTAATTAAATTTTAAAAATTTCTTAGGGACCTTTCTCTCTCTCTCTCATAATCATTTTTAGTCTCTCTTTTACTCAATCATTTGCCAGCTCAGCTTTATCTCTCTTATTCTTGCTGACACTCAATCGTTCTCTCAATGCCTCCCATAATAAACCTCTAAATTTCTCTCTAAACATCACTCAATCCTTTCTCTAATTCTTTCTACTAATCTCTCTCAATGTTTCACACACATATTCCCTCCATTTCGTCTTACAACACTAACAAGCAACAGAGCCTCTAGGCTTCGAGAGGGAGCCTGAAAGCAAGGTCAAGGAGAAACAAAAGACGAGGCTTTCTTTAATCGATGTTTAGTCTGTAGTTTTGGCATCAGTTGCCTCCTATTATCTGGCCAAGCTAACCGAACGAAAAACAAACCAACAGAGGAGCCACGGATTTTTTTTTATACACGCCTAATTGACTTTTTTCCACATGTTTCGATATTTGAAAAAATAAAAATGTAATTTCTCTGATACTTGATTTTTTGTTATTCCTCTGAGTAATTGTTAGCACCGGGTAGAGTTTTCAAAAAATTATTAAAAAAATAATACAATTAAGATAGAAAAAGGTAGCTAAAGATAGCACACTATTCCAAAATCGTTTAGCCCGAATTTAAAAAAACAAACTGTTAGAAATATTTTTTTTTTTTAATTTCTATATTCTCCTGTTTAACGAGAGAAATTCAATTTATTCTAATATATTTTTTTCAATCAAATCAATAAGTGAAGGATATAATTCCATCAGTTCGTGCAACGTGTATAGATCTAGAGATAGATACAGATGGTTTTACAGCTTTGTCATGAAACGAATATTTTTTTCTTCAAATTGATTTTATTTCTCTAGATCAGGGGTGCTCAACCTGTGTATCGCGAACCCTTTGGGGGTCGAATCACAATTTTCCAGGGGTCGCCTAAGACTATCGGAAAAATAGATTTTGTCTAAAAAAAAACCTCGACGTGGTAAAAAAATTTATTGGGTAGCTTATATATATAATTGTCATTAGAGAATAGATGGTGCAAACAACTGAATCATAATCATCCCACTTTGTAATAGTCGCAGCATAAGTATTTATTTGTAACAGTTTCAATTACTTTCCATAAAACGGTGTGACGAAATGCTCCGTTTCAAATTACTACATAAGCATAAAAAAATGAATATGTTGATCACTTTATAAAAGTAAATAAATGCAAGCCATAAAATTACAATCTCAGTTATTTATAATCAGTCATAAACAGGAATATATATAGTTTAGTGATTAAACATACAGCATTGGTAATTCTATCAGATTATGGTTACGATTTTATATTATCAGCAAAAACATGATTTTACGGCTGGGAGTCGCCGCATAGTGGCCAATAGTAAAAAGGGGTCGCGGAACTAAAAAGGCTGAGAACCACTGCTCTAGATACACATCTTTAAGATCTATGCATTTCCAACAGGGGTTGCTCCCAACTCATCCTCCACCTCCAGCCCGTCCTACTAAGTGAGCCTTTCGAGCGTTTGTTTTTCCGAATCTTCGATTCACAAAACAATAAGTAAGTAAGTAGCCCTATAAGTCTTACCTTTATCATCATTTGCTGGTAGGGTAATACTTCCGTTGACTAAGTGAAGCTCCCCTTTCAGACCTTGCGATCTATAGCGCAGACGATGTTAAGGTCATCTGTTTCTTTGGCTCACGTTTAACGAGCAGGGTGTCATGTGGCCAGCACAACGACCAACCAACTTTACTTTCCCCAACTAAAGTCAGGTAACCATTAGAGCTGGGTGGACTCAGGGGCGACCTAAAAATTCAAAATCCCAGTGTTCACCGAGATTCGAACACAGGACCCCAAGTTCGGAAGCCAAGCGCTTTACCACTGAGCCACCGCGTCCCCCATTGACTAAAAAGACTAATTAAAAACATTCGTTTGTTACTCAAACAAAGCTACCATCATGGAAGATGACCTTTCTTAAACATATAAAAACCGTAAAAGCAATTGGCACCCATTAAACCACAGTTAAATCACATCTGGACGAAGTGGTCGTCCCCTTTCCATTAAGGCTAGGACAGAAACATTTTAATGCTCTATTATTCCCATTTCAGTCAGGGTGTTTCTTCAAGGTCATTTTATCCCAAATGTGAACACATTTAACTTGCGATGAAATGAAATAAAGGCAGCAGAATTTAGTAATAATATAAAATCGTATTCTGAACAAAATCTAAGTCACTACACAGTGGCGTAGCTAGAGAAGGGGAAGGAGGGAGGCGAATTACCCCCCCCCCCCCCGCCGCCCCTAAAGGAGTGTTTTTACATTGAAAATTAAATATTACGGAAAATACAGAGGCCCCCCAAGTTGGCCAGGATACCCGGGCCCCCAAACGATGGGAAATTCCTAGCTACACCCCTGTCACTACATTCTACGAAAACACGTCTTTTAAATCTGGCGTTCCTGTGTGCTCGATTCATCAAGCGCTGGGTGTGTATATATAGTGATGTGTAAATTGTCTGTATTTCCATCAATATTATTATTGTTATTGTAGCAATATTGAGGTGGACATTTGTAGTTAAAAATTTTCTGTTTGCTAATTGTTTATGAAACACAAATATGCTACAAAGGCAGTCCAATAAAATAAATACAAATTTAAAAAATGCAAACTTAACTAACAAATGAGATGTCGTCAACTTTGTTAATAAATGTCTTATGGAGTAAATACTAGTATGTTATATTATACCATTCCTATACAATCAGCAATTGTTAATAATGAATTTAGTATCAAATAACAATAAAAATTAATCAATTAATTAATTTGGCGCATTGACAATCTCTGGATCAAATCTCTCATCTCGATCTTGAAATCAAGCGCTTATCTGTCACCCTTGCCCCTTGGTTTCAGTTATGCTTAATATTTCATCACTTCCGGTTTCGCTACTTCTAAAAATGGGACTTTTGTGGAGACCTGTTTTAACAGTCGCCTTGTGTAATGCGAAACAAAAAATCAACAATGTCGCTAATGGAATAGTTTTTTTGTGTTTTTTTTTGTGTGTTTTGTTTCTTTTAAATGGCTTTCATTATTTCTACACTAAACATTAACTCAAACAAATTTTCTTTATTATTTTTCCAACCAGTAAAAATGGAAGCTTTTAATAATAGATGTTCGCCTTACATTTGCGTGTGTGGATTTAATATCTTTTCTTTTTTTTCTCTCCCTTTTTTTAAAGAAAGCTTTGAATCTGTGTCTATTTTCCTGATTTTAAGACATCCCTTTGGCTGGTTCTGGTCATGTTTAGCGATATTTTGGCTTGTGTTGTGGCCAACCTGGCAAACATTCTCTGTATTTGCTCACCGCATCAAGGAATATTGGCAGACATTGACCAGATTTTTAGCTTGTTGTCGACCCAATTTACTTTTTTTTTTTTCACCCACTGTATTGGCCCTTTCTTTTTTGTCTCTTTCTTTTCGTTTTCTTTCTTTCTTCTCTTTTGACTATATTTGTCTCGCTGTTTTTCTGTTATCTCTTTCATTTTGTGCCAAACTCAGGTCTACGCGTATCAGAGGGTAAGGGTTAATCTTATTTTGTTGAAAAGTTTTGATTTAGATAACATAGAAAATGTAGCGTAAATCGAATGATGAAACCATTTCATTTCTACTACAAAGTTTTACAGACAGAAATACTATCTCTATATGGATCCAGGCCTGGACATTGCTGCTTACAAAATGTCAGGTTGTGCATGTCTCGAGACTAAAGGTGCTTCTTAGTTTTGTTTTCGGCCAAGAGATATCGCGGGAAACACGACTCAATTGCAGGACATGATAGGCACATTCCTCGTTCCATATGCTAGGACAAATTTGTACAAATGCTCCTTCTTCCCTGGTGCTATTAGACTATGGAATGGGTTGCCTGAACCAGCCTGGAAAACCAGTGAATTTAAGTCCTTGGTTAACATGCATGACTAGACGTCATTTTCTTTTTTTGAAGTAACGTCTGTATTATATAAGATAAGATAAGGACTTAAAGTATCACGTGGCCAGAACAGCGACATAGGGACGTAAAGTTCACCAGTAGGAGAGTGCTAGATGTTTACAGAGTTCAAGAATGTCTTAAAATTGCGAATACTGTATCTCATTGGCCAGAAAGAATCAAACTGAAAATGATCAGGCAGCCTAGACTTTCGCTACCAACTCATTCGGATTTTTAAAAATATGTGTATTTTTTTTTTTTATATAGAATATTTCGTGACTGCCGAGTCCACGCTGGTCTAGAACCCAAAGACTCAAGTTGACATTCAAAGTACTGTTTTCCGACCCGGACTTCTGCGGATCTGAGGCTTCTTTTCCTGCTCGCTATGTCAATTTCCAATTGTGTTAGTTCGCTTTACTGATTTTTATTATGCGCAGTAGCTCAAACTTTGTACTTTAGTGAGAGTTTCTGTGTCTAGTCAATTACTTGTTACTTGTTTAAATTATGTTATTATTCTTTCTGCCGTAAACGTATCGCCTTATCCGTCTCTCTAAAAGATATCAACCCGAGATATTTACCACAATTGTGTCTCTTTTCTCTCTTTCATCTCTTCTCCATTACCATCTTTGTATCTTTCTGTATTTATCAATCAATCATTACTCTTAATGTTCATTTCGTCTCTCTCTCTCTTTCTGTCTATGTCCCTTTCTCTCTGTCCCTCTCTTTTCATTTCTTTCTCTATCTCTGGCTCTTTATCTCTCTCTTTCTTTCCATCTATGAACCTCTATTTCTCTATCTTACTGTCTCTGTTTCTTTTTGTATATTTCTCTCTATCTCTGTTCCTTTCTCCCTGTCCACCAGGCTCTTTCTTTATCTCTTTCTTTTTTTCTCTATCTCTGTCCCTTTCTTTTTTTTCTCTCTCTCTCTCTTCCTCTCTGTATCCCTTTCTCTCTCTCTCTCTTTCACTCTCTCTCCTCTCTCTATTTCTTTCATTCTTTCTTTCTCTCTCTTTCGTATCGTTGTTACTATCTTGATATAAATAAATACATATTTCTCTTTCTTATACCTGCTTTGTTCTTTCATCTGCCTCTCCACCATTTAGCGTACAAACTTTATTACTCTCTGCCTCTCTGTCTATCTCTCTCTCTCTCTCTCTATTGTTTTTTTTTCTCTATTGTTCTTTATCAATATGTTTCGCCCAACCAACAGCTCTCTCTTTTTCTCTCTCTCTCTCTCTTCTCTCTCTCTCAAACACTTTTTATGTACATCTCGTTTGCTTAGTTCACAATGTTCGTCTTTCCAGTTTTTTTGTTGTTCGCCTTTTGCAAATTTGTCGTTTCGTTTTTTTTTTTGTCTTTACATCAAATTTGAGCCGAACTCAGGAAGAAAGACAACCGAAAGAAAACTGACAAAGACAGGAATTGAACACACACACACACACACACACACACACACAAAGAAAGAACCTTACATGGACAATTAAGAAAATGATTAATTTCTTTTTATTCCAAACCTCAGTGTAAACAAAAATAAATCCAAGTGATTTGTAGAGCGGCTGTATAAAAAGGTGTCATTTTCTAGAAGAGAATATTTTTTTTTTAAATGGGCTAGTCTTTATGTGTCAGTCTAATGTGTATGTCCAAATGTGTCAGTCTAATGTGTATGTCCAAATGTGTCAGTCTAATGTGTATGTCCAAATGTGTCGGTCTAATATGTCAATCTTGATGACGGTCCAATGTGTCAATCTTGATGTGTTAGACTAATGTGTTGATCTAGGTGTGTCAGTCTAATAAGTCAACCGTGATGTGTTAGTCTAAAGTGTCAAGCTTGATGCTTCTGTCAGATGTGTCAATCTTAATGTGCCAATAACGTGTCAATCTCGATGTATCAGTCTAGTGTGCCAATCCTAATCTTTCAGTGAAACATGTCAGTCCCTCTTGTGTCAGCCACAATGTATCAGTCTAATGTAATATTTTACCCGGGTCATATTGTGTATCATTTGCACTGCGTCCCATGGGCGAAACAGTGAAAGGGGAGGGGGGGGGGAAAGGAAGTTTTAACTTTAAAAAAAAAACAGCACTTAAAGTAATTAATTAATGATAACAAGTTTAAATTATCTCTAGTTGTGTTTTTTTTTATATTAAATCAACATCACTAATGTAATTAAATGATACGGGCTGGGTGGCCGGGTGTCTGCTGAATGGAGTTCTCCAGTTCGAATCTCTTTACTCTATTCCCTTGTATTTCTTGACTTGCGCTGAGTCGGTGCTAACACTACACGCCAAGACGCAGCACGGGACTTTCTTCCTGACACTTCACATCATGCCGAAAAGAGAAAGTAAAAGTTCTCCTTTCAGGTACTGCCGAGTTTGGCCCCCCCCCCCCCCCCCACAGTCAGTTGACGAGGGTGTAGCCAACACAACGACCAACCGTCTTTAATTTTCCCCAACTTATTAAGCAACTAATGTCAGATACCCACTAGAGCTGGGTGGACCCAGAGGTGCCCAAAGATCCCGACAAATAAAAAATCCTAGTCTTCGACAGGATTCGAACCGAGACCCCCCGGAAGGCAAGTGCTTTACCGCTCAGCCACCGCGACTCCCACAATAGAGATAGGATCAAGTTACTAATGTGTTATGGAAAACAAGCCTTACAAATAATGAAAGGAAATCGATTGAGGATACAGCAAAGTCAGTCGTTCAATTGTGTTGTCACTGTCCCAATAAGGGAGGTAAGACCTTGTCCTAAAATACGTGAGGATGAAAGGAGAATAGTTTTACATGTCTAGGCAGACTCAGCTAACACATGTCACATCTAGCTAATGTGACATGTAACAAATGTCACATCTAACACATGCCAAATCTAACACTTGTCTCATATAACAAATGTCACATCTAACACTTGCCACCTCAAACACATGCCACATTTAACACAAATCACATCTAACACATTCCACATCTAACACATGTCACATCTAACACATGTCACATCTAACACATGCCACCTCACCCTATCTGAATTTATTCATTACATCAGATGTTACTATCTGCATCTATTCATTACATCAGATGCTACTATCTGAATCTAATTATTACAACAACTATTATAGCAAAATCAACTCATTACATTAGATATTACTAACTCAATCCATTCATTACATCAGACAACACTTCTTTTACATCTTCTGTTGCTATATCTATTACATTAGCAGTATTGTACCATATTACCAATAGCTACAGCATTAGTCGATTATCAGATCTTTCAGCATTATCTGTTATTACTGTATACATTAATCATGCGAGGAAAACAAAACAAAAAATGGAACATTTGGTTTTCTCCTGTTTCCAGTATGAAATGTAAACAAATCGTTATGATGACATTGTAGGTGGCTATTCGCACGGCTTGCGTTTGGAGTGTTACCCGTATGTTGGTAACGAGTTTGTTACAATATTGCCACTGGCGCTCGGTTTATCAATACCTTTGTTTAGATAAGCACGCGGCTATTTGCACGAATATTTTTTCCAGCCCACCCTAGAGGGGAAGGAACGCTTCATGCCTGTTATCCACACAATTGTTTTGGAGCCTGGCACTGTGGCTATTGACACGGCAAATACTGACCGCCCATACTAACACATTGTGACGAAGTTGCAGACATTTTCAGATTCTCTTCTTTCTGGCCAGAGGCTGAATTTTGCTAAAAGGATATAGCCCAGAGTACATTTAATACATTTTTGTAGGTCTGCATATTGTTGTAAATCTAAAGCGAAGTTTTACAGTAAATCAATAAGTGTGTTTATTTACCAGGACTAACATATAACAGCCTTCTACATTCAAAGAGTCTTATTTCTAATTCTACCAGTACTTTAACTAGCAGCCTAAACAGGGACCAATAACAGCCTTCCCAGCTTCGCTCCAGGTCCCACTACAGTCTCCAGGCAGCACGAACGATGGCTCCTTAGTTTCCAACAATTCAGACTCTCCACAATCACTTGATGCACTGTTCTTTCCTCTATCCCAGCGTCTTCTTGTTCAATAGTGCGCTCCTACGCACTACAAGCACTGGTGCAAGGCAGGGTTACAACAATATAATAACTTTTATTTTTGACTTTCTCGTTTGTACAAAACGTCATGGATTTTGATGACTGGATGGTTTATTGGCGCGAAAAGAATATGTCCTTGGTTTGTGTCAGGGTTCAATTTATATGCTTTGGCTCGTCTTGGCTCGTCTTGGACTTGGCTCACTAGGGGGTTACTTGTTTACTTACAATTATTTACTATTAATAAACTTCAAATCCATGAATAACAATAATACTTCCCATGAAATAACAATAATACTTCCCATGAAATAACAATAATACTTCCCATGAAATAACAATAATACTTCCCATGAAATAACAATAATACTTCCCATGAAATAACAATGATACTTCCCATGAAATAACAATAATACTTCCCATGAAATAACAATGATACTTCCCATGAAATAACAATAATACTTCCCATGAAATAACAATAATACTTCCCATGAAATAACAATAATACTTCCCATGAAATAACAATAATACTTCCCATGAAATAACAATGATACTTTAATACTTTAATAATATCCAATAGAGCACAAACAATGAATCAACTTCAATTAATATTTAATACATAAAACACCAGTCCAGGTAGTAAACGTCCAACCTTCCTGGACCGGGAGCAAGACCTCACTAACTAAACGCCTCCCTTTAATGAATCTTTCGACCTGGGAAAGAATTTTATTCCGTGGCCAGGATGAGGAATTGGCTCTTCACAGACCCTTCTGTCTGGAGACCCCCAACAACTAGATAATCATTTAATCACATCCTTTGGGTCATGGGTCAGTGGGTTCCCCATCTCCTTGCCAGGCCGGAGGCCGAGTTCACGGGGTGTGCCTCCATATTCCAGCCTATGCCAGATACCTGATTAGAATAAGGTGGACGTCTTAAAACTCCTGAAGTTCACAAATCTAATCTTCACCAGATTCGAACTCGGGACTTGACAGTACGCGCGCCACCATATTCCTCACCAGCAATTACCAGACATTAAGTTTTCGTACTTTAAACTATTCAATAATAATCCAGTTCTCACCAGTAAAATCCTACATTCTTGTTTGCATCTTCACTGTTATGATGCGTAAGGCACTTCGTTGTGTGCCTCAATGACTCATGTTCAAGCTCTTGACAATTTGAAATAAAAAAATTCTTTTTATTTTTAGACTTTTTTTTTAATAAAGTCTTTAAAAATCTGTTTTAATTTTGCCCTTTGCAACTTGTCATGTGACTAAAGACGACAGTCCTTGAAATTAAAAGCTATAAAAATTGTATATTCAGGTTAATTTCTGGAATAATGCCAAAACTATTTTATTTGGAAGAGAAATATGGTTTAATTAATGCTTTGATTATTGCTCAATATAAATTTATTGTTGGTAAATTTTTATTTATAAATGTCACTACAACTTTGGAAGAGTCCATTTCTGGGCATAGGGGACCATGTATTTTGTACGAATAGATCCAAAACTATATGTTTATGTTCCCTAAAGCGTTACTCCCTAGCACCCCTTCACCACCAAGCGATTTAGTTGTAGAGACCGCGCAAGCTTTTTTTGTTTGTGCGATCTTATTGGTTGGCTAACGATTAGCCTCGTTTTCATTAAAAATGTAAAACAGGAAGCAATGTGGAGACTCTCTAGCACACAAGGTGTTTCTACGTCTGCGTTATCTGGGATACGACCGCTCCCAAGCCGCCATTTTGTTTGCTATCACTTAGATTACGAGATTTAACATTCTATGATGTTTTTTTCTAGTTATTGTACAGCTCACGCTTTCGATCGAACTCTTCTGGGAAGGAGATTGGAACAAGTTTGGAAAAGGATTTCTCTGTTAGGTCTGTTTAGGGTTAGGGTTAAGTAAAGGGGTTGGTCTATTTGCATGTAGGGGGGAAAAAAAGTCATAAATATATTGTTGGATTTGTAGACACTTAAATTAATTATTGAAAGCTTGTCCAATTCACGAAACAAAGATGCGGTTTTATATTTTGACATATTTTGGCTTTAGCGCTGCGACATTTTCCAAAACGTCCTTAGAGTCTGGGAGCACATCAAGCGCCCTGACCGTGCCTCTCCCTGGTAGAGGCTGATCAAGTCTGAACAGACTGTTATGGCACAGTGTAGGACGGGTCACTGTCCCGTTGTTTTTTATTTCGCAAGGTTCTAGCCTAAGGGGACTAATTCAACTTATACCACCACATCTGTCAAGTACGATTTTTTCAAATACGATTTTTTCTTTCCCTTATTCAAGATACCAAACAAAATAATCAAATACCAATAGTTAATTAACTAATTGTTGTTGTTTTTTTAAGTGATTATTTTGTTGTCGGGTAAAAGAAATAATTGCGCAAAATTGCAGCTTAATCAGAGACTGGGTGTTGGAGAAATAACGTGTACAAACTTTTGTCCAAACAGACAGAGTGAGTTGATATAAGTTTTTCAAAAAGAAAACATTACGATCCAGAAAGTGAGAATACCAAAACTAACCGCCTGGCTCACAAACAATCACTCTTAGACAATCCTTCAATCCCAATCATTCAACCCCTCACACTAAGTGAGACGACCTACCAGATAAGACTGGACTCGGGTAACAACGACTAAAACGCAGTGCCACCGGTGTTTGTTATATCAAGGCGATAATGGCGCTGTCTACGCCCTTCTCTTCCATGCCACACCCCCCAGCAAATAAACCTTCCAACGCCTCAAGCCAAATACTAATCTTCTGTTTCCTAAGGAAATACACTGTCATTCTACTCTCCCCTTCCCCAGCTATGTCTTAAGATAGTTGGAGGATAGACTCTTCTCATGCTTCAAGACAAAAGAAATTATTTGGGAAAAAAAAAAAGATAACTCGTCAATCAGAGGCGTAGTTAGCAAAATGTGTGCGCCCGGGGCAAAAAGCTTCATTGGCGCTTCAACATTACGTAGAAATATGGGCTTATAAATAAAAAAGTATTTAATAGTTATAATATAATATAATATAATATAAAACCTTACAATGTATTACCTAACTAAAATATCGACAATAAATATTTTTTGATACCTTCTGTGTGTAGCGCCCCCCTGAGAGTAGCGCCTGGGGCATCGTGTCCCCCTTGCCACTCCTCACTACGCCTCTGTCATTAATACATCTCTACATGAATATAATATAGCATATCTCCTCCATATGTCGTCTCTGGAGAGCATCCCAGGTGAAAGCATCAGCGCTTTGTACTGTCTGCTTCGAAATTGAAACATGACAGACTTGAGGCTTTACTGGAATGTACCGCTGAGAAACTTGGCTTGCAGCTCCAGACCGCCATTTGCAACCCACCATGAAAGCCTTTAAGTAACTTAATCACATATTTGAATAAAAGATTGAATTCCTATTCTAAAAAACTAATTAAACGTATATGCTTTAATTAAACAACTCTCTACATGCTTTCACTCTAAGTGGAGAAATAACAAATTAATTAAACTTTACGATGTTAGACTTGGGGTCCTCCCGCGGCCTACACAAAAACCACTTATTAAGCCTAAATGTTTAAAAATATAGTTCTTGGTTGCTACTTTGTTTTTCATAAAAGAAATGCGTAACAACACGATTATTAATCCCGTGAACTTATCGGAAAATGATCTAAATTATGCATGCCATATTACCATTACCTCCTAAGCAATGTCTTTTACAATAGTTGTGATAGTTATAAATCAGGTTGCGTTATTCGCTCATACCATCAAATTTTAAATATGGCCATTATTAACTTTTTTTTATAAATATTTATTGAGTTAATCGACGCTGATACTGAACAAGATGTTTAATAACAATGAAGGGAACTGTCGAATGTCAGCTAACTCTCTACGTTCATAACAAGCTTCCTATCTCTAATGTGTCCTACAGTAGTCTGTTTACATCGGCTAATATTTCGGTCTGACTAAAACCTAGTCTTGTTTTTACTAGTCTCGTCATAGTCTCTAAGTCAAAACGTCCCCTATTTCCTAAAATAAATAACTAATTTCTAATCGTGCCATTACAATTATGCATATTGTGTGCGCCTACGTGAGGACAATTTTATAAAGATAGTTTAGTAATATTCATTAACTAAACGGAACCGAAATACTATACGATTATACGTGGTCGTATTCTACAATTAGAATAGTCAAAGTCTGATAATGTATCTGGTACTTTTTGTACAATCATGTAGTGTTATTCTGTGATATGCATAGTGACGTGCATCTGTGCTTCTTCTTTGAATTTTATATATGATAATATAATTTCATGTTGTTGGATTGTGCAACAAATTTTAAACATAATTTTAATATTAATTAATGTATTATTTCTTATTCATCAATTAAATTAACGTTCCATGATTTTTAAACAAACAAAGAATTGCAATAATATTTTTACTGTATTTTTTTTATCAATAAAGATGAACTAGTCCTTTTTATGCTTTCATATTTGTTTCTTATTTTTTTAATTATCTCCCCCCTTGAGTTTACTACAGCGGTAACCATAGCATAATTGTTCGCAATAGACAAAGAGCGGTAGAGAAAATGTGATGACACGGGAATTCTCGTCAGTTCGAGATCTAGAAAACAATACACCACTTTAGCCTTGTCTCGTCTGCTGTCTGATGTTTGGGGGGGGGGGGGGAAGGGTTGAAAAGAGATGTGGGGCGGGGTGACGTGAATGTCAGCGAATAAATACATTTCTTGTCAAATAGAAAGTCACACTGCCAGCAAGTAGATGATGATAATGATGAAGATGATGATGATGATGATGATGATGAAGAAGTAAGGAAGTAAGTTAGAATAATGCACATTACCTTGCCGCGATGTGACAGCTTGCGTCCTGCAATAACCATCACATCACTTTCCCTGGGACATAGGGGTTGTGCGATAGGCTAACAATCTGTCCATGGAAAATAAATACTGTCACACTCTGGTGCAGCTAGGGATTTGTGGGTCTGGCGGGGTTGGACCTCTTTACGGGGCCCCTGCATTCTGACATTCAACATCATGACATGAGACAATGGCGTAATATTTAATGTAATAAAACCAATTTTGAACACTCATGTGGGGTCCTCCCTAAAGTGAGGTCCCGGGGGGGGGATTTTCAAATTTTGACACTCCCCCTTCCCCACCCTGGCTACGCCACTGCTGTCACCTGAGATAAACTCATATTGAAAATCAGAGCAGGAAGGACTAGTCCTCACGTAGTGCTCTGGCAAGAAACTTAGCCGTCCGGCGTAGTGCCTCATAGCTACCATACAAGTCGAGTGACTGCACAGACAGGTCCCCCCTTAGCTCGCGGAGCTGGGGACACTCGTAGAAGACATGCGACACTGTTTCGACGCTCTCTCCACAGTGACGCCATCGGGAGTCAAAGTTCGTGCGGAACCGGGCAAAGTATGCCCCAATAGGACAGTGTTCCGTTCTGCACTGCGCAATAATTGACTGCTCTGACCTCCTCAGTCGCCACCATGGATCGTCGCGATCTGGGGGACGCATGCGCTGCTAGACACGACGTGCTCTGTCAGATTCCTCTCAGGACTTTAACCACTTCTCATGAATGAGTGCTCGTATTTGTGCCGTTGCTTGTAAGTACGTGCTTGGTGCTTCGAAGTGTGTGGCTGCCAAAGCACCCTCCCTTACGAGGGCGTCTGCCGTTTCATTGCCCCTCACGCAGCAATGTGAAGGCGCCCACTGCATGAAAACGACAGCTCCAATAGCTCGGCGGATGTTATCTGCGGCGCCGATTGCCTCTTCTATTACAGGCGACCCTCCCCCGCCGCCACCCATAGCTTGGAGACTGGAGCGAGAGTCGGTGACCAGCACCACCGTAGTGGCGCTAGTCTAGCGTTGGAGCATTCGGGCCCTAATGGCCTCGAGCGCCCGAGTTATCCCTGTGAGTTCGGCATCCATGGAGTATGCGTAGTCGCATGGACCAGAGAGCCTATTTGGATTTAGTCCGGTCGGGGTAGACTATAAGGGCCCCACCCCCCGATCTATCGGGGTCCCTCAATACCGACCCATCGGTATAGCAGAAAATGGCATCTGATGGGTAGGATTTTATGGTTATGGATGCCAAGTTTTGTAGAATGGCAGGTGTTAATCGCCTCTTGGTGGCTCCCTTTTGCCCTATCAGGGACAGGTTTATTTGTGGGGCCGGCAATCTCCTCCACGGAGGGCACGTACTAATTCTCCTAATAGGTATTCTATCAGTGGAGAGCCCAGCTGTTTTAGACAAATTGGCCGCTATGTGGAGGAACGATCGCATTTTGATGCGGTTCCTCTCTCTCCACTGTCGCACTAATATAGAGGTGGGTAGCCTAGAGTCGCCCTTTTGTAGCGCTCGTAGGCCGTGATTACTGCCCTCTCCCTCCTAAGATGTAAGGGTGCCACGTTAGTAAACATTTCAGCAGCGTCTGTTGGGCTTGTCCGAAAGGTGCCACTAATGAACCGTAGGGCCTGTGCTTGTACTCGGTCGAGTGTTTCGATGGCAGTTTTACTAGCGTATACTTGAACTGTATAGCTGTATTCAATTTCTGATCTGACTGCCCCTAAGTACAATGTACGTAGCATGTCAGCTTTGGCACCCCACTTTGTGCTGGCCAACTTTCTTAATAACGCTAACTTCTCCGAGGCTTTTCTTTCAACATCCTGGACGTGCTGGAGCATTGTCAGCTTTCTATCCAGGGTCACCCCTAGATATTTTGGCGTGTTTTCACGTTGGAGTCGCAGCCCACCGAGTTGAAGCTCGAATGGAGCCTTAAGAATGTCGATCCCTAGGCTGAATAGGGACCAGGTCGTTTTGGCAATGTTTATCAAAATCTGCCATTTGTCGCAATACGAGGAGATGGTATGGAGGTCTGCTTGAAGTGCCGCCAGAATTAGGTCGGCTTTCTTCCCGGTTGACCAGAGGACAATATCATCAGCATATAGCAGTTTTTCCACTGCTGTCACAGAAACCATAGCAAAAACATGAAGATGATAATGATAAAGTAAATAATGATTTTGTTTCACTTTACTATCAAAGACCTCAAGAACAGAAACATACGGACAGGGGTTAGTTGGTAGGGGGGAGGTATAGGAGCAGGTCATGCAAACATTAGCCAATGTGGTCGTTTGGTAGAGCGTTAGGCTGGTGAGTGGAAGGTTTGCGAATAGCATCCGTGTTCTATCGATCTAGATTGTACACGATAGTAGTAATTGCTGCGTAAGGAAATGGGGAAGATGTTTGGAAATGTACAGTTCATCAAAGTTGCTTGGCATATAAGTATTATTATGGTTTTTTTTTTTTATAGCGCTACTTTCATACGCTTTGGTCCAATCTCAGTTGTGCACCAGTGGGGGAGAAGGGGGTATCTACGAGAAGGTTTTTACGTGCTGCCTTCAGGCGCTCAGTAAACACAACTCTGCCCGAGTCAGGTGTCGAACCTCGAGCCCCCCTTGATAGGTAGCCAAGCCAAGTCAAATTTAAGCGCACTTAGCCTCTCGTCCACGCTTCTCACTGGCTTCATATCAGAACCACTTACTTGTCTATGTCTATATTTTGTAATTAAGCAATATTGATTGTCTTTGAAATAGGTTTATGGATTGATTTATTTTTTTGCTTTACGAAAATCTGATTAAAAAACGACATAAGTGGATGCATGAAATCAACGCTTCCTGCTGACTTTGTAATTAACCCCCCCCCCCCGACTTCCTCTTTGATGTCATTCTAAAAATAGCCTGGTCTCGTGTTTGTACAACTTTAATATGTATTCCTCTTCACGCCTTAGCTTTCCTTGCCACTCATGGAACAAAAGGGGCGTGGGAGGGGTGCTATAACCCAGGTCTGACAATGTTCCGGAAGCAGTCAAGAAATATGAAGGTGAGCGCTTTTACCTTTCTTCCGAGACGAATTTGCCATTTATTTCTTACCCCCCCCCCCCCCGGCCTACACTTTTTGACTGGTAAGTAAGCAAAAGAAGCAAACCACACAAAAAAAAAGGGGAGGTAACTCATGTGTGACTTATCAATAATTCTTGGGAGAAGGAAAAAAATAAAAGGTAGGGGGAGAGAATTGCCATCTGTAAGACAGACTTGGACAAACGGGATAATACAAGTGAAAGTCTAAGGCAACAAAAAAAAAAAAGGAAAGGGGGAGGGGTCGGAAAGGGTCAAAGGTTACCGGCTGAGTACATTTGCGTAAGTAGAGGGGTGAGAGAGTAGGGGCTGGGAGATGTAGGGTTAATGGACAGATAAAAAGAAAAGTTTGCTTGACATGCTGAAGGTGGTAGCGTAGCTTTTAACCTTTCCGTTTGGTGGACACATCTGTTGATAAATAAATACACACTGTAAGAGAAGATTTTAGACATTCTCAAATATAACACAAATTACTGACAGAAAGATAGATAGATAGATAGACAGACAGACAGTCAGACAGACAGACAGACAGACAGATAGATAGATAGATAGATAGATAGATAGATAGATAGATAGATAGATAGATAGATAGATAGATAGATAGAAAGATAGATAGATAGATAGATACAAAGATAGAAATATATTGAAGGAATGATTTAATTATTGATTAAAAGATAGATAGATAGATAGATAGATAGATAGATAGATAGATAGATAGATAGATAGATAGATAGATAGATAGATAGATAGATAGATAGATAGATAGATAGATAGATAGATAGATAGATAGATAGATAGATAGATAGATAGATAGATAGATAGATAGATAGAAGTAGATAGATAGATAGATAGATAGATAGATAGATAGATAGATAGATAGATAGATAGATAGATAGATAGATAGATAGATAGATTAGATAGATAGATAGATAGATAGATAGATAGAAATATATTGAAGGAATGATTTAATGATTGATTAAAAGAGAGAGAGACAAAGAGAACGAGTGAGACAAAGAGAGAGACAAAGAGAGAGACAAAGAGAGAGAGTCAAAGAGAGAGAGAGAGAGAGACAACAAGAAAGTCAGAGAGAGAAAGAGAGAGAGAAAGAGAGACAAAGATAGAAATAGAGACAAAGAGAGAGACAAAGAGAGATAGGCAAAGAGAGAGACTGCGAGAGAGAGACAAAGAGAGATCGGGAAAGAGAGAGAGACACAGTGAGACAGAGACAAAGAGAGACAAACAAAGAGAGAGAACCATAGTGTGATGTCATCCTGACTCTCAGTGCTCATATTCTCTTTGACTGTACCCAAACAGCCAGAGACAGAAACGTAGACAACTCAACAGACAATCCAACAGACAATCCAACAGACAATCCAACAGACAATCAAGCCTGTGTTTCTTCAGACTGTCTCCCATCTCCAAGCGTTTCATTATCCAATCGTGTGCACACCTGTAGTAGCCTGTTGACATACTTAGGAGGGGGTGGAGAAGGGAGGATCCTCTCTTTCCCCCAACGGAGGTTATGCTTTGTGTGCCTCTCACATGCGTATGTCTTGTGTATGCGCGTTGGTTATTAAACATAATGAAATCATTGCCAGCCTATTGTTACTTTGTTTGGAAGAATACAAGAAAAAAATAATTGAACCCTCTCGAAGGGGAGTGGGGAATCGATCGTTGCCGTCTCCCTGGATCGATTCCAACGACGCTGAGTCCGGGGGAAATTAGACTCGTGAGCACGATGAAGATGCGGCAGTTTTCTAATTTGCTTGCCAAACAGTGGAGCATGTAGGCAAAATAATTGTGAGTTCCAACCAATCACCACCAGGCTTCACAGTAGTGTCAATAATAATAACATTTTCACAAATATTTTTCTGTTCTTATATAACATGTTTATTTTTGGTCCTGTCCCACTAAGACAGGTAAATGTTCAATAGTTTTGCGTTTATTTTATTTGTAATGTCTTAATGTATTCATCTTCACCTATCGCTTAGTCTGTTGGGCGCTTTGGGACACCACACATGATCAGGTCGAGTGTCTTTCTACAATTCTCTTAGTCTTTTGCATTGACTAGACTTGGATTTTTTATTTCTGGATCTTTGGGCCCCCCTGAGTCCACCTAGCTATAATGGGTACCTGACATTAGTTGGGGAAAAATAAAAGTGGATGGTCGTTGTGCTAGCCAAATGGCACCCTCGTTAACCATTGGCCACACAAACAGGTAACCCTGCCCAAATAGATTACAATGTCGGAAAGGGGAATTTTAAAAAGAGCGTCTTTCAATGATAGCCCAACCACTGTTTTATGCCGTCTTCTCATCACTTTCTCTTTTTTTTTAAACCTGGTACTGTTCCCCGTAGGAAAGTCTTTGCGAGCCCTGAGGATTTTGAGCTATGGCTATGCAGTTTAAGATGGTCACTGTGGGGGGCTCATTGCCAGCGTCATCCTGTTTCGAATTTCCTCACTTGTGCGATCTTTTTAGGAGATACCTTGGGTCCTTTATATCATCTCGATTCCATGTTTCAGATCCATTGCATAAAGTGAAATTACAGTATTTCTTCTCATGATTATAAGTCGTGTCTTCTAGTTCCAAAGTTAATGAGGAGTGCAGTATTTCCCGTGGATACGCAGCCCCAGCTGTGACCTATATATTTTGCCACATCCTCTACCTTTACGTTTACCTATACCTTTGTCTGTTGGACCATTGGGGCACCATGCAAGATTTGTCGACCGTCTTTCTCCATTTCTCTGTCTTTTTCCATAGATAGAACCTCTTTCAATGGCAGGCCCGTCCATTCTTTTATGTTGTCTTCCCATCGCTTTCACTGTCTGCCTCTTCTTCCAGCGCAGGCATAATCATTGTCCGCCGGTGGTCGATTTAGAGTTTCTTGTTGCCGTCCACGTCTGTCTTCGGCAGCCGATTTTTTAATGTGTATCCCGCGGCCTTTGTAAGTGCCCTCATAATGTAAAACATTATATTGACATTGTTAGTCCAATTGTAGTTAATACTTGTGAAAGTATGAGTTAGTTAATACTGTTCATGTTTAAATATGTATAAAAAAGCCTTTTCACCTAGCATGCATACACTAAGAGAAAAAGTTAAGTGTAAACCCCCCCCCAAAAAGTTTAGTTTTTTTTAACCCCAGCACATCGGGCCCACATGGTCCGCAAAAAAAAAAAGCCAGAGTTCTTTCTGCTACGTTCTGCTACGTTCTTGATTCGATTCACCGCCATGGGGGCCATATCGATGCCGGCGGATCCACGCAGACGACAGTTGTCACATTCGCGTCGCCCTGGTGGGAGATTCGATTCTGTCGTTTGCTGGGAGAAATCGACGAAAGTTAACGGCCCGACAAGTATCGATTACTATGGTAGATTAAGATCTTTCTTTTTTCTTGTGGCAAGCATCGCGCGCGCGTGTATGCGTGTGTGTGTGTTTTTAAGATGAGTGATGATGGTGAGGGTTAGCGAGGGGGAGGAGATATGGAATGATAGACGTGACACAAGGGAGTGATGAAAAGAACAAAAAATGATATGGAAGGAAAACGATGAAAAAAAAAAAAACATTTAAAAAATTATTAATTTAGGAAAAAAAAAGACAAAGAAGAGAGGGGGAAACAATATGGCAAATGATGAGGAAAGTGGATTTTAATTTTATTTTCTAAATCATGTTGAGGTGGGCGTTTTCTAGTGAAGCCTTTTATGTTTCTTATTTTTTCGTTGGAATATTTTGTCCTGTGTTTTTTGTATTCTGATATAGAGATACAGAAGCTGTACTAATATGGGGTAGGCAAGGAATGTTTGTTGACTGTGCATTTACGACTCTTGTTATCTACCTGCGTGATGAATTTGTATGGGTCGCAACGGACGCGCTATCGGTTACCTAATATCGATACTAAAAAAGGAGATACATTTTGCAGTATTGAGATGACAGTAGAGTGTAGTTCATTCCTTTATATAGGCTTTGTTTGTTTTTTTTTTACTTTTTATACTTTGCTTGTTTTCTTTGAACTAGATCTACGCCCTTAGAAGTTTAAATCAGAACTACTCGAGCTGAAGGTTGATCAGAAACATATAACTGTGATTCACTTCGTTTCAATGTGAGTGTGTGTGTGTGTGTGTGTGAGAGAGAGAGAGAGATAGAAAAAGTCTTTGAATTTGATCTTGATGTACTTTCGTTCAGTTCCCTATTTAAAAATGAGAGCAAGTTGATGCTCAAGAACAAGACATCCTTTTTAACTGCTGATTGAAAATAAAAAAATTAAAAAAAAAAGCCCAGGTAGAGCTTTTGTTTCAGTTCCTTTGTTTGCAGGTTGAAACATGATGAAGAACAGATTGGACAAGTTTATTTCTTTCTTCCATGTGATTGAACCCAAAAAATCTTTATTTTTTCAAAACCCCGTGTATAGTGTAGACTCTAAATGATATTTGGGGGGGGGGGGGAGGGACGGTTTTAACGATTTTTGTAATTTTAAAAATTCCTGTTGAGTAAAATAATGGTTACAATTGCAGTCAGGTGACATACTTGCTGGAAATGAGAGGGGGGGGGGGATATATACTTTTTTTTTCTTCTCATTCTTAGCATCATAATTTGTTTTTTGTTTTACTTTGTCTCTTTCTTTTTCCATCTCTCTTTCTATATTTATCCCTATTTTTCTTCCTCTCTCTCTTATGCTAGCTGTTAGGAGCTACAAACCAAAGTTGCAAGGCCGTAATCGCGCTTTCCCCGTCAGTTCTACTGGACTCGGCCCGTGACAATTGTTTTGGAAATGCGTGTGCCCCCCACATCAAAAAAAAAAAAAAAAAAGATAAGCACCACTGAGTTTAGGTCGCTGCGTTGGGTGCACTGAATTAGGTCACTGAGTTGCATCCGTTGAGTTAGGTCACTGAGTTGCATCCATTGAGTTAGGTCACTGAGTTGCATCCATTGAGTTAGGTCACTGCGTGTTGGGGGAAATAATTAAAGAACAATAACTCTAGATTAAACTAAGGTATAAAACATTGATCTCATTAATTCCTGTTCAGTCTAGACAGCAAGGAAACAAATAAAAAAAAAAGGAACAAAATACTGAGACATAGATTTATGTTTTTTAATTTGAAAAGAAAAATAAATACAAAGAGAAACATGGAGATGAAACGGCAGTAAAGAGAAAATGAACACTATAATGTAGGGGAAGACTACTTTCCCACCTGAGCTTACCACGTGACCCGGATCAGACAAGTATAAAATCAAGTTTAATTAATGCCCCCCAGCAACGAAAAGTTCTATGAGAACTTGGACTAAGGCCAAGTCCAGAGATAAAATGTGCCTTTTTTTTTTTTTCTCGTCCTAATACCCCTGTGCAAGGGGCGTAATCCAAACAGGAAGTAGTAAAGCAGAAAAGAGATATAAAAAGAGTATTATTATCTTTAGAAGATCCAACAGGTTTAATTTTCGTAGAGGAAAAAATGTTATACTCAATACATATAAACTTTTACAATAACACTCTTATACACAGAACTCTTGAATTATAAGATTTACTTTATTTTCACAATACACACTGATTATACTACAATTTGCCACAGCACGCCAGAAGTCTGGGCGCCAATAAATCATGTTTCGATTTTGTAAGAGTCAAATAGATGCAGGGTCAAGGCAACTAAAACGTTTATGAACTTAGTAATGGACTTAACTTATTGTCGATATACTTGCTACTCGAGGGACTATCGACCTATCGACAGTTCTTTTCACACCTGGGGCGGCCCACAACTTGTAACCTGATGTATTATCTCTATATATCTCATCTTTCCCTTTCTCTCTCTCTCTCTCTCTCTCTCTCTCTCTCTCTTTATCCCTCTCGCTCCCTCTTTCTCTATCTCTCTTTAACTCTCAATCTCTCTCATTCTCTCTCTTTCTATTTCTTTCTTTCTCTTTCATTCTTTCTCTCTTTCTTTTTCTTTCTCTCTATTTCTTTCTTTCTTTTTTTCTCTTATTATTTATTTCTCTTTCTTTTTTTCTTTCTCTCTTTTTTTTCCTCTCTCTCTCTCTTTCTCTGATTCTCTTCCTCTTTCTCTTTCTCTTTCTCTCTCTCTCTCTCTCTCTCTTTGCTTCAAGCGCGAGAATTGATCAGATGGTTATGGTTGTAATCAGGGCCGCCGCGAGGCTTATGGCAGCCTGCGTGCAAAATTTTAAAAAATGCCGCCCCTCCCCCCCCCCCTCTTTTTTTTCTAGAAAAAATTCCACTAAGACTGAGCTGGACACTGTTCCAAAAGTGGCCTTTGATTTTAATCCATTTTTTTTTGTAGACCATTTCATTTTTTCCTTTCATATTCGCACCATCGTCGTATCCGTTAAGTACAACCATGAACCATGCACGGAACAATTTCGGATATACGTGCCTACAGACTTCTGACATCTTGGTTCATTTTGATAAACACTAAAAACAAATCTCATTCTGCCCACTCGCTTATTGTCCTGTATTTACCACAATATAATTGATGAGCTGAACAGCGTAAATCAGCGGTTCTCAATCTTTTAAGCTCGGCGACCCCTTTTTACAATCTCCCAATCTGCCCCCCCCCCCAGACACACACAGCAATAGAAGAATGGACAATAACAATCCTTATTTTTGATGGTCTTTGGCGACCCCCTGGCAAATCGTCAATCGACCCCCAAGGGGGGCCGCGACCCACAGATTGAGAACACCTGCGTAAATGATCAAAAGTCATAAATAATAACATAGATCGATAACTTTGACTGCTTAACAATGTTCTATGGTCTGGACGTGGATATGTTCACTTGTTTGTTATTGTAAGTTAAAGCATAATCCAAAAAAAAAAAAAAACAAAAAAAAAATTTAGAAATACAAAAACCATTGACAGTGCAACTTTTTAAACATTCCTTTAACTTTCTTAATAATTGTCACAATTGTTATTTTGGAGAGATGTGCATTGTATCCACAATCATCTGACATACACATTTATACAGCAAATGAAGCAACTCAGCGCTAAATATTTTTCTTGAGTTTAATACAAAGTAAATAATCAGAAGCACAAGTCACTTATACAATGACTTGAAATAAAACATAGTAAGGCAGTGTTTCTCACATTCCCGGGTGGCGACTCCCTAGATAACAAGATTTAGAAGCTGGAGCCCAGAGGAGCGAAGTAAAAAGTTATTGGATGTAGAATGGAAGATACGGCAGGTTTCCACTCAAGTCGGCAAGAGGTCGGAACATTTTTAGCCGCCCCCCCCCCCCTCCCATGTTGTTGGTCGGTTGTTGGCTTGTATCTCAAGATTTCTAGTACAACTGAACCGATGTAGGCATTTTATATTTTGCAATAAATTAACTTTAAATAACTTGAACAATAAAACTGTTATTATTCACGATTGAACTTGAGATGAGATATAGATGTAATAGTAATGAAATAAACTGAGATTTAAGCAAAATCTAGCTCACAACAGAAAAAGTCTTTACTCTTTCATGTCAAAAATTTGCACTAGGTACGCAAACGTCATCATTGTCACTACATAGCCACCAATCAATCGCTTAATAACCTCTTCTTACTGCCGCCTAGGAAACAAACACTCTCCATAACTCCTTTTTGTCAGGACGTTGCGTCCTCCCCAGTTCACATAAGAGGAACTAGCCCTCCCCCCTCCCCCAGTGAAAATGTTTTTAAAATTGACTTTTTAATTACCGGTAATAGATCTACTTACAGTGCAGGCTATCCGATTCTAAACAAATATTACAAACAACCCGTGAAAATTCAAGGGCAGAAATGAGTAGGCGCCTATGCAAAAAAACCTTGGAATCTCTCGTACGCAGCTCTATTTTTTTGTTCTAGTTTACGTTATTATTTCTTATGTACGAATATCGATTATATTTTCAAAGGAATTTATATAAAATATTTTAGTAATTATTTTATTTAGCAAATTTTTTTTAAAGTAATTTAAAAAAACAAAACAAAAAAAACTTGGAGTAATGAATTAGCCGCCCCCCTAAGGTCGGCCGCCTGCGTGCAATGCACACATTGCACAATAGGTAGCGGCGGCCCTGGTTGTAATCTATCTGGATATCAAAATCGTGTCTGAAGCGTAGAATAGTGTAGACAGACAGACTCACTCAGAGAAAGAGAGAGAGAGAGAGAGAGAGAGAGAGAGAGAGAGAGAGAGAGAGAGAGAGAGAGAGAGAGAGAGAGAGATTTAAAAAAGAAATCAACCGAAATAGAAGAAACGTAACAATAGACACCAGAAAAAAAACACACACTCACAAACTAAAAGAAAAAAAACACACACTCACAAACTAAAAGAAAAAAAACACACACTCACAAACTAAAAGAAAAAAAACACACACTCACAAACTAAAAGAAAAAAAACACACACTCACAAACTAAAAGAAAAAAAACACACACTCACAAACTAAAAGAAAAAAAACACACACTCACAAACTAAAAGAAAAAAAACACACACTCACAAACAAAAGGAAAAAAAACACACACTCACAAACTAAAAGAAAAAAAACACACACTCACAAACTAAAAGAAAAAAAAAACACACTCACAAACTAAAAGAAAAAAAACACACACTCACAAACTAAAAGAAAAAAAACACACACTCACAAACTAAACGACAAAACAAACACACACACTCACAAACTAAAAGCAAAAAAACACACACTCACAAACTAAAAGAAAAAACAACACACACTCACAAACTAAAAGAAAAAAAAACACATACTCACAAACTAAAAGAAAAAAAACACACACTCACAAACTAAAAGAACAAAAACACACACTCACAAACTAAACGACAAAACAAACACACACACTCACAAACTAAAAGAAAAAACACACACTCACAAACTAAAAGCAAAAAAACACACACTCACAAACTAAAAGAAAAAAAAACACACACTCACAAACTAAAAGAAAAAAAACACACACTCACAAACTAAAAGAAAAAAAACACACACTCACAAACTAAAAGAAAAAAAAAACACTCACAAACTAAAAGAAAAAAAACACATACTCACAAACTAAAAGAAAAAAAACACACACTCACAAACTAAACGACAAAACAAACACACACACTCACAAACTAAAAGAAAAAAAACACACACTCACAAACTAAAAGAAAAAAAAACACACACTCACAAACCAAAAGAAAAAAAACACACACTCACAAACTAAAAGAAAAAAAACACACACTCACAAACTAAAAGAAAAAAAACACACACACTCACAAACTAAAAGAAAAAAAAACACACACTCACAAACTAAAAGAAAAAAAACACACGATCACAAACTAAAAGAAAAAAAACACACACTCACAAACTAAACGACAAAACAAACACACACACTCACAAACTAAAAGAAAAAAAACACACACTCACAAACTAAAAGCAAAAAAACACACACTCACAAACTAAAAGAAAAAAACACACACTCTTAAACTAAAAGAAAAAAACACACACTCACAAACTAAAAGAAAAAAAACACACACTCACAAACTAAAAGAAAAAAAACACACACTCACAAACTAAAAGAAAAAAAACACACACTCACAAACTAAAAGAAAAAAAACACACACACTCACAAACTAAAAGAAAAAAAAACACACACTCACAAACTAAAAGAAAAAAAACACACGATCACAAACTAAAAGAAAAAAAACACACACTCACAAACTAAACGACAAAACAAACACACACACTCACAAACTAAAAGAAAAAAAACACACACTCACAAACTAAAAGCAAAAAACACACACTCACAAACTAAAAGAAAAAAACACACACTCTTAAACTAAAAGAAAAAAAACACACACTCACAAACTAAAAGAAAAAAAACACACACTCACAAACTAAAAGAAAAAAAAACACACACTCACAAACTAAAAGAAAAAAAACACACACTCACAAACTAAAAGAACAAAAACACACACTCACAAACTAAACAACAAAACAAACACACACACTCACAAACTAAAAGAAAAAAACACACACTCACAAACTAAACGACAAAACAAACACACACACTCACAAACTAAAAGAAAAAAAAACACACACTCACAAACTAAAAGAAAAAAAACACACACTCACAAACTAAAAGAAAAAAAAAACACACTCACAAACTAAACGACAAAACAAACACACACACACACAAACTAAATGAAAAAAAAAAGGTCTATCAAATGTAATCATGAAATTGTTCGGCTAGTTCCTCGACTATTTACAGTGATCGAAAGTCACACACTGAGGTCACCGTGACATCTATTATTTTAGTAAATTTTAAAAAGTTGTCTAGCTGCCTATGTTATGCAGAGAGTTATATCCGGGGCCTACAGGAATCTCTAATTATTACCTTATTTCGCTAATTAGATTATAAAGACCAAAGTGGTTCACATTACAAATGTATGAACAGTATAACTCGTAAAAATCATGTCTTTCCACCTTTTATAAAACTTAAAATCATCTTTCAATAGACTTTTTTCAGATGGTTGCTAATATAACACCAAAGAGAAACGCAAAGGCTACCAGGCAGAGGCGTGGTGAGCTAAACAAGCGCCCCCCCTTTTGCGCACGCCCCCCCCCCATCCTCCATGAACAGCACACACACCCAGCCTTAATGAGTTTCTGATAAAATGCAACACTAGCAAAATCAACAATTACCTCCACCTCCCCTTATAATAAATCCTGTAATATTAATAATAATGGAATAAAATAAAATTATACAAGAAAAAAAAATCTTTAAAAAAAATACATAGCTTAAGTTAAGTGTAATTGTATCAATTAGTTTGGATCAGTCACGTAATTAAATTTGTAATAGATCTAGACTAAAAACAATAAATCTGTGCGATTAGAGATATTTTTACCAATGTTTTTTTTTTTTTTTTGCATGACTTAATGCTTTCCTAATACGCTCCGATCCTATCACTTGTCTGGAAAGGGGTAGGTGGAGAAAGAAGGGGGTATCTGGGTGATCGCTTTTTAAATGCATTTATAAAAGAATAAAAAAGGTGAACGAACTTAATTTGAACTCAAGGACTGAAGGGTCCTCGGGTCTCTCGAGGCAATGAACCGACGATTGTGTCATGGAAGTTCTTATGAAAATAGAAGGTTTCTTAATTATCTGTTGCTAGTTTCAAACTTTCTCTCTATAAAGGGGACTAATTCAACTTATACCACGTTATCAGTCAAGCATAATTTATTTCCCTTGTTCGAGATACCAGACAAAATAAGTAATTACCAATATAGTTGATTAAGTTTTTGGTTAATTTTGTTTTATTGATTCTGGTGCTGTCAGGTTCAGGAAATAATTGTGCAAATTATCAGATTGATCCGTGATTGTGTGTGGGAGAAACAACGTGTACAAACGCTTTACCAGACAGACAGACTGACAGACAGGATGAGTTAGTATAACCTTTGTAAAAAAAGAAAACCACTTAGTGACCGAAGCCACCACCACCCCCCACACACATACACACTTACGCTCCCAAAACTATATATCTATTGTGATACGAGCCTGGAGCCGGATCGAGTTGAACAAATAATTATTTTCGTTGTTCGTATAGCACTTACCACAAACACACATACACACGCACACACACGCACACACATGCACATGTTTACATTCGCTGCTCTTCCGTGGAAAATCATTTAAAACCTCTTTCAGCTTATCCTGGTTTTTAATTGTCATGCTTGTCCGATGCTAACATTTTGAAAAGGGCTATTGAGACACGGCTATAGAGTGTCAATGCCTCTACCTCACCCCAGTGTTGTCATGGCCGAGAAAAGATCTGCCATCATTCGATTTTTCTAACGGATTTTATTCTCTTTCCGAATCAGCTTTGCCTATATATTCTCAATCGCAGGGTGTTATAGAGGTCGTTGACTATATAAGTAGCACTAAAACTGCTGGTAAACAAATTAACCACTGTAGACGCACTATATCGCAACTTATAAAACTTGAGTAACTCCTATTGTGAATAATAGTATAAATAAATTTTATTGCAATATAGACAAAATCAACTTGAGATGAAATGCAATAAATAGAATAGACTTAATTGATAATACTATAAAATGGTGTTTTGAACAAAATCTAACACTACAAACACACGTCTATTCAAGTCTGTCGTTCTGGGGTCGACTGTTCTTCCTAAGACCGATGACGTCAATGCCGCATCATTCATTACCAATCGTAGTCTCTTCCCACCGTCACCATAGAAACACACACAATCCATAACACAGGGACTTCCTGCTAAAAAAAAATCAATTTTTTAATTTTAGTGGCTTGGGAAGAAGTGTGACTCCACTTCACAGATAACTTGTAAGACCTTTCATTTTTTCAGTTACTGGTTAACTCTATATATACTCTCCATTGCATCGACCAACCCCTTTCCTTTTCAAAATTGTTGGGTGGTCTCCTTCAGAGGTGTGTGTTGTTCAGAGTTTCAGTGGTGTGTCTCATTCAGAGGTGTGTCTCGTTCAGATGTGTGCCTAGACCACTTTTACTTCATAAATTACTCCGAAACTCTTTTTAGTGGAGAAAAAAACAACATTATTTATATTCTCAATCATAGTGACTCGACCTTTGGTCTCTTGGCCCATTCCTGGCCTCTACACAATACTTAGTATCTGTTCTACGTTCACAATTAAGAACCACTGTCCTAGAGACACTTGTCTTAAAAGCATATTTATTAAGACAGTTAAGTCAGTTACTCACCTGGCAATAAGAACAACACAATACTTAGAATCTGTTTTTAAAGCACACTTGAGAACCACTGTCATAGAGGCAGCTTGTGTTAAAAGCATATTTATCAAGACAGTTAAGTCAGTTACACCCCTGGCTACAGGGACAGCACATTCGTTGATGAGGCCTCTCCGTGGCAGATCAACTTGTCCACGTGACCTGTCTCTGCATGATCAGAATAAGATAAGGAAGCGCATTAACTTCTTGTCAAGATCAGATCACATCTTTAATCAATATCTGTTTATATATATATATATATATATATATATATATATATATATATATATATATATATATATATATATATATATATATATATATATATATATATATATATATATATATATCAATATATACTAATCTAGGACCACATAAACAAAAGAAAATAAACGAATGAATAAATGTGGACATTTTCAACTCAATTCATATGTTATCCAGAGCGCTTATTCCAGCCACCACTAAAAATGAATTATTATATACATTTCCGAACTGTTTCTTAATATTTCTGGAATGATTTACTAATGTGCTTGTGATCCTGTTCAAATGGAATTGAGTGCTGAATGCATCTTTATAGTTTTAGACGTTAAGAAGAAATAACAGAATATCTTTTTACAAAATAATCAATTTAATTCGTCAAGTTGAAACCATGAACAGATTTGAGCACATTCTATAAAAGTACAATATAACTCGATTTCTAGAACTACGCTGACTACGCTGACTACGCTACTGACTTAAACGTTAAATAGTGAACTATTTTTCATGAGCCTCCATGTCATGTGACCCTGTCGTTACAATTGTAAATACGTTGTTTCTCGAAATTTAGCGAGTTGTTTATCGTTTAAACAACTAAACAACCTCGACACTTAATATTCAAGTAAAGTTCCCCTTTCAGACCTTGCGATCTATAGGGCAGACGATGTTAAGGTCATCTGTTTCAACGGTTAACGAGCAGGGTGCCATGTGGCCAGCACAACGACCAAGCACCTTTACTGTCCCCAACTAAAGTCAGTTACCCATTAGAATTGTGTGGAATCAGAGTCACCCTAAAAATATCACATGATTCAAAATCTGAGTCTTCACAGTGATTCGTTCCTGGACCCCAGGTTCGCAAGCCAGGCGTTTAACCACTCAGCCACAGTGCCCCATTGACTTATTTTTAAAAAATACACTTAATATTACGTGACAAATAAAAAGTCAATATAGATGTGTCAGATTTTGAAAAAAAAATATGTAGGTTAAAACCCTGAGAAATAAAAGTTCTGCTTTCTTTAGCCATCTCCAAACAATGATATATAAGACGTTTTTTAATCTCTTTTCATGAAAGAGTTACACTTTGTGATTAATATTACTGATTACAATAGCCCACACGTTAGTATAATGGTATACACAGGAACCCATTGAAAGTCGTTGATCGTGCCACATTTTACACGCTGGTCACCACTTTCCCCACCCCTTGACTAGACAGTCTCACTTTGTTTCACATCATTACGACCGCTTCATTAAAAGAGTTAAAAATAAACATAACATTGTTATCTCCAAGTGAGCACACTAGAGGGCGTCAACGTGGAGAGCTCACGTGATCAGCTGTAGCCAGTCATTCCCTGCGCAGCTTCGGTAACCGGAATGAACCCCTTGCGCTTTGTTGCGTACCTTGCCTGTGCTTTTGGTTCAAACCCATATCCTTCACTGTCAATTTATTTCAACTACTAAACTCAGACGTGTTTTTGCGGGGGGGGGGGGGGGGGGGGGCGGGGGACCATTGCGGTATTTTCGAGCATATACCCCGCATACGCATATAACCCGCACACATTACAAATTAAGCAAAAGCTATACCAAATTTTTTTTGTGTGATCTGGTCCATTTCACGGGTATTGCTAATCGCTCTCTCTACTTTCCCTCTTTCTCTCTCTCTCTCTCTCTCTCTCTCTCTGTGCAAGCTTGTTAATAGTAAGTGTAATATAACTACTCAATGTGTAGTTGTTTACTGTTGTTGGCCGACCATTAGCACTTCTAGTAGCACTGCTGAGCCCGTCATTGAAATCTGTTTGAAGAATTCACTATATATATATATATATATATTTATAAAAGAATGTATATAAGGGACTTTCGTGCTTTTCAATAACCTTTTAGCAAATAATTTTCAAACATATAAAAGGCTCGACATTTTTTTTTAACAGAAACATGTATTCATGAAAAATAAATGCATTTAATGGGAGCATATTTATAAATAATGTGTTCATTTTTTTGCTTTTAAATTAAATTACTTTTTTTTTTTCAGTTTTGTTTCGTCTGTATTTTGATTGCGTTCTTTTTAAAAGCCTGTACAAGTTTTTAACAAACTCCCACTTGTGACTTCTGGAGAGGCAAACTCATTTTTAACCGCTATTTTTTTTTGTTTTAATCTCATGATGTAATATAACATTTCAAATGTAATTATCTCTGTAAAAAATTAAGAGGGGAGGAAACAGTTTCAGAATTTGAGAACAAGAGATCAACTGTTTATGGAGTATGCGCATACACGATTGTTTTATCAGACTTCTAGGTGCTTGTCGGTGTTGACAGGGACATTTGTTAATCAGTTCCTTCCCTTGTTTCTAAAATCGGAAAAAGTTTCGTTCTCTTGAGGACATTCGTGTTATCGTTGCTATTTTTCTCTTTTTTTTTTTACAAAGCTTGCATCAACTCACTCTGTCCGTTTTTCTGTCTGTCTGTCTGGTACAATTTTTTGTTTTTACATGTTATATCTCCCACTTTGTAGTCTAGGATCAAGTTGCAATTTTTTACACAATTATTCACTGTACCTAAAAAGACACGAATCGATCTAAAAATAAAACTAAAAGTGTTTGATATTGAAAAGGGGAGATAAACCCTACAGCATTGAGAGATGTAGCCTTGTTGATTTTAAATAAATTTTATACTTTGCTTGTTAATATTGATTTTTGTTGTTGTTTTTGTAACAATGTACAAACAAGTAGTTCTATCTATCTATCTGTCTGTCTAACTGACTGTCCATCTGTTAGTATGTATAGTGAATTTTTTTAACAGATTCTTTTATGTGCAATATTGCCATAAGATCCTGTCGTTACTGTTGTTGTTTTAAAAAAAAAGTTGCAACGTATAGTTTATAGATAAAGTTAAGATATATTAAGGTTTGGGGCATGAAATAATATGTTAATTAGGGTCAAAGTTTGCAATAAGAATGATGGGCAAGAAATCGAAAGTGAGGCTCTTCATCCGCTTGTGTGATTTCCTATGAAAGGATATTGAGTTTGTTATTTGTGATATATAATATAATTACAGTTGTTGAAAATGATCATAACACTTGTAAACATTTGTACAGAACTTTCCAAAGACTTGTTATTTTATATCAACTAAAATTTCGGTGTACGACTATTGTTTTAGAATTTAGAGACATTTGGATTTACGGAATGAAAGCAGATGTGTAAGTTGTAGAATTCATAGCAAAGATATATATATAATTATATACAACTAATAGTCACACAGAAGGATCCTAGGTATCACATTTAAAGACGCACTACAAACCAATAGATTAGAGCCATCTGTAATTGTATTATATTACACAAATAACAAACTTAATATCCTTTCCTAAACACACAAAAAATCATTACTACCTAGCAATTGGACACCATGATGGCCTGCTAACTTTCGTAAAAAACAACACGCAAGCTAAAAGTCTATGGTCATATTACAAGGTCTTCGGGGCTCTCAAAGACCTTCCTACAGGGAACAGTACCAGTAAAAAGAGGAAAAGGCAGACAGAGAAAGCGATGGGAAGACAACATAAAAGAAATGGACGGGCCTGCCGTTGAAAGATGTTCTAATTAAGGCAAAAGGCAGAGAGGAATGGAGAAAGACGGTCGACAAATCTTGCATGGTGCCCCAACGGTCCCACAGACTAAAGGATAGGTAAAGGTAAATAGTCACACCAATAATATTGGGCTGTGTGACAGCAGTGTACTTCTAATTCTTACATAAGTCAATCAGGTCCATTCATTTCCCCTGTTCTCCAACTTTTTTCCCCAATTCACTGACACTTATTTCCTCCAAAAAAGGTCTTTCAAAAAATTCTATTCATTAACACCGCCAACGGAGCAGACGTCTTTTTCCTGCGGTGCTGCGGGTTTTATTTTTCCCCCTGCTGTAACTTATCCGGGACTTCATTTTCGCTTTGCCCAGCGGGATACGGTGTTGAGCAAAACAATTACCAAGACCTGTCTTTAAAAACCAAGGGGGAAAAGATTGAATAACAAATAGGAAGAATGCGGTCACACTAAACATTTCCTAACCCGTAGATTGTATCCCACCTTTGCTCATCATTGACGAATAAATAAAAGGAACTGTTGCATGTTATGTTGTTGTTGTTTTTTTTATAACAAAACTTATATCAAATCATTCTGTCTGGATGTATGTCAGTCTGGTGCAATAGTTGTATACGTCATTTCTCACACATTCGTTGTCCGGAGCATTTTTTTTGCCTAACAAAGAAAGACAACGTTATTTTATGAATCATTTGTAATTAGTTACTTTGTAGGTATCGAGAACAGGAAATAAATGCTAATTATTGAGTGATGTAGCTGTATTTGTGTACTTATTCCCCTTTTTAAATTTTGTACACGTTTTTCTCCCACTTCCCTTTCTCGGATCAAGTTATTTTTCCTAATTATTCATATTCGATGATAATACATGAATCAATAACAAAATTGACAAATTAAGTAATCAATTAGTGATAATAAATTAATTTTCTTTTATTATTTGCGGTTCTTCCCCTTAGATTATGATTAAGCTTTTTTTTTTTTCTAAATATTTAAAAAATAATATTTTGCTTGCATCCTCACCTTTTTTAGAATCTATTTCCAGTGTCACGTCAACGAACGTAGCAATGGCATGAAAGTTCCAGAGTTGATAGTGGGGATTCCCTATTCATATAGCGGTTGACTATAAATAGCTAGCTATTTTGATGCGCAGAAAGAATATAGAAAGGGTTGCTAAGTTATGTATTTTAAAATGGTATACCAGCTGTTTGCCCAATTATGCTATACTTATACATCTGTAAGTTTCGTTTCTTTTTCATGACATCCTTAAAGCTTCCCTGACACCACTGTGAGACCTGACATCGCACCACCCTCACCCAAGCTGGCTAAGAGGGGCGCGAAAGAATTTAATTTGTTCGGGGCGGGGGGGGGGGATGTGTGGAGAGGGGGGGGGTGGAGACTGGTAAAAGTTTGTGAGACTGTGGTATACTATAATTTGTGTTCATATTTTTCATATTTTTCAACTCTGTAAATCAATTTTCTTATCAGTCTAGATTGTAACGTAAAGTTATGTTGTTGGTGAATAGTGATCTTTCTGCTAAGTTTCAGTTGTCGTGGTTGGCATGATTTAGTTTGACCATTAATTTTTAAAATCTTTTCCAATCCTTCTAATTTTATTATCTAACTTTTTTTTATTTTTGTTGTAGGTATACTCATATCGCTTCACGTTTCCCCATATCGATTTCCCTTCTTAGTGTTACTGTCATCAATTGCTTAAGGAATGTGTGCCGGATCTTATCAATCAGAGTGAACATGAAAAAGAAGATCACTGTGTTAAAGATATATCGTGGAACTCGGCAATATTGATACATCGTTTCATTGGAAGTTTTAAATCTTATACTGATACAATTTTAATAATGAATTTGTTATTGTGAATGTGGGGATTTTCTTTTTTAATTTGTATTTTTTTATTTAAACAATGTTTTGACTTGTTAAGTATACTTTAACCCCAGAGATATACTAAGTCAAACAAATCCAAATTAGTACCAATTAAACCGTGATATTTATAGATAAACAATAAACAGACTTAATAACATACAGAACAAAACAACATATCTAAAGTTTACATAAGGGAAATAACCAAACAATTACTACCACGTATCTCAATGCTGCAAGGTGTATTTCCTTTTTCTGTGTAAAACAGAATTTATTAATTACACTAAACAATAAACTGTATGGTGAATTGTTTTTATTGATTCGTGTGTTGTCATTGACAATGAATAAGAGAAATGGGACATGGGAGAAATGACGCGTACAAGATGTGTACCAGGCAGACAGACAGGCAGACAGACAGGCAGTGAGTTGATATAATCAACATTGTAACAACAATCCAATAATTGATACACTGTTTATTCTCGCGAACTCACAGCTAGGACACTCTGGGTCGTGCATGCAAACAGGAAGTGAGCTCGCGCGACCACGGACGCTCACTAGGTACTCACGGGAAGGGAAGATAACAGGCGTGCTGTGAGCTGATTAATCATTACAAAAAAATTAAAAGTTTTGTTTCTGAAAATGAAACTGTGACACCTTTTTGTTTTTTTCAAGATAACTCCCTTTGACTGCTTTGAAGGTTTATCTCCCTTCACACTTCAGTGTAAGCTCTTGAGCACGCAACACAAGGGCTGTTTTCATTTGGGTATACTCACTCTTTCTCTCTCTCTCTCCTTACACTGTCTCTCTTTATGAGTTTCCTTCCATAACTCTCTCTTTCACTCTTTCTCCCCCCCTCTCTCTCTCTCTCTCTCTCTCTCTCTCTCTCTCTCTCTCTCTCTCTCTCTCTCTCTCTCTCTCTCTCTCTCTCTCTCTCTCTATATATATATATATATATATATATATATATATATATATATATATATATATATATATATATATATATATATATATTTCTCTCTCTCTCTCTTTTTCTTTCCATCTCAACATATATTTTGCTCTCTCTCTCTCTCTTTCTCTTTTTCTCTCTTTATCAATACATCGCTGTCTCTTTATCTCCATCAATCTTCCCCCCTTTCTTCTTTGCCATCGCCGCTCTCTCTCTCTCTCTCTCTCTCTCTTTGGTTTCTCTCAATGTTTCTCTCTTGTCTCTATTTCTCCCTGTCGTCTCTCTCTCTCTCTTTCTCTCTCTCTTTCTCATTCTCTTACTCAAATAAATATCAGACCATTTTAGATCACAGATAGATAGAAAGATCGATAGTTACATAGATACATAGATATATAGATACATAGATAGGTGAGATCAAATAATCTATATTATAATAATAAGTCCCCCTTCAGACATTTCAATCTACAAGGCAGTTGGTTTAAGCCCATTGGTTTCCATGACCTACGGTTAACGAGGGTGATATGTGGCCAGCACAACTTTACTTTTCCCAACTAACGTCAAGTATCTACTGGAGGTGTTTACATAACCGCACCTTCAGCGGAATTAGATCTCGATACCCTTCAGTTTGTAAACCAAGCGCTTGACCACTCAGCCTAGCAAACGGGAGTCCGATCCCTGTCACAGCAAAAAAAAATAAAATCACTCGAGTTTTGTGTTCTATGTCAGGATGTCTTGTCTGATATTCGCCTCGATTTAAAGACATTCTAACACAGACCCTACATGTCACACACAGACATGTGTGGATCTGGCCAGTAAACAGTCACGCCCAAAGCTTATATCTCCAGACGCTTAGACCTGGCCATCTTGTGTACTGGGAGCATAGTGCCGAGGATGTCTAGGGGGGTGGTAGATCTCCAGGAGGGAGGGGGGGGCGAGGCGAAATCTATCTTGGAGCTCAATGGAGAGAAAGTGAACGCACGTGAGTAAAAAGGTCACGTGGCTGCACGCCGCCCTTTCCCCTGCGACACATGTATGTCAAACTTATTATTACACGTCTTTCAATAAGTAAAAAATATGGCCACAATCGAGGTCTTGGCAGACGATATAAATATGCGCGTAAAAGATTGGAAATATAAAGAAGGCTTGCCATTGAATAAACTTAATGTCTAGGGCGTTATACAGAAGTTATATAAGGCTTCCCCTCTCATTCCCTAGTACAAGCAGATAGCCCCTATCCGATATATAACTAGCATGATCCTTTAGTAGGGACTGTAGAAAAAGTCGATCTTTTTATAGGTCTAGGTAATCGCTAATCATAGTACTGCATTTGCTGAAATAACCAGGGAAAATAATCTGGCAACATTTGGCCTTTTCAGTTTTTATCTGCTTCGTTGCCAGCTAGGCTAAGTTTATAATTTAAAAATTTGAGCCCTCGTCATTACTTTGAAGTTTTATGCACGGAAGCTGCTTGCTTTTTTTTTTTTTTTTTTTGGAAACCCAAAGGAGTTTGTAATAAAACGACAGATAAGAACAACTATAATCTGGTTTTTCTAGGTGATTTTCTCATGCATATACTTCAACTCTTAACACTATGTAATCAGATCAAATTTCCATCGTAGATCAATGAAGCAATCTTATCCAATCTTATCTTATTTCTAATATATTAATATTAAAAATTGAAAATTAAGTTTAGCATCGTTGATTAGTGCCCCTCCCCCTGAAACACACACACACACACACATACACACATTTCTGGTTTGACGGCGTCCTTAGATTATGTGTGGCCCGTTCTTATCTAGTGTGGGGTCCGTACCTGGTCCGTTCTTAACTAGCGTGGGGACCGTACCTGGTCCGTTCTTAACTAGCGTCGGGTCCGTACCTGGTCCGTTCTTAACTAGCGTCGGGTCCGTACCTGGTCCGTTCTTAACTAGCGTGGGGACCGTACCTGGTCCGTTCTTAACTAGCGTCGGGTCCGTACCTGGTCCGTTCTTAACTAGTGTGGGGTCCGTACCTGGTCCGTTCTTTTCTAGCGTGGGGTCCGTACCTGGTCCGTTCTTAACTAGCGTGGGGTCCGTACCTGGTCCGTTCTTAACTAGCGTGGGGACCGTACCTAGTCCGTTCTTAACTAGCGTGGGGTCCGTACCTGGTCCGTTCTTAACTAGCGTGGGGTCCGTACCTGGTCCGTTCTTAACTAGCGTGGGGACCGTACCTGGTCCGTTCTTAACTAGCATGGGGACCGTACCTGGTCCGTTCTTTTCTAGCGTGGGGTCCGTACCTGGTCCGTTCTTAACTAGCGTGGGGACCGTACCTGGTCCGTTCTTAACTAGCGTCGGGTCCGTACCTGGTCCGTTCTTAACTAGCGTCGGGTCCGTACCTGGTCCGTTCTTAACTAGCGTGGGGACCGTACCTGGTCCGTTCTTAACTAGCGTCGGGTCCGTACCTGGTCCGTTCTTAACTAGTGTGGGGTCCGTACCTGGTCCGTTCTTAACTAGCGTGGGGTCCGTACCTGGTCCGTTCTTAACTAGCGTGGGGTCCGTACCTGGTCCGTTCTTAACTAGCGTGGGGACCGTACCTAGTCCGTTCTTAACTAGCGTGGGGTCCGTACCTGGTCCGTTCTTAACTAGCGTGGGGTCCGTACCTGGTCCGTTCTTAACTAGCGTGGGGACCGTACCTGGTCCGTTCTTAACTAGCGTGGGGACCGTACCTGGTCCGTTCTTTTCTAGCGTGGGGTCCGTACCTGGTCCGTTCTTAACTAGCGTGGGGACCGTACCTGGTCCGTTCTTTTCTAGCGTGGGGTCCGTACCTGGTCCGTTCTTAACTAACGTGGGGTCCGTACTTGGTCCGTTCTTAACTAGCGTGGGGACCGTACCTGGTCCGTTCTTAACTAGCGTCGGGTCCGTACCTGGTCCGTTCTTAACTAGCGTCGGGTCCGTACCTGGTCCGTTCTTAACTAGCGTGGGGACCGTACCTGGTCCGTTCTTAACTAGCGTCGGGTCCGTACCTGGTCCGTTCTTAACTAGTGTGGGGTCCGTACCTGGTCCGTTCTTAACTAGCGTGGGGTCCGTACCTGGTCCGTTCTTAACTAGCGTGGGGTCCGTACCTGGTCCGTTCTTAACTAGCGTGGGGACCGTACCTAGTCCGTTCTTAACTAGCGTGGGGTCCGTACCTGGTCCGTTCTTAACTAGCGTGGGGTCCGTACCTGGTCCGTTCTTAACTAGCGTGGGGACCGTACCTGGTCCGTTCTTAACTAGCGTGGGGACCGTACCTGGTCCGTTCTTTTCTAGCGTGGGGTCCGTACCTGGTCCGTTCTTAACTAGCGTGGGGACCGTACCTGGTCCGTTCTTTTCTAGCGTGGGGTCCGTACCTGGTCCGTTCTTAACTAACGTGGGGTCCGTACCTGGTCCGTTCTTAACTAGCGTGGGGTCCGTACCTGGTCCGTTCTTAACTAGCGTGGGGTCCGTACCTGGTCCGTTCTTAACTAGCGTGGGGTCCGTACCTGGTCCGTTCTTAACTAGCGTGGGGTCCGTACCTGGTCCGTTCTTAACTAGCGTGGGGTCCGTACCTGGTCCGTTCTTAACTAGCGTGGGGTCCGTACCTGGTCCGTTCTTAACTAGCGTGGGGCTCGTTCTTTCTTTATGTGAGGTTTTCTTCTTACACAGTGTGGAGTTTTGTTCTTACCAAGTGTGAGGTTCGTTCTTACCGATTGTAGGTTCCTTTCTTACCTAATGTGTGGGTCCGTTCTTACCAAGTGTGAGGTTCGTTCTTACCGATTGTAGGTTGCTTTCTTACCTAATGTTGGGGTCCGTTCTTACCAAGTGTGGGGTTTCGTTCTTACCTAGTGTGGGGTTTCGTTCTTACCTAGTGAGAGGTCCGTTATTACCTAGTGTGGGGTTTCGTTTTTACCTAGTGAGAGGTCCATTATTACCTAGTGTGGGCTTTCGTTCTTACCTAGTGAGAGGTCCATTCTTACCTAGTGTGGGGTTTCGTTCTACCTAGTGAGAGGTCCGTTCATACCTAGTTGGGGATCCGTTCTTACCTAGTGTGGGGTTTCGTTTTTACCTAGTGAGAGGTCCATTATTACCTAGTGTGGGCTTTCGTTCTTACCTAGTGAGAGGTCCATTCTTACCTAGTGTGGGGTTTCGTTCTACCTAGTGAGAGGTCCGTTCATACCTAGTTGGGGATCCGTTCTTACCTAGTGTGGGGACCGTTCTTACCTAGTGTGGGGTTTCCTTCTTTCATACTGTTGGGTTTCCTTCTTTCATAGTGTTGGGTTTCGTTCTCACCTAGTGTGAGGCCCGTCAAATGCTTAGTGTGAATTAGTCCTTACCTAGAGTGAGGCCTGAACTTGTGAAGCCTATCTTTACAATAGTACTATGCCTTTTGTTAATAAAGTGTGAGGCGTGTCAAAACCTTTGTGTGAGGCCGGTACTTGCCAAGTCTGGGGTGGTGCATTCCTAGATCCTATCGTTACTACTGTCTACATAATACTATGCTTGGTAAGAAACTTATTCACTTCGCAAACTTAAAGTTCTTTCCACGTCTAGTAGGAACCAGGAAACAGAAACGTTATTACTTTAGTTACATTTTTGTAGCTCTTATAGAGAGCTGAACATAGAAAGTGAAACAGAAGAGTTAAACATAGAGAATTGAACAATGAGAATTTTGGATAGGCAGTTGAACATAGAGAGTTAAACATAGAGAATTGAACAATGAGAATTTAGGATAGGCAATTAAACATAGAGAATTGAACAATGAGAATTTTGGATAGGCAATTAAACATAGAGAATTGAACAATGAGAATTTTGGATAGGCAGCTGAACATAGAGAGTTAAACATAGAGAATTGAACAATGAGAATTTTGGATAGGCAGTTGAACATAGAGAGTTGAACATTGAAACTTGAACATAGAGACAAGTATCGAAGTCGACTACTCAACATTCACAAAACCCGTCTTGGGTTTACACCTATGTTAACAAAATAACATATTACACGGGTGGTCACAATTCAAAACATCGTAAAGGCGGAGCTTGGAGAGAAAGAGAAGCGTAAGTTAACCCCCCCCACACACACACACACACTAACACACCTTCGTCAGTCGCCCTGTAGATATTACGATAGATCTCGGAACGATAAAAAGACCGAACTGCCCCAAACGTAAGTGGGTGTACGCGAAGGCAGACTGGCAACTTTTCAAGAGTTCATCGGATGAGCTCCTGGAAAAACTTGATATTGATTTTGAAAACATTGACGCAACTTACAGTCTCTTTGTGAAGGCTCTTTTATCGGCGGCTCGTAGGGCCATTCCGCGAACCAGTGGCAAGCGCAAATACCGATCCTTTTGGTCTCGAAAGTTGGCACGTCTTGTCAGACAGCGAAAAGCAGCACGAAGAAGGCATGCTAAACAAAGAACGGAAGAGACGAGACGGGCCTACAATAAACTAACGACACTCGTTCTGTATGGGGCTTCTTCCCCGGCATCTGCTCCTGGAATCCCGGAGGTGAGGAAAACGCTGATTGACCCAGAAATTAACAAGAAATGCACAAAAACTGTCCTACGAAACACAGCCAGGAAAACTGTCGCCCAATACCCAGCTGGATCCATTAAGGCATACACAGACGGTTCCACGAGAGAGAACCTTGGGCAGAAAACCTCTGGGTTTGGTGTGGTGGTTCGTTTCCCTGGCTCGGCTGAAAACGATGAGATCCTGGGCGCGTGTTCTGGCAGGAGCAATTACGTAGCTGAAATGGTAGCAATTCAAAATGCAGTAGAGTACATTGAAGAACGACTTAACGAGCAAACGGCACAACCCAGTCCTATTGTGCTATTCACAGACTCTCTGTCGAGCCTACAAGCCATTGAAAGCTCCGCCGATACGCTCCCGGAACCACTGGCAAAAACACTGGCGTGCGTGGGACGCCTCCAAGAAAAGCACGAAATTCGGACGACATTCCAGTACATACCAGGGCATGTAGGAATCGAAGGAAATGAGAAGGCTGACTTATTAGCCAAGCTCGGGACAAAGCTTGAACCTGTGGACGAGCCACAGACTTTTGAACAGGCGCGTGCGATAGTGGACGAATGGGCTAGAGGAAAATGGTGCAATAGCTGGGAAAACGGTAATACGGGCAGGGAAGTCTGGCAAAACCTAAAAGGGCCCTCAAAATCGGACGAATGGTGGCAACTCAATAGGGAAGAACAGGTGACAATCGCTAGATACAGAACGGGACACTGTCCAGTCGGTGCCTATTTCGCTAAATTCAACCCAAACTTTGATTCTCGCTGCAGGCACTGTCAGGAAGATGTCGAGACGATAAACCACATCCTTTACGAATGCGCAAAACTACACCCTAAACATGGCCATATGAGTGAAGCAAAAGCTGGTTTGCATGAAGAGCTGGCTCTGTACGGAGACAGAGATGTCCTGAGAAACACTGCCGCTTTCCTTGCCCGTGTTATCAGAGAATAGAGTTCTCAACACGGTGCCCCAGTGCGATGAGAATCACACGGTTTCCCTGTTTGTTGACTGTTCGTGGCAAATTTTACCTGACGACCTTAACCCCACGTTGCGCGCAGCAGTGGCTCTCAAATCTTTTGTTGTGTAATTAAAACAGCAACAACAACAAAACAGTTCAGTGTATGACAACTGTCTCTGGGGTAGCAGGAGATCCACTATCAATCTCCTCCTCCTGACAAAATTGTAAAAAAGATTGATTGCTGCAGTGATGAATGACTCTATAGAAAATACAAGAAACATGCATATCGGATTTAAAAACAACCTAAAAGAATGGAGGGGCCTGTCATTGAAAAAAGTCCTATCCCAGACAAAGACGCAGAGTAATGGAGAAAGGCGCTCGACAAATCTTGTATGGTGCCCCAACGGTCCGACTGACTAAGCGATAGTAAAAGTAAAGTTCCCCTTTCAGACCTTGTAGTCTATGGGCAGATAATTTAAAGGTCATCTGTTTCTGTGGCATACGGTTAACGAGGGTGTCATGTGGCAAGCACAACGACCAACCGCCTTTACTAACTAATGTCAGGTACCCATCAGAGCAGGGTGGACTCAGAGGCGCCGAAGATCCCGAAATAAAAATCCCAGTTTTCACCAGAATTCGAACACCGGACCCCGGTTCGGAAGTCAAGCGCTTTACCGCTCAGCCCACCGCGCCTCCGACTAAGTGATAGGTGAAGGTGAAATTGGCCAACTTTGTTTCTAAAGTGTAAAATGAAAGAGATTTAGTAAACCGTACACGAGATAGAATTAGACAGGTAGGTCAAACATTGAAGACACTGACCATATGAAAACCCTTTACCAGAAGCTGGAGACCAATCACTATGATATTAATATAAAAGATAATAACAAATAATAGCCCTCCCCATTTGTCCCCTCTCGCGAATCGGAAATGGTGGCAAAACACAACACACACTCACACACACTCACACATTTCCAGATTGGGTTGAACGCCTCCAGGTGAGTTGATTGCTGGAACACATTTTCAGTGATGTCTGCGCCCTGCAGAACATCATTGTCTAGGCCTTGGGTGTCATTTTCTTCGAGTATGGAGCCTCATGGAAATAAACACTCGCATGGCGGGTGAAATGCCACTTCTGGTATACATCGCTTAAGGGCCCTTTATCACTTATACTAATGCTGGTCTCGAGTTACCCCAGTGCTTGTCAGATATTCAGATACTCCCAGAACCACTTCAACGGCTGAAATAATAGTTGAAAATATTTTTGCATTTTAAGCCTGCAAATATTTCCAGACACTTTTTTTCTTCTTATCTATTACAGTCTTATCTATTACAGTCTTATCTATTACAGTCTTATCTATTACAGTCTTATCTATTACAGTCTTATCTATTACAGTCTTATTATCTATTACAGTATTATCTATAAAGTTATCTTTTACAGTCTTATCTATTCCCATTAATTACAGACGTTACTTCAAAAAAGAAGATAATTGCGTACCACGCATTTCATGTGTCAATCTAGTCATGCATGTTAATCAATGACTTAAACTCTGCTCAGTCGTTGGTATTCCTGGCTGATTCAAGCAACATATTCAATTTAAACCTATACAATTTGAATATAGTATTAGATTTTCTTAGATTTAGGGTATAACTAATGTGTTCACCCATTTCCTTTGTGCGCGCATAACGTATTGCTATAACAACTTCCGAATTCCTACGAGACGTCTGACAGAAGAAAAGGCAGCACAAGGTTCAAAGAATTCAACAAATCTCTGAAAACCTTCAACGTGGACCCTGCCACTTCGAAGACGGAAGCTAATAGCGTCATGGCGCTGTAATTTGAATACTGACTCAAAGAAATCGAAACAAGTAAACAGCGCTGGGAGCAGAGAAATGGCATTGATAAACAAAAGTCAAGCTGACACAAGCTCCAGCTGGATTAATCTGTGCCCAGTGTACAGCCCAACATTCCAGGCTCACATAGGCCTCGCCACCCACATGAGGAGGCACACAACCCCCAGTGCAAAGTCCCCCAGTCCATTGAATAACAAAAGCGGTCATCAGCGTATCTCGATGGACCAAGTCATACATTTTGTCTACTATATGTTATAGAGTGTGATAAAACAAGGCTTACATTGTTGTCTTACATTCAGGGAGCAACATTTTAAAAGATCTTATAAGCCTCCCATTAATCAATTATCCATGCACAGCTCTTTATCTCTAGTCAGTCTGCCAACTATTCAACCGTAGAGCGCACCCTCAACCACTCTCAACCACCCGTAGGAGGTTGTCAATCTTCTTTTTTAAACAAAGTCATCACTGTATTTTCTCTATTCTCGCTTCGTTAAAGAAACTTCTTATCAAGAATCGAAAATAGCGGATCGAAGTCACCTTAGATCTTTCTCTTTGTCCGCCTTTTTGCCATTGTCTTGTTTATGCATGGGTGGTATCGGCTATTTGTAACTGGAAATCCAATATTTTGGGTAATCGATCTCTTTGGGAAAAGGCAAAAGCACTGAGGTAACCGACACGGTAAACTCTTATATAACTTCTGTATAACGCCCTAGACATTAAGTTTATTCAATGGCAAATCAAGGGATTTTAGACTTTTTTTTTACAAGATCAAGGGATTTTAGACTTTTTTTTTACAAGATCAAGGGGTTTTAGACTTTTTTTTTTTACAAGATCAAGGGATTTTAGACTTTTTTTTACAAGATCAAGGGATTTTAGACTTTTTTTTTTTTACAAGATCAAGGGATTTTATACTTTTTTTTTTACAAGATCAAGGGATTTTAGACTTTTTTTTTTACAAGATCAAGGGATTTTAGACTTTTTTTTTTAGTTTTGGCTGACGTAGCATGCATTTCCGATTGACGTTTTTGGGATTTTTGATTGAGTCTAAATGATGATATTAGATTTTCCATGAGTCCTATTAATGCTATGTGCTGGTTTCCTCTACTAATATATCCCTCTAGACTATTCTTGACCACTTTAGAACTTGTTTAACCATTCTAGAACTGGTTTAGCTACTTCAGACCTTGCTTGACCACTCTAGACTTTCCTTACTACTCTAGACCTTTCCTGATCGCTCTAAACTTTGTTTGACCACAACTTTCTTGACTACTCTAGACATTCCTTAATTACTCTAGACCCTCCTTGACCACACGCTAAAATTTTATTGACCCCTCTAGACTTTCTCTGACCACTCAAAATCTTTTTTCATAAGTAAAGTTATTGAAATTTAACACAGCTATTAACCTGTTGGCTAAGAGTGGTGCTCAGGAATGCCTTAAGAATCGTGTCCCTTTGCTTTTAGATAAGCGAGTATCTTTGAAGATCAAAAAAAAAAAAAGATTCTGACATTCGATTGAGGCCATTGAACTTAAACTTGAAGATAGTTTGGTAAAGGTCAAGGGCAGGTTTGAGGGGGTGAGGAGGTTGAACTGCATTGATGTCTGTTGTACTTTAAGTTCCATTCTTACGTCAATCACAGGACCTGGCTCAAGTTAGTCTCCTCTGCCTGGTATTATGTTTAATTACTCACATCTGTGTTTTTCTTTTTTAAAAACATTATAAGATGACCTTATTTAAACGCTTTGTACTTAGCAGTGTGTGACAAAGTATGCGTGTGCCTTCCATCTTAGCTCATTGTTTCCAGATCGCTTCCAACATTTGTTTTCGAATATTCTAATTAGCACGAGATCTCTCCTTCTCTTCCTCTTTTTCTTATTCTCTCTCCCTCCTCTCTCTCTCTCTCTTTCTATCTCTCTATTTTCTTTTCTCTCTCTCTTCTCTCTCTCGTTCTCTAATTTTCTTTCTCTCTCTCTATCATTCTCATCTTCTCTCTTTCTCCGTCTCTCTCTTTGCATTTTTTTTACTCTCTCTTTTTCTGGATCTTTCTTTATCTCTTTCCTCTCTCTCTCTCTTTCTCTCCTTTCCTTTCTCTCTCTCTTTCTCATCTACTCTCTCTCTCTCTCTTTTCATCTTATCAGTTTCTCCTTCTCTATATATATATATATCTTTTTGTCTCTCTCTTTCTGTGTCTCTTTTTGTCTCTTTCTTTATATCTTTCCAAATTCTTCGCTCTCTTTCTCTCTCTCTCTCTTTCTCTCCACTTTCTCCTGTCCTCGTTTATGTCTTTCTCTTACAATAATTGTATCCTTTTTATTTTTTCTCTTTTTCTTTAATCTCTGACGTCATTTCCTCTCATCTACCAGCTATTGTCTCCCCTATCCCTCTTTTAACCCTCTTTCCCCCCTTCCCTTCCCTGACCTGTCCCTCCACGGTTTAATCCATCCCTTCATGCAGCCTCACGTTCAGTTACTAACACTAGTAAATACTAGGGGGAAAAAAAAAACAGGGAGGAAAAGAAAAAATTAAAAGGGACCAAATCAAAGGACGCTAATTGTATAACCGACCGCCCTCCCGCCCCAGTCCACTCTTCGACCCCCCCCCCCCCATCTTCTTCCTCCCTCTAACAGTCCAGACACTTCTACCCTCGAGACCCTTTAAACTATCAATGCCTTTCTGTTGCTAAGACATTGGTTCTCAAACTTAGGAAGTGAAGGGTACTACTTCTAAGATTTTAGTTTCTGGTGCTCGTAGGGAATTATTGTTTCGTATCGACTCTTTATATTTTTTCAGTTTGATGTTTATATAATTAAATCTTTATAGCATCAACGTTTATGTTATAAAGAAATATTGATTAGAGATTATTATTTCTGGCTGAAAAAACTATAAATAATTTTTTGGTGTTTCCGGTGTACAGGAAGTGTTAAGCTATGCTTTTTTAAAATGTGTACGGTAACTTTTATTCTTTTTCTAGCAATGAAGAATAGCATTTTTTTACGGATTCAGTTTGTAACACAAACTAATTTCAATATAGAATAAGCTTTACATTTTAAATCTGAGTTTTAAAATTTATAATTTAGAAAAAAAAAATTAAAACATTCTCTAGTTTTTAAGTCTCTGTTTTCGGAAAGGAATATTTTTTTTTTTTTTTTGAAAGCCTAGTAAGCGTTGTCTTATTTATAAAATGTAAACAGTCCAGTGAGTTTTTTAAAAATAATGAATATAGTCAAGTGAGCTTTGTTAGATAATTTATACAGCCAAGTGAACTTTGTTAAATAATTTATATAGACAATTGCGCATGTGTTGGAACGTATTCTGATAAGCTAGTTTGGGTTTGATTAAATCTAATGGTGATTGGAATGATTTGTTTGTTTCACAAGTTTTATTTCATTCGTATTTTTTTTCGTTTCAACTTACTCCAAAACGTTTGGTTATATTTAGTTATATATGATAGAAATAAATATTTGGTTTTCTTAAAAAAAAAAACAGTTCTGATCTCTGTTTTAGAGGAGAAAATATTTAATGTACAAATAAATAAGTAGAATGTTTATGATTTAAAAAAAATGAAAAACGGTTTTATTACAAGAGGAACAAATAAATGTTTTGATGATGTGACATCATGGGATGATTGTGCGAATTAAGAGTATGTTTTCTTTTATGTAATGAAGTAAGGGTATCCCCTTTAATTGTGTCAGATGTTGTTAACGCTAATCAGTTTCTATAGTCGACTGTTAACATAGGTGTACTCGGCAGTGGCGTGGCTAAGGGGTCACTGCGATTTGACATTCGACATCACGACATGAGATAATGGCGTAATATTTAATGGAAAAAAAACAGATTTCGAATACTCATTTTGGGGGCACGGGGAGAATTATCTATTTTGCCCCCCCTCCCCCGCCCTAGCTACGCCTCTGCTTATGGGGCCAGCACACTGACCAACCTCCCCAGCGTTAGTTAGGACGTCCTAAAAATAACGAGTCAAATTCCAGTGTTCACCGGGATTCGAACTTCATCCCCCTTATTTCATAAAATGAGTGCCTAACCACTCGGCCATCACGCCCTATGTTTTAAGTAATAAGTAACGAAAATGTTGTTGTTGTTTTTTTTTACATCTGAAGCCTGCATCAATCTTGACCCACTCCCAAACGCCCACAACCAAACACTCACGCCCCAAAAGAGACGTACACTTGGGCGCTCTGTCAAACTGCGGACGTGGACAAACTTTCTCGCGTCCATCTTGGAGTGCACACGTCAACGGGAATTCACACGTGCTATTTTTAGAACCTCGGCGGTCGAAGAAGGAGTAGAAAAAAAAAAAAGATAGTTGGAGTGTGTTGGGAGGGGGGGGGGGGGGGCGTGGAGAATGAAAAGAAAAGAAAGGATTTGGAAGAGGGGGAAAAAAAAAAACATCAACAAAGTGGATGAACAAAGAAAGAAAGAAAGGAAGCAACAATGGATGGAAGAGAATAGACAGATGAAATAAATATAAATGGGTTGAAAGAAACAGAAATAACGATGAATAATATGTCTCTATATATATATTGTTATTTTTAATGTTAATCTACTCTCGTGATTTCTCGTGAGATTTGAGAACTGCTGGGACGCTATTCCTCATTCCTCTACTCTTCCCCGTTACTCTCATTCTATCTCTCTCCTTCTCTCTGTCTCTCTCTCTCCTACACTCTCTCTTTCCCTCCCATGTTATGTCAGTATGGAACGTTTTGTTGTTCCCACTTGGGTGAGTCTGTAACGCTTGTCTGTCGGTTTGTTTGTCTGTGCTATTCACTTTTGTTTTCTCTAATCTCTCGTCATGAGTTGTGGGTATTTGTTTCTGCGTCTGGCAGTGGGGAGGGTACGGCTCTAAGCCATCAGTCCCCCATACTTTTAACGGACTGGGGGGGTACTAGGTCTATCAAAGGTGTAGGGGTGAAGGGGGCGGGGGGGGGACTGCGGGGAGAGACAGAAGGAAAGTGTCAATACGTAGACTGTCTCGCATTCGTGATTTTTGACATATGGTTGGATGGCTCGGCACACCAAATCGATGGATGAAATCAATCAAACAGATGGGAGTGACGGGACAGACGTACAAACAGACAGATGCATTGATATTCTAGATCTACATTCAGAATGAACGGTAGATCGATTGACAGACAGACAGACAGATACATTTCTTCGACGATGCCATCATTTAGTCTGTGGGGGGAGGAGATGGTGGAATTGGAGTCGACAAAAGAAGACTGGAAGGGATCAAATCAGTGTCAAGGTCATTTAAAAAGAAATAAACCCGTGGATCTGAAGGATACAGGTATTGGACAAAGGTGAAAGTCACATTTAGAGGATAGAATATCATTAAGGGAGCTATGTCACATTTAGGTCTAATTTAGATGAGAAAATCACATTCCGAGTAGACAGTCACATCTAGGGAAGGTCTTATTTAGAGGAGAAAGTCACATTCCGAGTAGACAGTCACATCTAGGGAAGGTCTTATTTAGAGGAGAAAGTCACATTCCGAGTAGACAGTCACATCTAGGGAAGGTCTTATTTAGAGGAGAAAGTCACATTCCGAGTAGACAGTCACATCTAGGGAAGGTCTTATTTAGAGGAGAAAGTCACATTCCGAGTAGACAGTCACATCTAGGGAAGGTCTTATTTAGAGAAGAAAGTCACATTCCGAGTAGACAGTCACATCTAGGGAAGGTCTTATTTAGAGGAGAAAGTCACATTCCGAGTAGACAGTCACATCTAGGGAAGGTCTTATTTAGAGGAGAAAGTCACATTCCGAGTAGACAGTCACATCTAGGGAAGGTCTTATTTAGAGGAGAAAGTCACATTCCGAGTAGACAGTCACATCTAGGGAAGGTCTTATTTAGAGGAGAAAGTCACATTCCGAGTAGACAGTCACATCTAGGGAAGGTCTTTTTAAGAGGAGAAAGTCACATTCCGAGTAGACAGTCACATCTAGGGAAGGTCTTATTTAGAGGAGAAAGTCACATTCCGAGTAGACAGTCACATCTAGGGAAGGTCTTATTTAGAGGAGAAAGTCACATTCCGAGTAGACAGTCACATCTAGGGAAGGTCTTATTTAGAGGAGAAAGTCACATTCCGAGTAGACAGTCACATCTAGGGAAGGTCTTATTTAGAGGAGAAAGTCACATTCCGAGTAGACAGTCACATCTAGGGAAGGTCTTATTTAGAGGAGAAAGTCACATTCCGAGTAGACAGTCACATCTAGGGAAGGTCTTATTTAGAGGAGAAAGTCACATTCCGAGTAGACAGTCACATCTAGGGAAGGTCTTATTTAGAGGAGAAAGTCACATTCCGAGTAGACAGTCACATCTAGGGAAGGTCTTATTTAGAGGAGAAAGTCACATTCCGAGTAGACAGTCACATCTAGGGAAGGTCTTTTTAAGAGGAGAAAGTCACATTCCGAGTAGACAGTCACATCTAGGGAAGGTCTTATTTAGAGGAGAAAGTCACATTCCGAGTAGACAGTCACATCTAGGGAAGAGCTTATTTAGAGAAGAAAGTTCCATTCCAAGTAGACAGTCACATCTAGGGAAGGTCTTTTTAAGAGGAGAAAGTCACATTCCGAGTAGACAGTCGCATCTAGGGAAGGTCTTATTTAGAGGAGAAAGTCACATTCCGAGTAGACAGTCACATCTAGGGAAGATCTTATTTAGAGGAGAAAGTCACATCTAGAGAAGGTCTTATTTAGAGGAGAAAGTCACATTCCGAGTAGACAGTCACATCTAGGGAAGGTCTTATTTAGAGTAGAAAGTCCCATTCCGAATAGACAGTCACATCTAGGGAAGGTCTTATTTAGAGGAGAAAGTCCCATTCCGAATAGACAGTCACATCTAGGGAAGGTCTTATTTAGAGGAGAAAGTCCCATTCCGAGTAGACAGTCACATCTAGGGAAGGTCTTTTTAAGAGGAGAAAGTCACATTAAGAAGAAAAAGGTCAAATTTAAAGTAGAAACTCCTACTTAGAAGAGAAGTACACGGTTACGGGAAGAGATGACATTTAGGGGAAAAGCAGTATATTCATATTTTTTTCTTATGTTATACTAGACATATGTTACCCGCGACAAGCGGGTGTTTATTTGCGCATTACTGTCGATATAGTCACAATTAAACGAAATAATAATGTAATAAGTAAAGCGAATGTGTCAATGTAAAAATAGTGTGAATGAAGCTATCAAATAAAAATAGCTAAGAGGCTTAAATCCATTTTTTCAAATTTAAAACATTTGCTTGTAGGCCTACATATATTTGATTAAAATTTGAGATGAATAGACTTAATTTTGTATGTTCGCGTGTTACAATATAAAGTAGATCTTGAGGTAGACATAGATCTAAATCTACACTTATCTAGAGTTAAAAATTGGCTTTTATGGAGTTCATTTTGTGTTGCGCATGCGTGACCTTTTTTTCTCAACACGGCTACGCAGCTTTATTTAGCGAACAGCGAACGAATGTATTAAAAATGCTTTAGAAAAACAATTTTGAATGTTAATTTGATTAAAATTTGAAATGAATGGACAATAATTAGTATGTTTATGTGTTAAAGCATAAAACTATCTTTGCGAAAAGAAGTTTTATCATCTTAGAGTTCAATGACGCGTAGGACGTAATCATCTTCTTTTTTGAAGTAACGTCTGTATTATATAAGATAAGATAAGATAAGAGTTTTAGACCTAGGCCTAGGAATAGACTCAGTAGAGAGATGTGTTAATCACTGTTATTGTGTAACCATTTGGTAATGTCTAATAAAAGGATGTTCGCCAGACATTACCCGCGGCCTGCGGTTCTAAGTTTGTGTTTACTAATCTAGTGGATTGGATTTAGATGTATGTTGAACTTAACTAATGATCCTTTCAAGTTTTTTTCTCTTTCGCTACGAAAATAAAATTAGGTTTGCGAAAATGGGTTTACCCGAAGCCGATACATTAATATCTATTAACAACGAAAAGAGCGATAGCTTTGTTAAATGAATGGGATTATAAAGTGAACAATTAAACGAAATCATTTTTAGTACGCGATTCATGCATGAATATAGATCTAGGCCTATCTCAACTCGGCTTCGCAGCTTTCGTAATAGAAAGTAGCTTTAGAAAACCAAATTTGAATGTTTATTTGATCACAATATGAAATGAATGGACTTTAATTAATATGTTTATGTGTTCAAGTATAAAACTATCTGTGCGAAGAGAAGTTTTATCATCTTAGAGTTGAATTAGAGTTTTAGATCTAGGGATGGGATTATAAAGTAAACAATTAAACGAATTAATTTTTAGTACGCGATTCATTACGGTATTGTCTAATGAAAGAATGTTCGCCAGGAAATCTGTAGTCTCAGATATCAGGAACTAATTTATGTAAAAAAGCTTTTGAAACACAAAATTGAAGGTTAATTTTAATACATAATGAAATCAATGGATCTTATTTTGTATTTTCATGTGTCAAATTAAAAAACTATGTGCGCAAAGTGTATTTTTTAAAAATTAGATCTAGGTCTAAATCCGTTCGATCTTTTCTCATGTCAACATTGTTAACCATGGCCTAGATCCGTAAAATATTATTGCTGTAATAGAGTCGGACAACTTTAATTTTTTTTTTGAGGGTCTTAAGTTTATTTTAGGGCTACAATACATACACTACGGTCTAAGTTAGTACCCAAGGAACATTCCTGCCTAGTTTTATCAAGATTGGTCAAGCGGTTTTGATGTCTATAAGTAACATACATACATACATACATACATACATACATACATACATAAATACATACATACATACATACATACATACATACATACATACATACATACATACATACATACACCTCACATTCTACTTTATAATATAGAAGATAATACAGACGTTACTTCAAAAAAGAAGATGATTACGTCCTACGCGTAACAAGCAGTAACGTAACGAAACACGTTGGCTGACCACATATGTTTAAAGTATTGTTTTCTTGATGCGATTGTACGAGGTTTGAGTTCTGCTTACCGCTATTCGCTGCCGTTCTACAGCGAGCAAAGTGTTCTAGGAACTGAAAGCCCAAACCATAACTTGTTCTATTGCTTTGATACAACAAAACAAATTTATGTTTACACATCATCATCATCATCATCAAACTCCATTTGAGTGAGGGCTTGAGAGGCTCAAATCCTCTCTTGCATAAGCCCTGGACAGAAACTCTGCTGTCTTGCGTAGTGCCTAAATGTCGCCATACAGGTCGAGAATTTTTGGTTTCCCAGACCTGTCGAGACGGAGATCAGCAAGTCTGGGGCAGTCAAACAGAATATGAGGCATGGTTTCCTCTTCTTCACGCAGCGGAGGCACCGTGAATCGAAATTTGGTCATAGCCGTGAGAACTATGAGCCAACAGGACAATGGCCTGTCCTGCACTGTGCTATAATAGCTTGCTCAGGCCTGGACAGCCTCCACCACGGGGAAGTGCGGTCAGAGCGCCTTCCAGACTCCACGGGCTTTTTGGGACTGTCCCAGCACTCAAACCACTTTTCCATTTCTGTTTTTTTTTTTAATTATAGCCAGAGCATGACGAAAGCTTACAGCCTGTTCAGTGGATGGAATTAGCCATCCCTGGTGGGCTAAAGAGTATGCAATAGTGTTGCCAGTCACACCTATGTGACTCGGTACCCACTGCATTATTACAGGGGTGCCATAGCGTTGTTTTATGTTGTGTGAAGCCATGATGACACATGGGTAAACGTAAGACAATATTATTAGAAAGATAGCCACTAATCTTATCTTCTTATAAAAGGCAGACGTTGCTTCAGAAAGTAAGATGATTACGTCATACGCGTCATGCATCTAGTCATGCTTGTTAACCAATGACTTATATTCTGCCAAGTCATTGGTTTTCCTGGCTGTCTCAGGCGACCCATTCAATGCTCTGATAGCATGTCTGGGCTGTGGCAAGTATCCTAGCTAAGCCATTATGAATTCTATGAGGTCCGCTGAATTGGTACTACTGGATTCATTTGGGTTCTTTATTAACGATAATAGCATGCTTTATATGTGCTTTAACATATTAATTCTAAAATGTTAGTCCCGCTGAAACAGTCCTTTGAGGCATATTGTACCATTGTAAACATACCTAGTGACAGTACATTTTTGGAGGTAATCTACTTTTACTTTGATTCCCTATTAGACTTATTCTTCCTGCTCAGTTCTATTAGAGGCACGGAGCGGGTAGCCTTAATCAGTCAGGAAAACTTAGCACTTAGCATGGTTGAAGTCTCCAATTGACGTGCATGACTAGACTAAGCGAAGGACGTTTTTTATCTTCTAATAGGAGCGAACGTCTAGAATTTATAAGATAAGTCTGTCTATACGGAAGTTGACGAATCGACTTGTCAAATACTTATTGACGGTGCTCTGTTTTTAATTGGCATACCTGTGGTCTAATTAACAGAGCGAGGAGAGCCTTAAGTTGTTAAATAACGGTTGTAAGCAGGGCCGTATTTAAGGGAATTCAGGCGGGGGGTAAGGGGGAGGAACTGCCCAGGGACCTCCACAAAAAGTCCAAAAGTTGGCGGGTCAGAAAATTGGACGTTTTTATTTTATTATTTTATTTTTGCATTTTTACCGAGAATACTTTTTATTTTACGTCAGACAACGTTGTCGCGGTTAGGACGTGTTCGCTTGTCGCGGTTAGGACGTGTTCACTTGTAGCCTGCTCGTAATATGGAAATGCAGTTTCGGATTTACTACAGTGGGTTATAACTGGTCTTAACCTCCACTAAACTACAAAATATATATTTGAAACAAAAATATCTATGCGTTTTTTCCCCCTCGACATGGACTCGATAAGTCATAGTAAAGGCTTACAGTGCATTTCTGAAGGCTCTACCTCTGCGCCCATCAGTTCAAGCCAACCTAAAAATAAAATTATAAATTATTCGCTCTATGCGTCGTCATTAGTGTGTCCAATTCATTATGCAAATCAAGGCCGGCTCCAGGAGGGTTTGATTCATCAGGTAAGGTTATGTTATATCAACTATTTTGCTTACTGTCTTATACATATGTCTAATGCCGGATCAGTGGCTAACGTTAAATTGATTCTCGGAATATTGGGTGTTCTCTACAACACTCTAATATCGCTTATGTATTTGTAGATTGGTTACATGTATAATCTGGTTCGCAAGATATATATCAGTTTTATATATTTTTTTCTTTGTACTTCATTTTGGTGTGTAAAATATGAATTATGTGAGTGGATGACCAGGAATTCGATTAGTTTTTGAAAGTCGCGTTGTCATTGTGTGTTGACTTCACTGAGATTTTGACTTTCCCCTGGATTTACGCCTACCTGACGAGAAGGGGCTGGACTTTAATAATGGACGACGTCTTAGACGCTGCAACGGTGGCAGGGTCGTATCTAAGCTTGGCTTACAGCGACAGTTGCGCCTACTATTACGCCCCGGTATGTTCTAGTCGTTATGGCCTTTTTATTTTGACCACAATCTGATAAGGAATGTTTTAGGTTTTCAATAGGTCCGTTATAGTACACATCAGTGTTTTATAAGTCTTTAAATGTCTCTATAGAAGTAGACTATGTTGAAGTATAGTCTATTACATATCTTTGTATGTTTGTTCTCTTTTTTCGCTTTAGTTATAACCCATCTAAATGTGCATGTTTCAAAATGAGGTTGCTTTTTTATTTCTTCTTAGTTTTTCAATTTTATGTAAGAATTACGCATATTGGCACTCTTAACTTTCTTATCATAGGAGGATTTTGTTCTCTGCTTCATGTTACTTTTACATAGTTTCAAGTTATTTGCATATAAAGTGCTTTGACAGATTTTTCTACACCAATGCCGGAAGTAGCTTAGCCTATCTGGTGGAGAGTTCTTTTCTTCTCGGAATGTGGGTTCGATGTTAAGGACTTGGGAGCTGAAACCTTGGCTCTATATCACTATCCAAGAGAATCGACTGCACTTCAAGGCATAAGACACGTCTCTTTCTGTACGACCCAATATTATTGCAATCCTTTTTTTTATTCTGTACCCCAGCCTCGTGTTTCTTTGTTACATATGTCTTTCATTATATGATACTTTGTCTTAGGCGCCCCTCTCTCGGTCATGACAATATGACATCCTAATGACATGGCATCACGATGACAATACGACATGTATGTGTCCACGTCCTGTCCGCTGGAATTAACATATTTATGAGAGACATTTGTGCCAGCGCCATTTCTGCTGGTTGTCATGGCAACTGTGACAATATTAGTCAATATAATTTTTTTTCCATTTCTCTTCCTTTTCCTTGTATAATTTTTTATTCTTTTTTTTTATTAATGAGACGAAACGTAAAGAGAAACACACACACAGACTATCGCACACATACATTCGCATGCGCATATACACACACACACGCACATATGGACACATACATACCTGTTAAGACAAAAAAAAGGGAAAAAAAAGTTTTAATATAGCTTGGATCTTGTCTGGCCGGCCATTTCGTTGAATTGAATTGAAGATAATGGAAGATTGGCTGATGCGTTGAGGGGAAAGGGGGGGAGGTGAATAGTGTGGGTGTGTGTGTGTGGGGGGGGTCCTCTCTAGTGGAAGTTTTTGGAGTAAGGAGCCTGGAAAGCTTGGTTGATTACTAAATATTTCGCTGTTAATAAAGAACACTTTCAGGACTGTGGGATGTTTGCCTCTAACATAAACGGCTTGGGTCTGATAGGGGTCAAAGTTGGAATCCCGATGTGAACAAGGACATTTTGAGATTTGACTCGAGGTCAGTTGTGTTTGAAAGCGCCCAAATAAAAAAAAAAAACAGTACGGAAATTTTCTCCCTCATACCCTCTCCCACCACAAGTCCACAAAAGAGATTGGACCAGAGTTTGTAAGACGCGCCATACATGAGAACTAATGAAATACTCGTAACGATGGATCAGATGTTTTTCTCTATAGTGTGTAGATAAAATGTAGTAGCATAACCTTGGTTATGCCAAAAATGGAATATGCATCTTCTGTTTTGGACGCTTCAACTCAAGAAAACATTAGGAAACTGGAACAGACACACAAAAAAGAGCAGTGAGATTCATAACAAACGAATATTCACATTTGACTAGAGTGACACCTTTAGTAAAATCACTTAATTTATAAAGGCTTCAGGATAGAAGACTCAAAAGTAAAGTAGCAATTATACATAAAACACTGAACCATAATCTTCAAATACAAAAATCTAATAAAACATTCAGAAAGACACACAAATAAAGGCACAAATCTTTTCTCATATGCTAGGACAAGTTTGTACAAATACTCCTTCTTCCCTAGTGCTATTAGAGCATGGAATGGGTTGCCTAAGCTAGCCAGGAAAACCAGTGACTTAGCATAATTTAGGTCATTGGTTAATATGCCGCGTAGGACGTAATCATCTTCTTGTTTGAATTAACGTCTGTGTTATATAAGATAAGATAACTTGTACCCAAGTGGCTATATCCAGGATTATGTTCCTTATACTCCTGATAAAATGGTTTAAGTTTTTCGGAATGTAGAATCTAAAGATCACACGGTTGGTCGATGTGCTGGCCACATCACACCCTACTCGTTAACCGTTGGCCAAAGAAACAGATGACCTTTAACACCATCTGCCTCATAGATCGCAAGGTCTGAAAGAGGAACTTGCTTTTTTTTTTTTTAATTCCAGTATCCTATCCAGTGATAAAAATCCAGCACTGCTTTCTTGGATGGTTTACCCTCAGTTATGTGATCCATATAACCCCAATGCGAGGTTATATAACCCAAAAGCAAGGTATCCAGCTCCTACTGGTCACCCTCTTGGGTCCGCCTCGACTAATGCGGTTCCGAGATTGTAATTCCGACCTTAGGAAAAAAAAAAAAACCATTGTTCATTAAAACTCGTCAGAAGTGCAGATGTTTTATATAGATCGTGGGAGAGAGGCTCTTCGATGTTGATGATCAAAACCTCAGAAGATTTGCACATCATCATTATGCGCATTAGTTTTGGCGCGGATATTATTTATAGTCATCCGTACTGTTTTCCTGTGGCAGCGTACACACAACATATTATTTTCAGTTTGGAAAAGAGAAAAACGAATGGCAAATGTCCCTAATTAAGTTATCTGTGTTTGTGTGGGATTATAATTCATCTATACAAGAAGTGTAGATATTTGTGTGAATTATCATTTATCTGTCCAACTATTCTTCTCTAAGACATTCTCTCTCTCTCTGCCCAACTATTCTTTTTAAGGCCGTCTCTGTCTCTCTCTATCTCCCTCTGCCCAACTATTCTTCTTTAAGACAGTCTCTCTCTCTCTCTCTCTTTCTCTCTCTGCCCAACTATTCTTCTTTAAGACAGTCTCTCTCTCTCTCTCTTTCTCTCTCTCTGCTCAACTATTCTTCTTTAAGACAGTCTCTCTCTCTTTTTGCCCAACTATTCTTCTTTAAGACAGTCTCTCTCTCTCTCTCTTTCTCTCTCTCTGCCCAACTATTCTTCTTTAAGACAGTCTCTCTCCATACACATATCTCTATAACTATTCTTCTTTATGACAGTCTCTGTCTCTCTATCCGTCAAACTATCCTTCTTTTTAACAATTTCTATCTCTCCCCTCTACTCGATCTCTCCTCCTTTATTATAGTCACTCTCTCCCTCTCTCTCCCTCTCTCCCATGTATTCTTCTAAATGCCAGTCTCTCTCTCCTCTTTATTTTTTTTCTTTCGTAATTCCTTTTAATCTTCCATCCGTTTCTCTGTCTATCTCACTCGCTCCGTCTTCTCTTTTTTTGTGCCTCTTCTTCTTTTTCTCCCTCACTCTCACACACACTCTAACTCTTGAAAAACACAATCTGCAAAATTAACAACATACTCACTGAATCTCTTCGTTTTATCAACTTTCCGCAATATGTTCCTTTTTTATTCTGTTTGTCTAAAAGAGAGAGAGGGAGAGAGAGCACCCGATCATTGGGCCCAATCTCTCACATCCCCCCCCCCACCATCGCTCTTCACACCATCACTTAATAAAGATTAAATCGTGTGTCAATTTTCCTCTTAAGCCTATTCATTACTTGAGAAAATCTATTCATAAAAACGACGGATGCATGTCTAGTATGTACACAAAAAAATTGAAAGATGAAGTCTGTGATGCAATAAATGAATCAAACTAGATGTGCACACATTTCCAGTAAGACTCTTTCTGTGGAAGGCAATGGCGTACACGTTTTCAGACCCAATGTTTTTTTGGAAACAGCGTGCAAGTGGGTTGGATTTCTTTTTTTTTGGGGGGAGGGGGGTGGGGGGAGGGGTGCTTGATAATAAGAACCGAAAAAGAAAAGAAAAACGGTTTTAGAAAAAAATCAGAACCCTTGATTTTGAAGAGCTCTCTAAAAGGGAGACGATTCCGACATTTTGAAGGCTACAAAAGGTATTCAACTACTAGCAAGGGGACATGGAGAGAAGAAAGAAGGGAGAGAACTAATGGTTTCCGTCTAAGAACGGAAGTGTCCTTCCTTCACCGGATGTTGAGGGCGGCTCGGCTTTTTGATTGGTGGACTCGTACAACGAACGCTCATAATGGACAGGCGCCATATTTAATATGGCGTAAAATTACTCGAGTTAAAATGTCCAGAGCTGTGTCAGGCTATAGATCCATCAATACTTGCGCGAATCAGAAGTCGCCCCAAAAGACATCAATACTCGAACTAGAACTGATGGCTATTCATCTAAAGAAGCATCGATACTGTCCAGAGAATGCATCAATATTCGTCTAAACATTCTGAACTATTTTAATGAAGATGTCAATACTCGTTTCAGAATCAATAATTATTTGCTCAAAATGAAGCCATGTTCATTCTTTTAAAAATAGCACATATTTTTTCTATAAGACAAAATAAGCAGTTTACTAAATTATTATTTTTTTTGGAAACAAATATGACCAAACAAATGTGAACAAAACAAATATGAACAAAAATGTGAACAAACAAAGAGGATAAACAAAAATAGCCAAAATATGAATAAACTAACAACATGAAAAAAACTCCAGACATTCACCAACAGTTGCCTACGCCATATATAGGGATTATTAGAGAATCATGTGACTCTAAAAGATATGTACTATCAACTTGTGGGAGAGAACCAAGCGGAAATGAATTGGGATGAAAAAAAAAAAACCACCTTGCCCAAAAGAGATTACCTATGTTTCAAGTCAGGCATATGATTGGAATCCTCAAGGGAAGAGGCACGTGGGCAGGCTCAAGTAAACCTGGAAGAGGTCAGTCATCGGTGAAGCTGAGGATACTGAAATTACATGAGGCACTGTTCCATCCACCTTTCAAAGCGCCATGATTGGTTTACTTGTTCATCGCCCTGAACTTCCCAGAAATGTTGCATGAGTTTCTAATAGAAGATGGGGTACTGTAGTACCTCGGTTCGACACTCACACAAAAAATAGAGTAAACAGTTCTAAAATTAACGAAACTATTTCGATAATTGACACATAATGTGAAGTAGTTACAATGTTCATTAAATGAACACCCATGAAGCCATAATTATATCGGAAAGCTGGAAAAATAAAATTCCACAATGTAAATCGGTCACCAATTTTTTATTCGTACTCTCAGGGGAAGTAATCCTATCTTTAATAGAAACTTGATGTTAACAGCCGACGTAGATTTGGCGGGAATGGGCCACTGAGATTTCTGATTCATTTCGGTGACACGATTCTGAGAAGTCTAATCCCTAGTTCCCTTCCTGTTAACTTCCTCTGCTATTTATCAGTGACATTCCCTCCCCCTCCTCTTTGCTGCATATCGTACCTTTTTTTTCTTTAACAAAAACATAAACACATACACAATAAAACCTTAACATTGTTCAAACCACGGCCGTGTCCATCATGCACTCACACGCACGCACATCAGAAGTCATCATTAGCTTTAGAGTCTTGCTCTCGTGTCTTATAATCTTAGTTGTGATCTATGGGGTCAGATGATGTAAAATTCACAAACTTTACTTTACTACTTTTATATATAATACATGCGCTGTATAAAACAATTTAGAGTCATATAATACACGGAGAAAGGCAGCGGCGATGTAATGGAACCTAAAGAAAAATGTAAGAAAATGAAAAAAAAAAGGAATCTCCGGAGGGATTTTCATAGAAATAGGAAGAAGAAAAAAAAAACGACATATTTGATTCTACAGTGATGAGAAGATAACTTAAATTATTAAATGGTTTGATAAATATTTCTTTTTATCAATACTGACGTATTCTGTTAGCCAGGTTCACCTATATTTTGCTATTTTAACTCTCCATAATTATTTTCCACGTTCCGATGGAATTCTTTATTTTCTCATTAGTATTTTACACCCTGTTATGATTAAGCTTGAATAACTTTTTTGTTTGTTATAAGAAAGTGTTTTATTTGGTTTAGAATTAACGGAAAATGCATGCTCTTTTTATAGAACACAAAGTAAAGTTTGTACAATCGTACATTAATTTCATTTAATGAGGTCAAATCAACGATGGTATCGTCAATTCGGAGAGTTAAATATGCCTCCATGTAAAAAAAATAATTTCAAGAAGCATTGACGTGAAATCTTTGTAGTATCTTCCAGAGTTATTTCTCTTTGACAGCAGACGTCAGCAAGCTAGGTCAATTACAAAACCTCAAACACGTTGACTGTGTTTCACTTTGGCTTCCATGTACAGCCCCAAAAAAATAGTCTCTGATTTCGAAACCAAAGACTTTTTTTCTCATCCCCTCCCCTTCCTCAGTAGTTACTATTCATCAGGGTCAGCAACTCTTGCCCTTTCAACTCGCTTTCTTTTTCATCAAACACCGGGTTTTACTGCAGGATATTGAAACAATAAATAACCTCGCTTGGACTTCCGGTTGAGATCACTTATTGGACAATGACGCGGTCGGAAACTGACAATTGGGAAACTCCGATTCTAATAATGGCATGAAATATGGCGGAACAATAGGTCACAATGAAATCACAAAATATCTTCTTTTTTTTTTTTCACACTCTTGAAATATGTTTGTTTATGAAGCTCCTCTCTTTGATTCTTGATTGCAATATGAAGGATATAACAAAACTTTGCAAGATAATCATGTGCTGTAACACCGTTTACCTTACAATGTCACAATGTTTGTACTTGACAAAATATTGTAGATTTCTTGGTTCATGAATTTTTCTTTTATTTTTCCTGGGTGTCATTTGGGGCGAAGATGAAATATTGTTTTTAAAAAGAAAAGTTCCTCTTTCAGACTTTACGATCTATAGGGCAGATGATGTAAAAGTCGTCTCGATTCTATGGACAATGGGGTTAACGAGAGTGTCGTATAACCAGCACAACGACCAACCATTTTAACTTTTCCCCAAAGGGACTAGGTAACTAAAAAATACCAGTCTTCTTCCCCTGAGTCGAGCCCGGGACCCCAGGTTTGGAAGCTAAGCTCTTTGCAACTCAGCCACCTAGTCTCCCCCCCCTCAGTAATAACAATATAAAATGTCCAAAAAAAAAAAGCTGCGCAGAATGCTTTTTAAATCTGATTAGTATGTCTTTTTAAATGGAATATGAGCCATTATCTTAGAGTTCGACCAGCTTTTGCTTTATAAATAGTAGCAAATACATACAGGTAAGAAATATATTATTATTATTGTTATCACTATTAATATTATCATAGATGTAGCCATATCTTATGTTAATTAGATTAAGTGCTTTCTTGAATCTTGAATCGCAGTAATAGACAGAAAACAAAGTACACATTATTCACGAGATACACATACCATGTGCAGCAAGATTGTCAATCTCTGGTATTCTTTGCGGAGATTAGACAAACATACACTGGAAACATATCAGATGAATGAGTTTTGAGAATTCTCTACAACAGGCTCCGTGTTCAGTGATAATGCAATCTTGTGCAACTCGTGTAACCATTCAAGACGTTTTTGAACAAATAAAAACTGCATAAAAAGTTTAGATAAAAAAAGAGAAGGCAATCTACATTCTTTCTTTACAATCTTATAGTCTCCCTTTCAAATTAGAATTATAAATAGAATACATCAATTCAGTACGTATTCTTGAAGTAAAGCAACCAATGCTGTGTATGTTGATGTCTATTGCTATGTATTCAGCCGTTCTCATTTTTTTTTAGAACTAAATTCTCCCAGTTCCTTATTTATAGAACATGAATCGCTTTATCGTTGAAAACGCGGATATTGAGACCTATCAAACTTTACGTGAGGTTTCTCACATGCTCAAGCCAGAGAGTACGAGACGTTTATAAGTGGCATCTGGCTGTGTGGAATACATAGCTGGGATAAGCAAGAGTTCGAGCCTGGGAATATTTAATGAAACTCCAGTTGATCTTCTAAAGATAGCGTGAACACTACCCCGAAGACCACTGAAAGACCCTGACTGTGATATATACCCTTTTGGACTGTCACCAAAAAATGCTGACATTGTCCTTTAAAGCGGCATACTTAAGCCAGAATTCCAAACAAGAAACTGGCCTCAAAGCACCTCTGCAGATTTGGAACTGCATGAGGAGCTTCCTGATGTGGAAATCCCAGCACTATCTCAGGCTGGTTATCTGAACTGTTATGAATACTCCAACATGATAATGAAAACGAAGAAGAGGAAATAGAAATATAATCTTTTAAACACGTCCACTTCCTATAAGAGAGTTCTAAATAAGATCCCCCTCCCCATGTCTTAAGTCCTTTTGGGTCATGTGATACATAATGTCATGCTCATCTATTTCTAAAGAGCATCCTGTTATGTTGTTTGTAAGTGTTTCCTAGGTGATTTGAAGAAAATGAACATTAATTGATAGTCTTGTAGAATGATGCAAGATACGAGGCTTTGTCATAATCAATGTAAAGACGACTCCAGGATATCCAGAGTGTAAAGACGTGTTTTTATAGCGAGTGACATTTGTTTAAATATATGTTTTATTTGAATATACTCCAGGTTCAATGTGGACGGCTGTTTTTTCATCGGTTCAATTATTTACTAGAAACCTGGTGCCATACTCAATAACAGTTACACACAGATGGGAAGAGTTTATGGATGATTTCATTTCATACTTTTTAACATTTTCAATAAACCTTAACAGGTTTTATTAAATGTTTCTTTTTGGTGATATATTCTATTCCAAATTTAGATGTTTCTCTGCCTTGGAGATGGCATTGAAAAAAAAATTTTTTAGAACCACTTGGCAATTTTTTTTTTAAAAACAAATTTCGAAAATTTTCTCCCCCGAGCAAAGAGTCCTGGGCATGCAGCAGACGGCAAGCAAAAGAGTTCACCCCCTCATTCTTGATCTGCCAATTATTCAAACCGGCATAAACACAAGAGAAGACAACCCATTTTAAATGAAAAATGTTTTAGAGAAATTATTCCCCTTAGGCTTCAGCTTGCAATGCGTCAATTAACAAAATGATTTTCTTACGAACAAAAAAATAAATAAAAATAAAATAAGCAGATTGTGCAGTTTGAAGAGGGGGCCAAAAAAAGAGAGAGAGAGAGGGAGAAAAAATCATGGAGAGAGTGAAAGAAAACGAGAGAGAATTAGAGAGATATTAAGAGAGGGCGAACGATGAGAGAAAGAGAGAGAGAGAGAGAGAGCGAGAAATGGATATGAATAAATACATACATAGATAGGAAGAGAGAGAGAGAAAGATAAATAGATAGAGAGAGAGAGGGGGGAAGGGAGAGAGAGAGAGAGATGGAGAGAGAGGAGTAGAGAGAGACTTTAAATGAAAATGTACACATTTTGATAACTCCTCCATCCTTCCATCATTTTACCGTCGAGCTGTTTGCCTGAGTACACAACAGAACATACTACAATTATTATTGATATTTGATTTTAATTATTCCGATTTCTTCCAGACGAAATTTGAGTTTCGGATTATGGGGAGGGGAGAGACAGACGAGACAAAATATGAATGGACTTGTCGTCGCAACAAAGAAACAAAACAAAAAAAAAACATCTGAAAAATTACAAATCTACTAGTGAAAATCATTATCCGTCATTTGAAAGGGTGAATAATTTTAATTAAATGTAATGACGTTTAAGGTAGCATGTCTAAATTTGTGTTTATAAAGAGATCAAGTTTCAGTTTGTTGGCTGTACAACACAAATTTTAAAAGAACAGGTAGAGAAAGTAAATACAGACTAAATAAACCGTCTTTGAGTTGAAAGATTAAGGAAGGGTGCAAAATATACAGGGCTAGACAGTCCCACCCGTGACCTACATACATTGTTCTTTTGAAAATAGACAGAATATTTGTCCATAGGGTAATTATACAGGTTTTATGTTTTTTTCTGGGTCTTTTAAACTTATGGAGAAAATGGCAGACTTAGAAAGATGTAATAATAATAATAATAAAGGTCATCTGTTTCTGTGGCCCACAAATAACGAGGGTGTGATGTGGTCAGCATAATGACCGACTGCCTTTACCTTTCCCAAACTAATCTTAGAGCTGGGTGGACTCAGATGCGCCCTAAAGATCCCGAAATTAAAAATTCCAGTCTTCACTAGGATTCGAACACGGGACCCTCGGAAATTAAGTGCTTTACCACTCAGCCACATTAAACAGTTGACCTTTATGTCATCTGCCCTATAGACTGTAAGGTCTGAAAAGTGAACTTTACTCTTCTTTAATAATAATAATAATAATAATAATAATAATAATAAATAATAATAATAATTATAATAATAGTAATAATATGAAAAGTAATAGTATCTAGACAGTACGTGTATCACAAGGTATTACATTTCTTTCTTTACCGTTACCATAATGATATCATCCAGTCAGTATTAGCTTTAATGTCCTGTAAACTTTCTGCCTTTTTAGAGCTACATTTCTCACACCGGACGGTATGTTCTTATTGATGGAGTTGAAAGAATTTTAAACAATAGAAGAAAAAACAACAACATTAGATAACATCCTAAGTTTATTGGATCTAGATCTTAGTGCGATTATTTCATGATTTAGTCTTTGCCTTCCAAATGTGTCACAAATATACTGTCTGCCCTTTGCTAGGATTATTATTACGTTTGTTTGTTAAGACTTGTTATAAGAAATAATAAGAATCCAAACCTTGGCTGACTTGCAGCCAAAGCCAAATCCGAGATAGTCTTAAGGAGCCAACCCTGATTTTAAAAAAATCGTGTAACGATGACCATGATAACAGTATTGTAGACTGTCATTGTGCTACATGGCTCTCATCAACTAAACTGCTGTAGGCGTATTAGATCTTAACATGTACAACTTGAAATAGCTTGAAATAGCTTGAATAAATTCTTTGTGAACAAAACTAATTATAATTTTTATTACAATATAGACAAAATCAACTTGAGATGAAATAAAATCAATGAAGTAGAATTTAGGAATAATATATAAAATGGTATTTTGAACAAAATCTGACTATAAAAACTTCTTTTCAGTCTGGCGTTCTGGAGTTGTCTCTCCCGTGTAAGACCACTGACGACAATGCAATTTCACTTGCATCATTCACGACCAATCGCTAAACTTCCCCCCCCCCCGGTCACCATAGAAACACACACAAACACTTTAAAACAACCAGCTAGTTGCATTCTGTGCTACATTCGAGCTGGCCCTGTGACATACATTGTACCTGGTACCTGCCGTTCCAAAAGATGCGTAGTTAAAGCGGAACTGCTGTATGAGCGACATTATTCTGACCAAAGCCAAAGTTCAGGCTCCATTTTGCCCTCCACGATATGAGCCTTGACATTGAAGAATGACAAGGGCACATAACTCTGTACATATATCAGAAGGCTACATGCAAATACACTGGCGAAAGAAACCTATTTAAAAACATGCAAACATTCACATCTTATTGAGTTCCAGATGTTGTCTGTAGAAAGTAGAAACATCAATGTGATGCAGTCTAATAGTAGCCAGAGTGGCCTGTATCTTTACCGACCAACCCGTTCCACCTGCCCACCCCCTGTCTCCACATAAGTTTTCTGGATCTCATCTAGCTCCCGCCATGTTGCAGACGCACCAACTTTCCGAGGATGATTCTTTTGATGAGCGTCGGTGATATTTGTTTGGCACAGCCGATTACCCCCGCCGTTGGCCCCCTCCCCCAGCGCCCCTGCCCCCCCCCCATCCAAACCGCAACCTCCATATTTCTTCTTATAACCTCCACATCGTGATCATGAATACACCCAGTGATCGATAGTTTGATGAGTGTGAGCTTAGAGCTGAACAGATATACGGAGATCTAGATGCAGTGACAGACAGACAGGGCAGACACACTGCATAAAGATATATGGGTGAGCAGACAGACTGAGAGACGCACGCACACACAAATATAGAGTTACGTATGTAAAGACAAATTAGATACTCAAACATACAGAGATAAGTAGGTCTATCTGTACAGAGGCAGATGTGTACACAAACGTACGGATAGATATGATAGGCAGAGAGATATCTTAGAATGTGTAGACAATAATGAATAAAGACGCAAGAGACATACTGACATAAAAGACACAAGAGACACACTGACATAAAGACACAAGAGACACACTGACATAAAGACACAAGAGACATACTGACATAAAGACACAAGAGAAATACTGACATAATGACACAATATACACACTGACATACAGACACAAGAGACACACTGACATACAGACACAAGAGACACACTGACATACAGACACAAGAGACACACTGACATACAGACACAATAGACATATTGACACTGACTGAGTTATAAATGTATAAACAAATAGAATGGCAGACGGATTTGTCGATCAAACAAAACCTTTCGCTTTTAAGTAAGTAAAGTTTCCCTTTCAGACCTTGCGATCTATAGGGCAGATGATGTAAAAGTCATCTGTTTCTCTGGCTCACAGTTGTGTTTATTGAGCGCCCAAAGGGTTTCATGTTGTCAGCACACAACGACGAGCTGGTTGGAATCAGAGGCACCCTAAGATCCCGAAATTAAAACCCTAGTCTTCACCAGAAATCGAACCCGGGACCCCGGTTTTGAAACCAAGCGCTTTACCGCTCAACCACAGCGCCTCGTCTTTTACTTTTGAACAGCGCTTATAGAATACACAGATCGCTTTGGTACAATACAGGTGGCCGGGGGGGGGGGGGGCATTCCTTGCTACCTTTTTGAGCTAAGCAAACACAACTCAGCTCAACTCTGGTTTCAAACTCGAGACCCCTTGGTAGGGAGCCAAGCGCATGGCCGGTCTTAAGCTTAGGTAAACTAGGCAGCCGCCTATTGCCTCCGATCGGCACAGGACAGAATTGCGAAACATGGAACACATCTCAAATATAGCAGAACTCTTATGGCTCTATGCGTCTATGTCAACTAGTCTAGTTCTACGTCTCAACTATGAGTAAATGTTTATTCACAAATGTGTAAATCTACTTGTCAGACTGCAGATGTTACAAGACCTTTGTTTAGATCTACTAATTAGACTACATATGTTAGAAGACCTTAGTTTCTTCCTTTTGGTGAAGTGTTGAAACGTCAGTTCTAGTCTGGTGATCATGCATCTTCCTTGAATCACTTGAGTGCAGTCGGCGCTAAATGAATGTCACTAATCTGTTGATTTAAACATAGATACAGGAAGGTTTTTAATTCATTGCGTATTCCTCGGTCTTTTTTTTTTTTTTAATTTTACTAATTCCTTTCGGGCCACACTATTCACTTCGCATTGGGCCTCCAATTACCTAGGGCCGGCCCTGCCTAGCGGCTTAAGCCTCTTACCCACACATCACAAGTTTAATAGCAACATTTTATAGAGACTTCTCTATACTAATACATAGATTGATAGACAGAAGAAAGGCGGGACGAGGTAATCAGTAAATAAAATTCTGTTGAATCATCGAAAGTATCTATGTTACAGATTCGATTTACTGGAGAAGTATTTGGGAAAAACCTTTCACGAAAACAAGTTGACTTCTCACTTGCAATATAACATCCACATACGTGATTTTTTTTTTCTTGACGTTTAATGTATCTTACAAAAAGGTGTGCTGCCCATAGTAAATCTATCTCTGCCCGTACCACTTTTATCATTACTCGGCCTAAAATAAAACAAATATGGCACCAATGAATGCAAACTCTCCTTGCATCCAGGTAGCAATGTAAACACGACACGACCAGAAATGAGTGCCACATTGCCCACATTTGACGAAAGGCCAATTTCTCCTGACTTGTGAGTGATCACGATGAACAATAGCATTTTAAGGCGGAAATTTTCGTTTGGCCGAAAGGAAAGTTTGTTTAAGTCTTCTAGGAGACTTGCGGGAATTTCCAAAAACTTGGAAATCATGATAATAAACAACGGTGGTTGCAATAGGTTTTCGAAGGTGCGTGATATGTGCTAAGCGATAGGGCAAAGAAAGTACCATTGTGCCTAGCACTAAATGGTTGTTTCATTTTTTGGATAGATTCGTCTGTTGCTATCGACTATGAATATTTATGCAAAATTTCAACTTGATCCGAGAATAGGAAATGGGAGAAAAAAAAACGTGTTATAACTTTTAACTAGACACACAGACAGACAGATCGACAAACAGAGTTGTAAAAATTATAACAATAGTCTTTATTTTGTTCTGTATAACACTGTCATAAAGTGAAAGTCCAATAATTCCTATATATATATATATATACGAAAACATTTGTTCTTTAAACGGAAGAGCGGAGAAATGTATATATATATTATATCTAGACTGGAAAACGAAAACAAATTCTTATACGCAATTCATCAACTCACAGACCTATATATATATAGATTTTTATGTATTAATCACAGAACTATCATCATCATCATTGGCCTCCTTCAGTCGTAGGACGACTATGGTTCATCTCAGAGCACACTTCCTCATGTGGCTGTGGAGCCCTATTTTGGAGAGACACTCCCGTCCACAGATAGCGCAAGTTAGGGTCCCCTTGGCTTTTGCTTCGGTGGAAGTGGAGCTGGCCGTTTTTCGGTTTGTGCGTTTTTCTTCCTGGGCTGAGACCCATGTACTTTCACTGTCCATAGCTTTCTTTGTCACTGTCTCTCTCCACCTGTTGCGGTCTAGAGCTATGTCTTCCCAGTTGTCAGTATTGATGTTCACTGATTTGAGGTCGCGTCTTATTACATCTATGTAACGGAGATGGGGGCGACCAGTTTTTCTTGTGCCAGTCGCGAGTTGACCATAGAGGATGACTTTCGGGATGCGCTTGTCCTCCATCCGGCGAACATGTCCAAGCCAGCGCAAACGGCGTTGTCTGAGGGCTGTAAAAATGCTGGGAATACCTGATCGCGCAAGGATCTCAGTATTGCACACTTTTTCTTTCCATGTGACATTCAAGATCCTACGGAGACATCTCAAATGGAATGAGTTTAGTTTTCTCTCTTGCTTTGCGTAGGTGGTCCATGATTCACTGCCATATAGCAGTGTACTCATAACGCATGCATTGTAGACTTCCATTTTGGTCACCGTGGTTAGCTTATGGTTTTCCCAAACTCTTAGTCTGAGTCTAGCGAATGTCGAGGCAGCCTTCCCTATGCGTTTTTTCATCTCCTCTTCTAGGGACAGGTCATCTGTAATTGTGGATCCCAGATAGCAGAATTCGTTTACGGCGTCCAGCTTGTTATTGTCAATGAGGATGGAGGGTGGTGCTGTAGTAGGTGGTCCCATAACATTTGTTTTCTTCGTGCTAATAGTCAAGCCATATTCTTTACAGGCCTGAGAGAAGCGGGACATTAGTGACTGAAGTTCCTCTTGTGTGTGTGCCACTACCGCTGCGTCATCCGCGAATAGCATATCTCTTACGAGGGTGGCTGTGATTTTAGTTTTGGCCCTCAGTCTGGCAATATTTAGGAGTTTGCCATCAAATCTGGAATGGAGATAGATGCCTTCAGTGGATTTGTCAAACGCGTTGTGGATTAGCAGTGAAAATAGTATTCCAAAGAGGGTTGGGGCCAGGACGCATCCTTGTTTAACTCCACTGTTTATACTGAAACTTTCAGAGCTGGCACCGTTGAATTGCACTGTGCCCATCATATTTTGGTGGAAAGATATGATTACATTTAGTAGCTTGGGTGGGCAGCCTATTAACTGTAAAATTTTAAAGAGGCCATCTCTGCTAACTAGATCGAAGGCCTTTGTCAGGTCAATAAACGCAATGTATAAAGGCATCCTTTGTTCTCTGCACTTTTCCTGGAGTTGGCGGATGGAGAAAATCATGTCAATCGTGGATCTCCCTGAGCGGAAGCCGCATTGTGATTCTGGGTAGACCCGATCAGCGAGTTTTTGTAGCCTGGGAAGTATCACTCGAGCAAAGACTTTGCCTACAATACTTAAGAGGGAGATTCCCCTGTAATTGTTGCAGTCGCTTCTGTCACCTTTGTTCTTATACAGTGTAATGATTTTAGCATCCCGCAGGTCTTGTGGCACAGCACCTTCTTGCCAACATTTACATCTGTGTATATATATACAGAACTATATATTCAAGCAAATTCATGAAAAAAGCCATTTCCTGTTAGTTTCCATTAAGATATAGGATCACAATCCTATATCGAAATAATTCACGTCTGTTGATTTAAGTCGTCTTATCTACATTTAAGTAGATTGTTTTGTTTTTATGTATCTAAAATAATAATAATTATGAGACGAGAGTGCTATTATTTTCGATGTTTAATTGCTAGATCTAGATCTAAACCTTAAAATTATGTTACATAGGTTAGGGTTGAAAAAAACAACAACTTTACTTCTATATGCTTTACAAAACATCGCCTTGTTTCAGCTTTTTAAAATCTTTTTCACGACATTTTTTGGTAGTGTTAAAAGATCCCCATGTCCAGTCTAGATATAACATAAGTAGGTCTGTGTCATAGACTTTTAAGAATAAAACAAAATCACCAGTTTTTTTGTAACCTGTACACCGGATACATTAAAAAGCTATTTATAGTTGTTTTTTTTTTTGGTTTTTTTTGGCATCCATTAGTGAAAATCTCTAATAAATACTTTTTAAATATTACAACAAATCTTATAATATAACAGAAAAAAACGAACAAACCTAGACTTCCCCAAATTGGGGTGAGAGGGGGGGGGGGAACAGGATACAAAAGTGTTAAGTGATAGAAAGACAATGGAATGACCTCATTTCATCCATTACTCTCAAATCCAAATTAAAAGTAAGGAACCATTAAAAGAGAAAATGTGTCAAATGTTTTAACAGGGCGGGAGCTTGTATTAAAAGAAACTACATTACATTAAAGGGCATTCTAACACGATTGATTTCTGGGTTCTAAGCGTTATTAGACAACGTAATAGATTTTAAAATGTTAAATAATGAAACAATTAAAACGTATTTGCTGTTTTTTTTTACATCTATTTTTACTCCCTGAGTATTTAACTTTATCTACAATTAATAATGTATATGTATTGAGTGGTTAATGTATCTTCTTAATGTCAGGCCACACTTTTGGTTGATGTGTTGCCATAGCAAGCCCCGTGGCGAGAGCCTCTATTGTTTTAGTGTTGTCTTTTGTCTGCCACAGTTCATGTCTTAAAAACCTTAAAGCTAGTGGAGAAATTCTTATAGCATCGTCTTTAAACCACGGTTAACTCCCTTTATAACTTATTTTCATTTGACATATGTATGCAAAGTTCCATAAGTCAGAAATACACAAACATTTTATGACCTGGGGACCCCTTTATATAGTCAAAATTGGCCAGCATACTCATTCTTTTTACATAAGCACTTCACTGGCACAGTGGCTAGTGTGTTGGCTGAGGAGGCTTGACCCCCCCCCCCCCAAATTGGAATTCAAGTAATACAACTTTTTAAAAAAATACATAAAAAGGTATCACTGTTACTTTCACCCATAGACCCACCCCCCTTCTTTCACCCTGCTGCCATTTCGTAACTGGTCCAGATAAGTGATTGGATCAAAGCGCATTGAGAAAGCTAAAAGCATGAATCGGCGCTAAACAAAAACAATTGGTAAAAATATTTCTAATCGAACAGATTTATTGTTGTTAGTCTAGATCTTTTACATGTTTAATTATATGACTGATCTAAAATAAGCTTATTTTTTTAAAGTATTTTTTTTTCAAATGTGTACTAACTACGATTCTAATACCAATTCGCTCCATAAAGTAATGACACATTATGTGCTCTCTTCATATTTGCAGTTTGTAAATGTACCATATTATGTAAGATCATCTGTTAAAATCAGAGGCGACGCTTGAATTGATATCAACTGGTGCGGGCCGCATCACTTACACTCCCCACCCCAGCGACGCCACTGCTTTATTTTTTTTTGTTACACATTGTGTTCACTTTTATATTCATATATTTTTATATTTGTTTTCTGTTACAGTTATTACAGTCTGGAGGTGGTTCAGTTTTAGAGGTAGGTAAATTGTTTTCTTGTTATACATCTGTTTACCTGTATATCTGAATGATTGTCTGCATGTCTATTAAAAAGTTACCTGTCGTTAAACGGAACATCTGCCAGTTTCCTGCCTGTGGTCATTGGCACAGCCTGTTTATTGATTTGTTTCTCCGTCAGTACAAAGTCAGTTCGTTATTTACCTGGGTGGGGCTATTCTGCCTCTGCACTTAACTTCTTGTCTATACGATGGGACTGGAGGCGCGGTGGCTGAGCGATAAAGCGCTTGACTTCCGAACCGGGGGACCGGGGTTCGAATCCTGGTGAAGACTGGTATTTTTAATTTCGGGATCTTCGGGCGTCCACCCAACTCTAATGGGTACCTGACGTTAGTTAGGGAAAAATAAAGGCTGTTGGTCGTTGTGCTGGCCACATGACACCCTTGTTAACCTTTCGCCACAGAAACAGATGACCTTTACATCATCTGCCCTATAGACTAATTTCTACCATCTCTCTCTATCTATGACATTAGAGCATGGAACGGGTTGTCTGAATCAGACATGAAAACCAGCGACTTAGAAGCTTGTCTCTAAATAACACGCAGAACAGGATTGACACCTGGATATGCGTAGGACGTAATTATCTTATTTTTTTGAAGAAACGTCTTCAATTTATAAGATAAGGGCTACTTATGTTCATGTTTCTATACTCAAAATAAGAGTTTACATTATCTTTATATTATCTGTCCTAAAGATCGTAAGGTCTGAAAAGGGGGACTATATTAAAATATATCAGAAAAAAAAGGGTAGAAAAGATTACAATTTCTAAAAAAAACTGTCCTCGTTGAATGTTAGGGAAAAGGGCGCGGCGATGTTTTATCACGCTCACATCTGCAATAGTTAAAGTTTCAATATGACTGCCTGGTATGGCAATCTGAGCATTAAAAATAAATATAAACTCCATAGAATGATAAATGCTGCTGGTAAAGTCATTGGTAAAAAAAAACAAAAACTACATTTAGCCAGCTGTTTGAGACAAACATCCATAAAAAGCTGAAAAGGTTCTACAAATAAAAAATCCCCCTTTCGGTCAGGATTTTGTGATTTTACCATCACATATGAGAGATAAGACAGCGATAGCCAAGACTAACAGACACAAACACTCTTTTGTTCTCCTGGCAATCAAATCATTAAATAGAAACAATCTGATATAAACCTTTCACATGTAAATTATGAGTGAGTCTGGTGTGAATGTACATTTTGTTTTTTTATAGTTACAATGTTTTGTTTGGTGTAATGCACAAATTGTAAGACAAATTTCCTTACGGACAATACAGATTATTATTATTATTATTATTATTCAAAATCTCTATTTACAACAGCGCTGCACGGATAATTCGACAGAAAACACTACACGATGCTGCCTCTGCTCTTGCGTACACCACATCGTCTCCGTGTCAGTGCAAGAATGACTTTAAAGTTGGCAACACTTTGTCATCTTTTCATCGATAACAAAAATATCCCCTCATACAATATAATTGGAGGCGAGATGGCTGAGCGGTAAAGCGCTCGGCTTCTGAACCGGAGGTACCGGGTTCGAATCCTGATGATGATGGGATGATGGGATGTTTAATTTCGGGATCTTTGGGCGCTTCTGAGTCCACCCGGCTTTATTGGGTACCTGATATTAGCTGGGAAAAGTAAAAGAGTTAGTCGTTGTGATGGCCACATGACACCCTCGTTAACCGTAGGCCAAAGAAACAAATGTGATTTTACATCATCCGCCCTTTAGATCACAAAGTCTGAAAGGGGAACTTAACTACCTTATACTATAGCTCCTCCTTCGTGATCGAAGATGAGCACATTTCTCATATCCTATGGACTAGAAGATGAATGTAAAGCCGGCCGCATACGTGGCGTGGGTGGGTTTGGTCAGTTGCTGATAGGCCTGCTTCTTCTCTCAACTTTTTGTTGGTTCGGCGCTCTATGACCTCCTTCCTTAGTGACCCTATCACTTCCTATAGATCCCTGCTCTTCAGTCCATCGCAGTGATTCCCCCCCCCCCAACACATTTAACAGAGTACGCTTATGCAAACGTTACCCTATACTTTTTTAACCCTATTGAAATGTACAACGAAGCAACAAAATCTTATCTTAATGCATGATTAATTAGGAATTCAAAATGTTCTTCTTTTCTTTAAGCTCATTTGTTTTTTTCTTCACCAAAATGTTCAAAGCGGTTAGAGTATCATCCCTTTGCATTCCTAATTCCCTCAAGATTTGTTCCACATTACAGACTCTAATATTATAGAAGTTGTATAAACGAAAATGTGTTTCTTTTTAAATGCCAAAGGATTGTGCATATACAAGATTTTATCGCTGTGATAAGTAAAAGAGAAAAAAAAGGATCATGAAAGAATACAAAAAAGAATTGATGAAATGAAATAGGAACCCTATCTGCCTTTTAAAAAATTGACCCTTATTAGATTAGTTGTTGTACGATATTCTAATTGTCTTCCCTTGTTATGTCTCCATTGTCATTGTCCTTGTTTGTAATCTTTTCCACATTTCGCTTGAGTCAATTATTCATCGCCTTGCCGGCTTATTTCATTGTTACCTCTCTTTCTCACACAAACATACACGCACACTTTAACCCTTTCAACTCTCTCCTAAAAACTGCCATGCAGTAGGTCGTGTTACAAAAGACAAAAAAAAAACAACAACAGTAAAACAGCTTCCCTTGCATTAAACTGCAAGATGGCCAATATTGTTAGCTGGCGTTTAGACCAACATTTAAATTTTTATGGGCTATGGCGAAAGTTGTTGAAGCGAACATTTCAAAGCGAAAAAACACTTTCTTCCTCTTCCTCTAGACCCCAGTTGACCTACTTTTTTTTTTCTTAAAAATTTTTCACTGCCTTTCCCCTTCAAACTTGAATTTTTAAAGCTACAAATGTAGATTTCATCTCCAACTCTAAATTTGTCTTGTTCGACACAAGGATCTTCAGCCTTCTCTTCCAAGTGTCTCAAAAAAGGTTCGAGATAAATTCCTTTTATGAACCTTTGACCCTGGAAAGGATTTTATCCCGTGGCCAGGGAGAAGGACGGCTCTTCTCCGACCCTTCAGTCTGGGGCCCCCATCAAAAAGATGATCACATCCGTTTTGTTCGTGGGCCACGGTCCATTGAGCCAATATAATAAGTTCCCCCACATCCCATGCGAGGCCGGAGATCGAGCCCACGAGGGGGAAAACTCCATATTGTTATGCTGGGGACCGGTGCAAAGGATGCGGACGGGGTAAGCAAGCCCTTTTTCTATCCTCACCACGAGCATGTATGCTGGAGGCTGTGTTCGCTCTCGTTCGTAGCCTATCCGCTTCCCCGGGCGGACGTATACACGAAGGCGCCGCCTTCCTCCAACTTCCCTCAGCCTCACCTGCAGACAAATCCCTCCTAACCTCCTTTTCATCTAATCATTTCTCCTTAATTATTAACGAGCAAGCTAAGTGGTCCGTAGAAATAAGTCAAAGGCGTTTTTAACCCCTAATAACCAGGCTAATGTGTGTCCAGGTGAATGGAAAGAAGCCTTAAGAGACTATACAGTTATGGCGTTAAGCTACCAATGCGAGAGAATTATAGAGTTATACTGTGTTGGCGATAACGGTATTTTTTAAAAAAATTTTCCTATACATTTTCAATGTGACTTATGAAGCTGAAGAAGTGATATCTAGGTTTCCACTCTGCTTTCGGACATTCAACACTCACAGCTCTGTTTGATTTCAATTTTTGGTCTACATGAATGTGTGCTTTCAAATCTTACCATTTTCTACCTTTACCTATCCCTTAGTCTGTTGGACCGTTGGGGCACCATGCAAGATTCGTCGACAGTCTTTCTCCATTCCTCCTCCCTGTCTTTTGCCTTAGTTAGAACCTCTTTCAATGGCAGGCCCGCCCATTCTTTTATGTTGTCCTTCAATCGCTTTCTCAGTCTGCCTCTTCTTTTTTCTCCTGGTACTGTTCCCTGAAGGAAGGTCTTTGCGAGCCCCAAGGATCTTGTATATGGACATAGATTTTTAGCATGCGTTTTTTTAACGATAGTTAGCAGGTCATCATGGGGTCCAATCGCTGCAGTAACCCCTTGTCTCTAATCTTAAATTAATTACCGTAATTAATTATATCTAGGTCAACAGATAGAGAAGCAACTGTTAATTAATGTTTCTGAAGAGGATCCCTGTTGCAAAACTCTGATTGGTCAGCGGCCCCTTCATGGCCATGCAGCATCCATGTGCCCAAGTGTCAGACAGAAGATTCGTAAATGGTATCGACCGCGCTTAAAATTCTTTCAGTATCGATCTTTGTTTTCATCAATAATTCATCCCCCGTGTCGTGGCTAGTGTATCGCAGCGGAGCGTCCTTCCTCTTTTTCCCGTAATCGGTAATGCCCCCCCCCCACCACTTCATTTTTTTTCCATCCGGTTCGGGTGATGGGAGCGGAGCTGGGTGAGCCTAATATCGGTCAGACGATCGCGGCGCGGGGTGCTGAAAGTGAAAACCTAGGGCAACAAGATGCGGCATAAAGACGAGCGTCGTGGCGTTAAAAAAAGAAAAGGAGCGCTCAGAGACAAGATGTATGTCACATCATGCACGTTATGGGGCGAAGTGGCGGACCAACATGTCACACCACATGGGATAAGCTATGGCGTGTCCTGCGCATAGTGTTGTGCCTTACTGTTTGGCCATTGATTGATCATATTATCGAACGTATCGTATCGTTGCGTGTGTTGTATTAGCTAATTAAGCATTAAACATCTTTAGATATCAATCCTCAACTCTGAAGGAACATTCGAAACCTGTAAAACAAAACAAGCAGTCCTAAACGCTAAACGCTGAAATAGCTAGCTCGCATCGGCTGGGGAAAGTGCCAGGTTGCCAAGATGTGCTAGAAAGACAGTAAAACCAAGTGATTGGCCGAAACCTCTGACGCGGCAAAGAGCTATTGGTCTAAACTGCCCACAGGTTTGCAGATCAGTGTTCAGACCTACAATGATGGATGTCGGCTGGACATACCACCTTAAACCAATAGCCGCAAAGTAGTGTAAGCATTGCTGATAGCTTTCAACTCAATGCACAGACATAGCTAGACACGTCAATGACTTTAAATTAACCAAGCATTCTTGAAAAACAGGATATCAGCGATATGGTCAATGGTCATTGGTCGTTCTGTAGTGACGTAGCTTTGACACTTAAATAAATTTAAAAATAAATCCGGGTCTTGTGAATGAGTTGAGGGAATGTTTTTTTAACATATGTTAATATGTTTGATTGTTAAACTTTGGTTTACATTCAAAACCATCTCATTATCATTTCCTTGACTTTCGTCGTAGGGGGCGCTGTGACAGTGCGCTTAATTAACCGAATCCCTCCACTTTTCGCGGTCAGCAGCTGTTCTTAGCAGGATAATAAGAGAGAGAGGCTGGTCCATTCTTGGACGTTGTCCAGACAGCTTTTCTTTGGGACTACCCTTTCTTCGTGCTCCCTCCTTGATTAATGACTTTTGATAGAGAGTCGTGGCTTACAATATCGCAGAAACAGCTCAGTTTTCATCTCTTCACAGTATTGCAGTTTTTATTTGCACTTGCCAGCCAGAGTGTTGACTTCTAAAAGTACAAACTCATTTGTCTTCTTCTTTTGTTATCTGATACCCAGCAAATTTTTTATTTTTTTTGGACAATTTACTCTCAAAGTCTTGGAACTTTCTTTCAGCCTCAGCGTTCAGTGTTCAACTTTCACAACCATATCGGAGTACGGAGACCTCTAGCGAAGAATGCAGTTTTAATATTACATTTCAAAAAGTTTTCGAAAAAATGATATGAAGAAATGGGGAGTCGAAATAATGGAACCTAAAAATGATTAAGAAAATGAAAACATGAAGGCTGGGAGAACTTTTAAAATAAGTAGACAAAATTGACTGTCAAGGAAAGTTTATTGAAAGATCACAGTTGTCAACTATATAGGAATAGGATCTCCCATAGTTAGAGTCTCCCATAGTTAGGGTCTCCCATAGTTAGGGTCTCTCATAGTTAGGGTCTCTCATAGTTAGGGTCTCTCATAGTTAGGGTCTCTCATAGTCAGGGTCTCTCATAGTAAGTGTCTCATAGTGTCTCCCATATTTAGGGTCTCTCATAGTTAGTGTCTCCCATAATTAGGGTCTCCCATAGTTAGGCTCTCCCATAGTTAGGGTGTCACATAATTAGGGTCTCACATAATTAGGGTCTGTATTTGTACCTGTTACTTCTCTCTCGTGGCTAAGCACACAATTCGAAGTGTGTTCTGTTTCTGTGTAACACCTTGCACTCCTACAGAGTGTGCTCAAACCCAGGACATATTCATAGGGCTTTTAGTAACAGTGCTAGAGACGTCCTTAACGACCATGCTGTGTTCACCCTGAAATGTACAAGTTAGGGCTAGAACTCTGTCTTCACTTATCATGGTTAGGGTTAGGGTTAGGGTTAGGGTTAGGATTCTTCCGAATCCCCGTTATGTAGACATATCTTTCAAAGTAGCCTTCTCTTTTCGACGTATCCTAATTGTATATATTTTAGAAGCAGTATCTGCTATTTTGAATTTGATTTTTATTTCAAGTACTTTTAGCTGGTCAATCGAGAATCCTCTAGGGTCATTTGTAGGTTGAGAAACACTGGCTTAGGCTATCCCTAATTGTCACTGCTTAATTATTTACGATGGCGTTTGCGTCCTTCAATGGAATGGAATAAAAAGAGGCAGACAGTCAATCGAACTATAAAGTTCTTTTTACATTGCGCTTTCTCTCTCTCTCTCTCTCTCTCTCTCTCTTACACACATATATACACACACTCTGTTTCCATATCTCTCTCTCTCTCTCTCACTGTCTCTGTCTCTCTCTCCTTAATCTCTCTCTGACTCTCTCTGTCTCTCAATCGCTCTGTCTTCATCTCTGTCTCTGTCTCTATCCCTCTCTTTGTCTCTCTCTCTCTCTGTATTTATCTCTGTCTCTATCTCTGTTTCTCTATCTCTCAATATCTCTCTGTCTTTGTCTCTCTCTCTGTCTGTCTCCCTCTGTGTGTCTCTCTCTGTCTTCTGTCTTCAATGTTCCCAACTGGTCCAGGGAAGTGATCGGGTCACTGATAGCTAAAACCATAAAAATGCGCTTAACAAAGACAACTGAATTACAAGACTGATCAAAACTAATTAATACAACTACACTACCTATAAGCTTTTGTTGTTATTTTTTATTTTTAATTTTAAAATAAAGTTTTTCTTGTTCGATTGCAGAGACATATTGAACACTCACTAATAGATACAATTTTTGGGCAGTCGTATACAGATTGTAACAAAGTATCGAATATGTAAAAAGTTTCACTAAATACCTCTGCACAAAGAAACAAAACAACGAGTTTATTGAATGTTTCGGTGATTTTTCTTCTTTGCTAGCACAAAAGCAAAGCAAAGTAAAGAATTACTTTTAATCAATGTTCCTAAACTCTATGGCCATATTTCAAGGTCCTCTTGGCTCGTAACTACCTTCCTTCAGGGAACAGTACCAGGAAAAAAAAGAACAGGCAGATAGATAAAGCGATGTGAAGACCACATATAAGAATGGAGGGGCCCTATCATTGAAAAAGATTCTACCCAAGGCAACGACAGAGAGGAATAGATGAAGATCTTGTTTGGTGCCCCAGTGTTACAGCTGTCCTATTATATAACTCCATCTACTTATAACTCGGTAGAAACTAACTTAGGTCTCGCTACGTCTAGGTGTCCCTGGTTCAGCTGTATTTATAAATAAACAAGCAACACTCGATCAAACACATACACTTTAATGATCTTTACGGCATCTCACACCAGCTGGACTCTGTCTGACCACCACTCTCTGACAACAAACACACTTCCGGTCATTCGCGCAGAGTGTGAAAATAGATTATAGATACATACAGCCATTCATCCGTGACACCCAGCGTCCAACAGACTAAGGGATAGGTGAAAGTGAAGGCGAAAATTACCATGACCTTTGAAATGCTTCTTCCTGAAAATACCCAGATATATCTTAAAATACCTAGCATCGGCATCTCTGGGTGCCACCACAAGAAACTCGACACAGTCAGAATAAAATAAAATAAAAAAGCGAAATCATCTCCGGTGACAATGAACAAATTGTTTCCCCCTGTTATTTATCACCCAGAAAGAAAATGAGAACAAAGAGAAGTAATAAATAATGTACACACTTTTATATTGTTCCCAGTGTTGTAACCACACACACACACACACACACACACAATATACACATATAAACACAAGGCCTTACACACACACACGTTCGAGATCAGTTAGTTCCCTTGCAAACAGCATTCCAAAGGACATATTGATCACTATTAAAGTAATGGAAACTAAAAAAAAAAGGGAAATAATATTTCCATTCTGTGTAGAGGAGTTAACGTCCCTTGCTACGGTTCAGTTTGAAACAACATATTAATACAATTATATAGCCTTGTTAAATTAAGATTACAAAGTGTGTGGGTTTTTATGAGACACAAGGTCAAGGATTATCTAAGCTGGGTCAGATGGCGGAGGTGGAAGGGATGGGGGACGAGACCAATCGTTATTAAAGGCCTGAACTGCAACGTCACAACCTGTAGGCAGTTCAGACCAATAGTTCGTTGCCACGTCCCATGTCTGCACTGTGTGGCAACGAGCTATTGGTCCCCACTGTTGTTGAGGCCTTCTAAAAGGATTGGTCTCGGTGGGGACCATTGGGGAGAGATCGTCTGGACGGTAGTATTCTGTAGAATGTGTCTGTACGCCGTAGCACTTTACAAAGAGATAGGAGTGAGAATATCTAGTTGATAAGTAAATTATAATTTGGGTTTCTAAAATTTACATATTTTTCAGTACCTAGCTCACACTTTGGTCATATTCAGTGCTTAAAAATTGGAGTAATTTATTTTGACATCTTTACCAAGCTTAAACCAACTCAGCCTGTCGTCTGCCTGGTCAAAAGTTTGTACACGTTATTTCTCATACACGCAATCTCGGATCAAGTTGAAATTTTTGCACAATTATTTTCTTTACCTGACAACACAAGAATAATAAAAAAAAAAAAACATTAGTAAATTAGCTATAAGTAATTAATTATTTTGTTTGGTGTCTCAAACAGAAAGAATTTGTACTTCACCGGAGTGGTGGTACAATCTGAATTAGTCCTTTTTATTACATTGTCTTCTGAGTCTTAGTGAACACAAAATTAACACACAAAAAAAACAATAGATAACAATACAATCTAGCTTCTTCATAGGCTCTCCACTAGCAGAGTGGTTAACGTGTTGGCTTTAAGAGCCATGAGTTCAAATTCAGGTCCTTCCCCTTTTTAAAAAAATATTTTTATAAATGCGTTTTTATTGTTAGTCTAGATCTATTACAATTTAATTAACCCGGGACCAACCATAATTCCTAACGACAGTCCAGCGCGCATACCACATGACCAGGAAGCAATTTACCATTCAATCCCAGTATTCTGAGAACTATTTAGTATTGTTCGTGTTACCAAAGAATATTTCTTTTGCATATGGCGTATATGCTAGGTATGATTTTAAGTGGCTTTACTCGGGTGTTGTTGTTTTTTTCATTCTATGTGTTTGCTTAGATATAAAAGGTATTTATGCCCCTTGATAATTCGTGAAAATATCTAGTGAGGGCTTGAGAGCCCCATGCGCAGCACCTGAATGGGCCCCGCGATAGCAGAAGTTATAATTATCTTTGTTAATTTTTATACAAAATGTCTGAATCATTAGTTACGTTGCTTTTAGGGCATAAATCCATAATAGAGGATAGGGGAGACAAAAATTGTTGAGTTGCCAATAGTGCAGTACCTACGTAAGGCGCTATGTTTTGTAATAATGAAACAAAAAATACAGCGTTAGTGTCGGACGAGCCTGTTAGCATGATGTAGTACGGTATATATAATCTACGCCTACGACTAACATGTCCCCGTATGACACTCGTCCCGCGTACTGCTAAGGCCGCCTCTGCTTGTGAGGTCCAAATCCTCTCAACCTACTGCCCTGCTGTTGTGCGTAGTGCGCGAATGTCAGCATATAGGCTGGTGTAGGTGGCGACTCTGACATCATACATTACCATTTATCACTAACTGTATTGACCTTTAATTTGATGTGTCTGTATGTGTATTTATATATGAATATATTGATTACATTAAAAACAACCACAAAAAAACAACAGCTTCACAATATGGAAAACAGTGGACAAGACAAAACGAAGTTTAATCTATTCAAGCTAGGACATGTTCCAACATAAGAGAATTGCCAACTTTTTGATTCTCTCTTACCAAACAATTTTTGTATTAAAGCGTTGTCGTGGCATTTTTTTTTTTAAATATTTTTTTTTTCGCATTACCTCCCTTGATGTTTTTCATTTGCAACATGTCTCACCTTTTCCTTCCGGTGTTTTCATGAGTTATTTCCCTTTGTTTGGTTTTTTTAAAGCTCACACGGCCATGTCTCCTTTTTATTTGTCCATTTCCTCACTCTATGTCTCTTTAGAACCTTCAGCTTGGCAAAGCCACTAGGTACCATTCCATCTAATCAATCTTTTTGTTTGCTTTTTTTATAACCACTAATTTTGTAAGATGATAGAATATAGTGTATCAGAGACGAAATCTTTGATTCTCCTCTACAATAGGGAAATACATTGACATATTTCGAGTGAAAAAATAAAAATCACACAATTTATTTAAAACCTAGTGTACTCTAACAATAACTTTGGGCACAATTTTCGCTATTTCTTCTCTTAAAAACATATACACAGAGACATGTACGAGGCCCCCCACCAATCGGGTGACATAGGCAGCATAGTTCATAGTTTGCCTTTGCCTATGGCCGGACCTTTACTTTGTATTTAATAACAGCATAGATTTAATTTGGATCTATCATCAATATGCATGGCGTAGTAGACTTAACTTGACTCAGTAACCTGATCCCCCCTTTTATCGGTCTAGCTATTTTGTCCAGCTTTAGTATCCAGAGTAATAATCATTATACTTACTTTGTCACCCTCATCTTTCCTTCACTGGTCCATTTCTTTTACCATCGGAGTTTTATCGCTGGTGGGCGTTTTCCTATCCCAAGGGAGACAATAAAGAAAGACATCGAGAATTAATGAAGTTATGCGCCCTTGGTCTGGAAGAGGCCGGGTTAATAACTATAAGACCGAGGCACTAACCTTTAGAAAAGGAAAAGAAATGGCTTTCCTGAAAAAAATTGAACCTTTAAGAAGAACTTAAAGCAACAACAGTTGAAGTGTATTGCATGAAAACAGGGTGTTAATTCCAAATCAGTTTCACCCAGGGCCGGATTTAAGTATATGCATGCCCCGAGGCAGAATAGGTGTGGACGCCACTACACTTTTTTCGAAAGCTTGAATAAAAATCCACTTATTAATAATAAAAAAATGACTACTATCAAAAAGCATGCCAGATTGAAAAAAAAAAGGAAGTACTTGTAAATAATATTAAAATTCCCTTCAAATTAAATAAAGAAATAAAGTTATTTAATATGCAAATTTTAGTAACAAAAATGACAATTTTTTAGGATTTACGCAATGTAGTAAATTCAGAGTTCATTACGAGCACATTATAATCGGACACTTTTTAACCACGACAGTTTACCTTCACCTATCCCTTAGTCTGTTAGATCGTTGGGGCACCACGCAAGATCTGTCGAACGTCTTTCTCCATTCCTCTCTATCTTTTATCTTGGAAACAGCCTCTTTCAATAGCAGACCCGTCCATTCTTTTATGTTGTCTCCCCATCGCTTTCTCTGTCTGCCTCTTCTTCTTTTTCCTGGTACTGTTCCCTGAAGGAAGGTCTTTGCGAGCCCTGAAGTCCGTGTAATATGGGAATAGAGTAATAGTTTGCGTTTTTACAATAGTTAGCAGGTCATCGTGGAATCCAACCGCTGTAGTAACTCTTGTCTCCACCCTCTTTGTCTATGAAGCAGTCTTTAAGATGCCAACTATAAGATTTTTAGAGGTGGCAAAAATGCGAAAAACAAATGTTTAGAAAAACACGTAAAGTTGCTGACCCGTCGTCGAAATATTGATTGTTTTTTCTCAAATGTGGGGTCCTTTCTTGTGGATGCACCTGACCTGTACCCACGCCTGCCTTCCCATAAATCCGGCCCTGTATTCCCCCGGTCCCTTTCCCTCACACGGACGCACACTCCTCCGTTTACCTCGCTATTCTCCCCAATCTCATTAAAACAAAAGCTCGCCCACGATCAATGATAATTCGCACGTGTGTGGAGACCAGGATCCTAAAAAGGGGGGTCGGGTGTTGATCGATCCCACTCCAAACATCTGATCTATATGGCACATGGCACACTGAATATTAAGGGACGATTCAGCCAAAGCCAGATCAGGATCTCGGCATGTGTGAATCCATCCTGAGGGAATTCGCCACTGGCATCTGAAACTGTCATGTTTAACGCGTTTCACAAGTTTAAGAAAAAAATATATAAACCCCTGAAAATGTTTCTATGAAAGACAAAAGTATTATTCAAAACGAGGCAGCAGACGTTCGCAAGAGCATAATTCTATGTAAGAAAGAGAACAAAAATGAAAAAAATGGTAAAAAACGAATCCAAACGGTCCCCGCACCCCCCCCCCCGTTTTTTTTCTTTTACCACACACTCTCATTTTGCACCCCTCCCCCCAACTGGTGCAAAGTATATTGACCTCTTCACCTTTCATCCATTTACATATTAACAAAGACTCACCCAAAGAGAAAATAAATAGTTAACATAGCCATATAGCTGGAACAAGCTACTAGCTGCTCTGGTCAGTTTAAATGGGGGGATGGCTGCCTGGACTTTTGTTTGCGCGCTGGGCTGTCGTTCGGATTTATCGATGGACCCGGGTTCAAACCCTTCCCGCTCTCATTCGCTTCGTCCTGCGGGAGGTTTGGACTAGGAAGTACTTTATCTTCAACTCTGAAGGGACATACGAAACATGTATAACAAACATACACGAAGGCTAAATGGAATGTAATAAAATGAACAAAAGATATACAACATCAATGTAATAATATAATAATATATATATATATATAACTTCTGGAAATACATTGCGGCAATAAAATTACCGATCCTAGCAGTGGCGTAGTTAGGGTGGGGGGAGAAGAGGGAGAATTCAAAGAATCCTCCGGTCTCCTAATGAGGGGGCCCCCAAATGAGTTGGGTTTTTTTTACATTAAAAATAAAATATTACTCAAAATGCAGGGGCCCCCCAAAGAGGTCAAGCCACCCCGGGTCCCCTAACAACTTAAAATGCCTAGCTACGCCCCTGGATCCTAGCAGCTCATTTCGCTGAGTCTGTCCATCCCTTTTGTTTTACTTTCAAACAGCCTCGTTTTAAAAGTCGACAAGTCAAAAGCCTGTTTAGGACGAATGCACTTTGCTATCCGGCCTTTGGTTATATAACGTAGTGGGGTTGTTTTTTTTTTTCTCGAGGACCAGTATGGCTGACATTACAAATGAGGTTTTGCCGGGCCGTGTCCACGCAACTAGAGTCATCGGAGAGAGGACACGCTATTGGATAGCCCGGCACGTAAATATGTGGCGTGTGGATAAGCGGTTGGATTAGTGGATGAAATTGTGAAGTGAGGAGTGGATAAAAGGAGGAGCGAGGGAGGGAGGTGTAGAGAAATACTGGTCATGATCGAACGAAAGGAGGGCCAACAGGGACGCCCCAAGAGCCCCCGCTGAGAGCTAATTACGAGGAGGGGGGAATGATAGGTCGCCATGAAATATTCAGCGCAGTTAGTGATCTGCGAACGGAACAGGTTCGTGACCGTATGTTTTATTGCAGGACCGGCGAATCCATTTTATATTCCTTGTTAAGTGGACATTTTCAGTCTCTTTCAATTTTATCTTTGTTTTGTCCCATAGATCATGCTTTGTTGTTTTGTCCCTTATCTCTTTGTTTGTTTCCTTGGAAAGTTCTTGGTGTGAATGTATAGTGGCTGTTTCTTTAGCGATCTGTCTCCCCGATGGTTTAAAACATTTTTTTTGTTATAAAAATATAGTCATCTATACTTTGTTTGGATTACTTGTGTTTCTTTCTCTTGTTCCCAACTCTGTGTTTGCTATCCCTCCCTGTAGCTCTTTCTATTAACTCTTTCTATTAACTCTTTCTATTAGCTCTTTCTATTAGCTCTTTCTATTAGCTCTTTCTATTAGCTCTTTCTATTTCTATTTTTGTTACTTTTGATATTTAATTTATTATTTTTATTTTCTGTATTCAACAAAGTCTTTCGATTGCATCTTTGCCTTCATCACTTCCGCTTTTCTCCTCATCCCTATCTTTTTTTATTTGTCTTTCTCACGCACTAACCTATATCTCTCGACGATGTATTCTGATTATTCTAATTCTGTCATTCTAAATATAAAACTTAAGTCGTGCTTACATATCACATATTATATCTTTTTTTTTTCTTTCGTAATTTCAGAATCTCAGTTTCATTCTAGTATTCCCTCTATCTTTATTTTCAGTTTACTAAAGCCGGCTATCTTTTGACCCAAACCGCAATTTATCTATACTCCATTTCGTATCGCTGTTCCGAGACCCTCTGTTTGATATATCTGCACATTACCATCCTTCCCTTCTTACTTCGCTCCGGGATTATATTGTTGGTGGCGATAACCTGGGCTGTAAATGTGTGTTATTACATACTCTTGCAGAGCTCCTGGCTGTGGTGATGGTGCTAGGGGGCGGGGATATAATTTTGTAGCAGGGAGCCAATGAGATAGTAAGTATAGCGCTTTATGTATTTAATCCTTATACTAAATTCAGCGAGCGCCCCTGAAATGTATTCTCAAACAGAACTAGACTACCCCCGTTGTTCAAAAGAGTTTTCCTTGGGTTGTTGCTCCAACTCTAATGGGTACTTCACATTAGCTGGGGAAAAGTAAAGGCGGTTGGTCGTTGTGCTGGCCACATGGCACCCTCGTTAACCGTAGGCCACAGAAACACATGACCTTTACATCATCTGCCCTATAGACCACAAGGTCTGAAAAGGGAACTTTACTTTTTTTTCTTGATAATGTAAGATGTATTTTCGATAACAAACGCGTTTAATGCATTACCACTATTTAATGAACTTATTGTTCATTTCATAAGGATTCATGTAATATTAGGAAAGATGAACGATTGTGCAACGTTTGAACTTGACCCGAGAATGAGAAGTGAAAGAAATAAGGTATTGAAACTTTGTACCAGACAGACAAGGTGGTAGGAGAATTTGAAAATCCCCCCGGGCCTCCACTTGAAGGGGGCAGCAAATTAGTATTTTTAACATTAAATATTAAATATTACGCAAAATGCAGGGGCCCCCAAAGCGGTCAAGCCCCCCACCTGGCCCCCAAATGATGAGAAATTCCTTGCTACGCCCCTGCAAGGTGAGTTGATGTAAGTTTTATAAAAAATGTCATACGGTTTTTAAAATGTTTTGAATCACTTATCAAACTTCCATCTGGCTATTAACCTATTTTATATTTCTAATAGTATCCACACTTTTGACAATAAATGTACAGTTCTATCTTCCTGTCGTCTTTTCCTTATCCTTACCTGCAGCACTAAGACACAAATGTAGTTCAGATGAATGCCGCCATATTTGCTTTTAGTGCGTCTTACATTTTAAGGGGAAGACAATCTGATAAATTAGTTACACTCGTCTTAACACCCATTAAGTGCTATTTTTATCTCCCCTTCCAAGATATCTATAACAAAAAAAAAAAAAAAAAACTTTCCCAAACACAAGTATCACAGTGCCAGGTATCCTATTGTGTGAACTCCGACAGATGTAAAGGAATCAGCTGTGATCAGAGTGAGTCCGTCGGTCTGTTTTTATCTTTGAACAAAACACGAAGATGATTCCTAAGTAGATCCTATATGATATACAAACATAATCATCTTTTTTTGTTTTTTTTGAAGTAACGTCTGTATTTTATAAGAACTATGTCGACAAAATGTGTGTCTGCAGGAATTGGGGGGGGGGGGGAGGAAGTCGTATAAACAGGAAATGCACATGGGTTTTATAAATAGGTGTTGGCCTTATATCTAAAAGGTTATCTCAAAAATGTTAGAAACATCTTGATTTAAAGTAATCCAGTAACAATTTCCAAGTTCGTTCATCAAAGCTAATGACCATAATTAGACATAGTTGTAGCTCTAAAAAAAACCCAACTTGAACCCAACTTAAAAACAAGCACAACTTATCATCGTGACATACTTATCTATATTTCGAGGGGGGGGTGGGGGTTGCAAAGGGAACCATGATCCTCAGGTGTTTGGTGCATTAAACGATCTTAATCCGGCCCTGATTTGGGCAAAGGCTTAAGCTTTTATCTTTTATTTAGAGTCGGGCACGTGGAAATCTCTATAATCATTTTTTTTTAAATGTTCGCACTTTATAAATGACATGGTTTTTTTTTATCTTTAGCATTTTTTGATGGCATGAAACTAAGAATAATAATCACTTGATAAGGTTTGAGATGAATTGAACAGAAAGCTAGGGAACATGGCCGAAAATGGGAGAGGGGAAGGGTGGGGCTGATGCCTGCATAAGCCAATGCTAATTAATTGACCCAAACGACCCACATGTTCGCCCAAGCAATGGGTCCACTCGCGCGAGGGGCCGACACTACATGTGGCAATGCATAATGAAGAAGCGCCCCTTTAATAACCCGGTCACGGAGCTTTTATGAAATTATGTTAGAAAAAAAGGAGTGGGGGGAGGGCGGGGCCAATTTGGTGAAATTACTAACGACGTGGGGGGGGGGGGGGGAGAGACATGAAGCGAAGTGTTATCAGATTGCAATAGTCCAACATTTGGGAGTTTGATTTGTGCAGAGTCAACATTGGAAGAGAGATGTCGTGTGTTATATAGTCTACTACCCAAATTTGTCTGTTTTTTGTTTTTTTAAATTCTAATCAAAGTGAGTTGTTATGGTTTCTGTGTTATCCTCTAGAAGTCCATATAGTAGAATGTATGTAGAGTTTAACTCTTTCTCTCCGTAATTATTTTTCCACGTTTCGAAGGAATTCTTCAATTTGCTCATTGCTATTTCACTACCCTGTTATGATTAAGCTTCAATAACTTTGTCGTTTGTAATCAGAAAATGTTGCATTTGGTATAGAATAAAAGGGAAATTCATGCTCTTGTTATATAACACAAAGTCAAGTTTATAGAATTAAACATTAATTTAAATTAATGAGGTCGAATCAACGATGGTATCGTCAATTAGGAGAAAAAGAGTTAATTTGCATAGGGGGAGTGGTGACTTGGGGGTAAAACGCTTGCCCTCCGAACCGAGAAGTCTCGGGTTTGAATCCCAATGAAGACTGAGATTTTGAAATTCGGGATTTTTTTAAAGGCGCCCATGAATCCACCCAGCTCTAATGATTTTAGTGGGGTGGGGGGGGGAAGTAAAAAGCGGTTGGTCGTTGTACTGGCCACATGACACCGTCGTTAATCGTGGGCCACTGAAACAAATGACCTTTACATCATCTACCCTTTAGATCGGCATAATTTTAACTTGCATGTCGAAAGTTTGGATAGACTGATTTGTTGTCTGTACGATTTTTATTTGACTAAATGAAGGTGGGGGGGGGGGGGTTGGAAGGTGTCGGTAGGGGCGATTCAGCAACCCCAATGAGTCGTCGTCAACCTTAAGGTTAGGGTACTGAAACAAATCACACACTCCCCTCCCCTTGTCATCAAAAGTTCTGGATCAGCTCTTGCACTAAATGTGTACACAGAAATAAATGTCTTTGAAGTTGTGTACACACGTACAGTTGAGTGTATTATTTCAGCAACGGCCGAGTGAGCCTGCGCGATATTATTATATTGAGCCGTGTCGCATCATTTGGGTTTTTTTTATTAACCAAATCTTATTAATTTTGTATTTTTTTTAATTCTAAAGATATTTTTTTTCGCTGTTGATTTTCTCCTAGTTAGAATGGCTGCCTGGTCGTGTGGTATCCGCTTCGAGCTGTTGTCACAACGGTCCCGAGATTGAAACCTGCCCGTAGTCTTCCCCTTGACTACTGCAGGAAGTCTTGAGTTAGGCGTGAGATAGGACGTACTAATCGTCATCTCTGATGAAACGTCCGAATCTTGCAAAAACAAAAAACAAAACCAAAAAATCTGGTATCTTGCGGCTTTACCTATCCCATGTTGTGCGTCATTATCAACACAGTAAGTAAAAGTTCCTCTTTCCGACCTTGCGGTTTATACCGCAGATGAAGTAAACGTCATCTGTTTCTGCCTACGGTAACCAAGGGTGTCATGTGGCCAGCATTTACTTTTCCCTAACTAATGTCAGGTACCCATTAGAGCTGGGTAGACTCAAAGGCGCCCAAAAGATCCCGAAATTTAAAACCCCAGTCTTTAACAGGATTTGAACCTGGATCCCCCGGTTCAGAAGCCAAGCGCTTTACCTTTCAGCCACCGCGTCTACTCATTTTCAGCAGAAAAGTAAACATTTTCAATACAGACTTTCCATTGCATTGAGTAGCAAAATGTTGCCTTTATAATACTTGTAAATTCGCAGTACATTAGGACAGAGGCAACTGTATGATCCAATTACCGAAACAAAGTGACTATTCCAAACGCTCCCCCCCCCCTTTCCATTTCACTGAAATCCTTTACAGACACAGACAAAAAAAACAACAACAAGCGAACGGACAGACATGATTCATACTTAGCACTGAGATAGTTTCCATGTTCTCCAGGTCTTTCTAAACAATAAAAGCTCCCTATTGCGTGCGCCCGTCATACGCCATGACGCATGGGATGGCTGAGTTTGCCCCCCCCCCCCAATACATCAATACGCATAGTCTGCACCGCCTGCTCTTGTAGTTCGCCCATGTTCACACTTTTACCCTGCCTTTGTCTCTGTTTGTGTGCGTGTGTCTTTTAATACGTATAAAATAAATCCCCATCGTACCTCAGCTATTCTTATTCCCCACCCCCCATCCCCTGCAAAATCCCTATCGTCATCCCTATCGACAAAGAAGAAAAAAATATGAAAAGAACCAAAAAAAAAAGTATCGTATCGACGAGATTTTCTGGTCTAATTACCAACCTCGCGGGTTGCAGAGTGCGAATCCAATAATCGACTTTGTCACTTCCCTTCACTCCTATATTATGTTAGTTTGAAAGACGGGCAGATTCGATTTGGACAAAATTGTCAGGACAATCGATGCCATCCAATCATTACAGGCGTCAGGGGGCTAAAGATGAACCAAAAAAAAAAAGGAGTATTCGAATATGGAATTAGTACATCTGCTCTCATAGTTGCAAAAAAATATAACAAAAATAGACATATGATCAATAGTTGCAGGGCCGGCCCTAATAATTGCGAGGCCCTATGCGAAACTGATTGCGCGGGGCCATGTCTGGGTAGAGATAAGCTTAGTGTCAAAATTTTATATCAGAAAATACATTCCTCTTTGAAATACATTTTTTATTAAATAAAAACTGGCAATGATGTGCTTTTTTTTATTGCGCGTATGATTGGCACCCCAAAATGACAATTTTGTCTTTTTTTTTCACGAGATTTTTATGAATTTTAAGGAGATTTTAATAATTTCAGATTTTCGTGTCTTTTTCGTATCTTTTGCTATTTCAGATTTTCAGGAATCCTGGAAAATCAGGAGACCGCGGAAACCGTGTTTTTATGTATAAGTTATAATACTTTAATTTAATAATTTACACCAAGAAATATCGCGAGGATTATGAAAGTTCGGGACCCATTGTGGCCTCATAGGCTGCATTGGCCTAGGTCCGGTCCTTAGAAGTTGGAAATTTTTCAAAGGAATGTACATATTTTTATTTATGTTGTCCGCTATTCCGACTATATTAATTCTTTCTCTCCGTAATTATTTACCAAATTCTGTTGGAATCAACGTTGGTATCGTCAGTTAGGAGAGAAAGAGTTAATGTTGTAAGCTCGTTTCTCTAAGATTGTGGGACTACTTACTTAGACTTAGGTCCTCCCGTGCCGTTCGGAGCATTGGGCGGCAAGCTGTCTCCATAAAGATCTGTCACTGGCAATGTCTGAAGCCTCCTCCCACCTGGTGTCCACTGTTCTGAGGTCCTCCATGAAGGTGTGTCGCCAAGTAATACGAGGGCGTCCCTGTTTGCGCTTTCCTTGTTTTGGCTTCCATGTTATCGCAACTCTTGGTGTGCGTAATTCATTTTGACGTAGAACATGTCCCGCAAACCTCATGCGACGCTCAGTCACAACCTCACCAAGTGTTCGACTCCCAGTTCGGCATAGGATTTCCTTGTTTGAGACCCGATCTGTGTAACTGACTCCCAAAATCCGTCTCAGCCATCTCTGTTGAGCCACATTTAGTATTTTCTCAATTTTGACAGATGACTTCCACGTCTCACATGCATATGTAGCAGTTGGAATGACGATTGTTTTGAGAAGGTGTATTTTTGTCTCGAGTCCAATGGCTTGGCTAGTCCAAATAGGCTGCAGCCTTTGGAAAATGCTCCCTGCCTTTCCTATTCGGCACTCTACATCATGGTAAGCATCTCCATCATTTGTTATGATGCTGCCAAGGTACGTGAACTTGTCCAGCTCTTCAAGCTTTGACTCGCCAAGTCTGACAGGGACACCCTTTGCCTTATATCCCACTCGCATAATTTTAGTCTTATCCAAGTTTATGCGGAGGCCAATTTTGGGTGCCTCTCTGTCTAGGCTCTCCGTCATTTCTTGAATGCATTTATTTGTAGCCCTGAGTAGTGCAACATCATCAGCAAAGTCCAAGTCCGTCAATCGGAGCTGTTCATGCCATGGAATACCAAAGGCAGTCTGGTTCATTGCTCTCCTCATTATGTAGTCGATGGCTAGGAGGAAAAGGAAGGGAGATAAGATGCACCCCTGTCTCACACCTGTCTCGATTGTAAAAAACTCTGTTGTTCCCTCTTCTGTTTTAATGCAGCAACTAGATTGACTGTAAATATCTAGGACTAAAATATCTCAAAATAATAACAATACTTTTAATTAAGAAAATGAACTTAGATCTATGTAGTAACATAGAGAAATGAGTCTTTTTTTTTTTTCTGTGGTAGAAATACCAAAGTGATCTAGCTGTTATGTCCGTAGCATAGCCCGTTAATTCTATTATCTTCTGCAAAGCGAGGGTTTTTTTTTTCATTCTATTTGTCTTCCCTCGGACGTCATTGTTTCTCACCGGGTGAAGGTTTATGGTGGTGAAAGAAGGCGGTAATTGCTTTAAGTAGTCTAAATGAATTATGCCCCTTGGGAGTATGTCCACGAGAACAGTTGAACTAGACATTGTCACAGTGAGATCGAGAAAGTCCGTGGTCGACCCTAAAAAGAAGAAAAACATTTTCAAAAATTTTACTTTTTCTTGAACTTGCATTTTAAATGCTGATTAATGCATGTTGACTTTAAGCTAAAAAACTGCTTATTTTTATCAAGTTTATATCAAGTCGCTCTGCCTATGTTATTTCTCCCAAACCCATTCTCTGATAAAATTGAAACTTTGAAATTATTCATAGACAAGACATGAATCAATAAAAATAATTACACCAATTAGTCAGCTAATTACTGGTAATTAATTTTTTTTGATACGGTGATCTAGATTACAATGACCAACTTCTCATAGAATGATTTACTGTGAGTATCCGCACTATAAAGCCATCCTATTGGTACAACGATTCGTGTTCAGAATATTTAACATACTATACTCCTGCTTCTATACTGACCTTTTGTCAGTATCGAATACCGCAAGATCGCAACGTTGGCTCGGGGTGATACCCAGTCACACCTTCCAGTGCCACAGAGCCTGTCCCTTGCCCCCCCCCCCCCCCAATGGCCAATGGTCATCACCGCTCTACGTCGATCATTAGTCACTTTGGAACTTGTTTGATTACATTAGCAGACACTCGCTGAGACAGTTCTCACTGACATTCACTTCAGTGTCTATTAAGTCTTGCAGACAGAACGTAATGAATTTCTAAAGACAGTCCCATGACTTTTGATCTGAAGGAAACATTTTCTACGTGGGAGCGAAAATTGAGTTAAGCCAAAAGTTAGTGAGGTCATTTCCACCTTTATTTTTTCACTTCACTCTTTTCAATAACCTGGCCAACTAATTTTTTAAAAAGCCAAGTACCTGTTTCAGGTCTATAGGGCAGATGATGTAAAGGACATTTGTTTCCTTGGCCGATGGTTAAAGAGGGTGTCATTTGGCCAGCATACTTTACCCGACTAATGTCAGGTACCCATGAGAGTTGGTTCCGAAAAATCCTGAAATGAAAACCTCCAGCCAAGATTTGAACTCGAGACTCCTCTATTCAGAAACTAAAGCTTTACCACTCAGCCACGACGCCAACGCACAACTAATATACTAGATATGAATTACCGATAATATATGTTGATGCAAGAGAAAACATCAAGACCGCTTGAATATATTATTCTAATCTATTCACACCAACCATGTATCACAAAGCATTGTCTTCAAAGTCCGTAGACCAAGCAAGAGCCCAGCATATCTACACTAATGGCTGCCTGCGGTTTGCGCGCTGGACTTTCGTTTGGATTTATCGATGGTCCCGGGTTCAAACCCCGCCCGCTCCCATCCCCCGTCGTCCTGCGGGAGGCTTGTACTAGGAAGTAAACTATCTTCCACTCTGAAGGAACATCCGAAACATGTAAAACAAACAAACAAGATAAACAGATCAGGCAGCGATCAACATATGTCGTAGAAACTGACGCAGAAAAAGCCGTAGGCTGATTTGCGTCTTACAGGTTTTCTTTTGCGCCTTTCTTCAAAGCTAGCTTTCTCGGGTTTCAAATGGATTTGCCGAAGTCTTTTTTAAGATCTCTCCAGGTTATAAATGTATGTAATAAATAATACTAATCCACGTGCATAACCTCTAACACTGTGTTTAAATGTAATACTAAGCTGTAATGACAACCATTAAGAGAGAGCTCAACAATGGTGCAGGCTCAGAAATAATGCGAGATTTAGTATTCGTAGATGTTATTGGAGATTTTCATCTGTGACGGATAACTAAAAATAGCCAGCTATCTGGTGTATCCAGTGTACAAAAGAGTAAGGAGTGTTGATGGCTTATATAATATAAAAGCTATACAATACATTTTGTGCACTGTAAAATCTAAACGATTAACTTACGATAATTCTTTTTCGAGTGCTCTACGAGTATGCTACGAATGATGTACGAATGTTATACGAGTTTATACGATATTTATATGAGTGGCAAACTAGTGTTAAAATAGTTTTCTGAATTCAATGATTTAGGAATTTGAGATGGAGTCGAAAAGATGCATACAACCAAGACTTAAGATTCTCAAAAATGTTTCTTCATAGACTTTATATCTGGATAATCTGTTAGCGCGTTCACGAAGATAGCTCTGATAGTAGTTCTTCTTGAAAACAGCAAGAATAGACAATAAAACCACAACTAAATACCTCGAGTTATGATCTTATCCAAGAGCTCGTTATAGGGCGCCTAACGTTTTGTGAGAAAAAGGATGCACTGATAAACTGTGTGTATATTTGGTCGTATCATGGTGGCTAGCTGACCATTAGCTATAATACAACCTAGCTGACAATTAGCTATAATACAACCTAGTTGACCATTGGCTATAATACAACCTAGCTGACCATTAGCTATAATACAACCTAGCTGACCATTAGCTATAATACAACCTAGCTGACCATTAGCGATAATACAACCTAGCTGACCATTAGCTATTAAATAAAGTTAAGACAACCAAGCTGGCCATTAGCTATAAGACAAACTATCTGACCGTTAGCTTTAGAGATAAACTAATTAACAATTAGCTATAAGACAACCAAGCTGACCATCAGCTTTAAGACAACGTTGCTGACCATTAGCTTTAAGATAACCAAGCTCACCAAAAGCTACAACATAGTTGACCAGTAGTTATAAAATAACCTAGCTGACCATCAGCTATTCAGCAACCTAGCTGACCATTGGCTACTAAACAACCTAGCTCACCATTAGCTACTAAACAACCTAGCTGACCATTAGTTATTAAACAACCTAGCTGACCATTAACAAAAGGACAACCAAGCTGATGTAGTTTTATAGACATATCGGTGGGCAGGAGAGTCAGAGAGAGAGAGAGACAGAGAGAAGGAAAGAGGAGAAAGTGAGAGATAAAAGAGACGGGAGTAGAGAGACAAAAATCCATTAAATATGAACAATGTCAATACAAGGGAAATAATTAAAAAACCTCTTTTCCCCTCGACTTTTGTAAGCAGATTATCCTTTTTCCTAGTGTCGACGTATTTTGTGTACTTCTTAAAGCTTACAAGGGGGAGACAACGCTAGATTATAACACCCCACCACAGTCCCGGGACCGGGGTTACAAAGAAGATCCAGATCTAAGAGTTTGTTCCCTTCCGTTACTGTCGTGTCAATGTTCAGCACAGCAAATTAACGATGTATTTTTAGGACTACGGGGATAAATGTAAGGGAAGTAATCCATGTGAAACTTGTGTACTATGATGATCACGAGTTATCTCAAAAGCTTGCACGTGAGTAGAATCATTTGATTTATTTTGAAGCGTCGTTTTTGTCTAGTCCGCACCTTTTTTTTTATATAGGAAACCTCAGAATTAGCGCTATTCAATTTTAGCTTTATCATCGTAGGAATCCTTGGGCCTCTTTTCTTTGGTAAATTTACATAAAAGAGTTATGCTACATTAAAGCTCCAGTCATGTAGTCCAATTTAATCGTATTTACCCATGTTAGCCTACTGCTAAATTTAATTAATAAGTTTCGAAAACTTTTTTTGTTAATGAAAGCATTGCCTTTATTTCAACATTCAAAAGAACTCTACCTTCACCTATCCCTTTGACCGTTAGGGCAGCGCACCTGATCTGTTGACCATCTTTCTCCATTCCTCTCTGTCTTTTGCCTTGGATAGAATCTCTTTCAATGACGGGCCCGTCCATTCTTTTATGTTTTCTTCCTATCGCTTTCTCTGTCAGCCTCTTCTTTTTTGTCCTGGGACTATTTCTTGAAGGAAGGTTTTTGCAAGCCCTGATGACATTTACAGCCTTCAATTCCAGTGTAGAAAAATGTGAAATTCTAATTCATTTGCGGGATGTCAAATGATTTAAACAACACACTTTCAACTCACTTGAAAACTATGGCCCTTTCTTTTTCATACATTAATCTGTTTCTCGTCCCCTCTTCTTTTTACAAATCGTATATCAACTCACTCTGTCTGTCGTGTGTCTGTCTGTCTGACCAAAAGTTTGTACACGTTATTTCTCCGACACCCAATCTCTGATCAAGCAGAAGTTTCGCACAATTATTTCTTTGACCTGACAGCACAAGAATTAATAGAAAAATAACCAATTATTTAATTAACCATTGGGGATAAATTAATTTGTTTGGTATCTGAAACAAGGGAAAGAAATAGTACTCATCTAAAGTGGTGGTATAAGGGGTATACGCTGAATTAGTCCCTTTTATTTTTGGCTGCCATCTTAGGATTAGTGAATACAAACATGAAATAGAAACAATGGATAACTTTCCAATCTTCCATGTTCATAGACTCTTTGGTAGCAGGGTGGTTACAGCATTGGCTTGAGAAGCATGAGAAGGCTTTAGCCCACAAGTTCGAATTCAAGTCTTTTCATTTTAAAAAAATACATTTAAAAAGCGATCACCCACATACCTTGTTTTTTCTCCTCTTTACCAACCGGTCCAGACAAGTTATAGGATCACAGCATACTGAGAATGCTAAAATCATAAAATTGCACTAAACAAAATCTATATCTACACAAATATTTCTTATCGGATGTATTATTGTTAGTCTAGATCTATTACATATTTAATTACATGACGATCCAAACATTACTATAAGCTTTATTTTTTGTAAGGATATTTTTTTGTAAGTATATTTTTTTGTAAGGATATTTTTTGTAAGGATATTTTTTTGTATTTAGCTTGTTGTTTAACCCATCTGTCAGGGGCAGGTATGGCGAGAGTGAATAATTTATTTCTTTGTTGATATTTTGCTACGATAGTTATGTCCCTTTGTTTATGCACTTCCAGGTTATGAATGTGAACAGCCTGCACATGTTATGGACTGAATGTTTTAGTTTTCCTTGAATGTGCGAGAGAGTGCGATAGTCTACTCATCTTTGGTAATCCTAAACAAAAATTACACCAGACACTCGCACGCACTGCAAGAGAAATCCGACCAATCCTAGGCGTTGCTATGCTCTCTACTTAAACTTTACAATCCATTTTATTTTTAATATCTAGCTCTCTCCTCTTACGTCTTTGTCTCTAAGTTTGACTAGTTGCTACGCCCCTGTCTTTAACCTAGTTCTGCCTGGGACCCCCACGGCGAGGACCTCTGAGTGTGTCTCCGAATTATGCGAGTACATATCACATACGTCACGTGTGTACACATTTCGGATTAATGATTCTGTGTGTGCACTCTGCTAGTCTGGGCCCAACTTTGTCAATATTGGAACACGGCCTCCCTCCCGTTTCCCTCTTGTTACGCCCTGAATACTCCCATATTTTATAACCATACCATAACACACACTCATACGTATATATCTATATATAGATAGATATAAAGATAGATATATAGATAAATAGATTGATAGATGGATAGATGGATGGATAGGGAATAACAACCTGCAACTATGTAAAGTTACAAGAAATGAATGGAATGAGGAGCTATGGTTATTTATTAGCTTCATAAAAATGAATAAATTTTTTAAAATACATATTTAAATTGTACTTATTTAACATATACTATTATAAACATTTCAACAGTAAATTTCAAGTATTTTTTTTTTTTCTCCTTTAAACCGCTCAATAAAACTAAGGTTAGGCATTTTGTACATTATATATTGGGAAGGATATAAATGTGAATGGATTGACTCCCCTTTTTCTTCAATATCGTCTGCCCCTGTTGGATAAAAGCGCGTACACCCATTACCTCCCTCTAGATGCAGCACCACATCAATAGCGGTCCTTAAGCTGCAGATAACCTCGTGCATTAAAATAAATATGTGAGCGCAAACAGTCGTCTGCCGTTCCTCCACTGTTTATTATAGACAAGACTTTGCCGTGTGAATAGCAACCGAAATACACTTTATAACAAAAAATTGTGCGATGGTAAACTGTACAATTAGACGCGGTGCTAAAAGCTCTACAAAAAAAAAAAAAAAAAAAAAAGTGGACTGGTAAGTGTGGAAAAAAAATGAAATAAATGACATGGGATGTTTGACCAGACTTTTTTTTTTGTTTACTTTACTAGGCCAAATATAATAACTACAATTTGCCGAGTTGGCTAATGGATGTTACTTAATAGCACAAAATGTAAGCCTAAATTGAGCTTAAAAAAATATTACTACTAATGTTTTTTTTTAACATAAATCGATCATGTTTAAGAGTGTATTTATTTTAAATATTTAAACACTCCCAGCTTTATTATTTCAGCATGACACCTAATTTTTTTTCCCAAATTTTCTGGGAATTAAGTTTTAAAACAAATTATATATTTAGGATCTAAACTTCTTGGAGCCCTGGTGGTTAAGATAACAGCGCTACAATATTGAACAAAATGTCCAGGTTTCGGGTCTTGCTCTTACGGATCTAGGTCGTTCTTGCAAAGATCCCAAAATATACCAATCGATAACAAGTGAAACTTAATTAAGAACGTGTTGTTGTTTTTCTGAACACAACTTTAGGGGCATCTCAAATGTATTTCAATCTAGATAATAAAAAAAAACCCTTGTAAATTGCGAGTGTGTTTCTGAATCGCTTTAGTAAGCCCCCGCCCCCCAAATCAAAAACAGTTGGGTAAGGGAGTGAATATTTTTAAAAAAGGGAACTTCTAATTTTACTTGTTGGCACCCCAGAAGCATGGTCAGGTTATATAACGCTTTTAAGACAACGCATCGTATTGATCAAAGAAGTTTATGGCTAAAAACAAATAAACGAAAACACACACTCACACAATCTCAACCACCAGTGATGAAGATGACAATATGCGATGCAACCCGTTCACCCAACACTCACCGTGGCACGTCTCATTATTTTAGCCCTCATACGACTCCACTAATTAGATTCATTGCTAAAGTAATAGTTTGCTGTAAAAAGGGTAGGGGGGAATGTCAGGTAGTTGCGGGAGGGGGGGGGGAGGGGCTAGGTACTGTACAATTCAAGCAAATATAAAATTAAAATTAAAAGCTAAACGCATTACCAAATTCCCACCTCTTCCGAAGGCAATGTTTACCCTGGTTACGTCCTGTGTTTGTTCTCGCGGCCCGGTGTAATAGGAAAAAGATGTCCTTCATTTTTTGTTCATAGCTTTATACCCCAAATACTTTTTTTCTCCCCTTCCCTTTGTTCAACGATTCATAGCAATAAGAACAAAAAAAAAAGTTGTTTGATTTTGAGGTAGAACCGGACAGAACGTATATGTAGGCAAAGGGGGGACAATCAACTCTTTGCTGTTACGGTTATATAGTTTCCAGAAAACGCAAAATGATTCCCGTATTTGCAGTCTTTAATCCTAGTATTTTTCTTGTGTCTCTTTCGCTACATCAAAAAGAAAGCAAAAACCTTGATCAGTAATTTTCAAACAAAGTCACACATTGTAAAAAAAAAAAAATTCTTCTAATGTGGCCTAAAGACTTACCACAAAATGGAGAAGTCCTCTTGTCGTGACGAGAACAAAATATTCTAGGTTATTAGTTTCTATTGTGAGGCGTTGTGGCTGATCGGTATTGGCTTGGCTTACGAAATGAGGGATACCGGGCTCAAATCCTGGTGAAGACCCACCCAGCTCTAATGGTACCTGACGTTAGTTTGGGGAAAAGTAAAGGCGGTTGGTCATTGTGGTGACCACATGACATCTTTCTTAACCGTGGGCCATCGAAACAGATGACGTTCACATCTGCTCTATGGATCTAAAAGGGGAACTTTACTTTCTCTATTAGTTTCTATTAATATGGTTGCCGTTAACAGAAACGGAAACGAAAATTTTACTATCATCGGAAATTAATTTGTAAACAGTCACGAAAATTTAAATAAAAAATTTGAGGAAAACGCAAAGGGAAATATAATAATCATAGAACGGAAACTTTTTTTAAAAAATAAAGTCCTAACGAAATAATAATACAAATAAAAAAAAATAATTACTCAAAGCACCAATTTGCTTTCTTACCCTTTGAATTCCATGGAATATTCTTGATTGTTGTTAGCAGTTAGCGAAAGGTTAAGTGCTAACCTCGTTTTGACGTCGAAGTTGCATGACATGCGCCGCACACCAATTTGGAGCAAACAGCAGACGTCATGATTCTCAGAAGCTCAATATTTGGCGTACGAATCTATTTCTTCACTAGCATTCAAACCAAAAGAGATTTCTCCCGTTTAAACTAGCGCTCTACCCACTTGACCACCATGCTCAAGCGTACATCATTTTTATCTAAGTATTTTTAAACATACGCAACTTATGGTAAATTTTGTTAAATTTGTGTATGCGTGTGGGGGGTGGGGGTGGGGGGATATTCAAAATATTTCGACAGGCGTTTTCCTTTAAACAAGTGATATTTTGTTTCAAGAGCGAATTGTATTTTAATAAATAGCCTTTCAGGCCTTCTAATTTGGTCTATAGTGACAATGTAATGTATCAGATCAACAATTTATGGTAATATCGCATCACCAATACCACCACAATACGACCTTTAGTATTTTGTGAAGGTTAACATCCGATACCGGAAGCTGGTTTCTTTAAATGGCTATCACTTCTGACTCTTTCACGGTCGGAAAAATCTACATCTTTTCCCTTCTCTCGAGTTAACTAGACTTTCTTGATTCTTTTCCATACAATTTCCCAAAAAAAAACTTGCTTACGCACACTCATGCCCACTCACGCATTGAAACTCGCATGAACCAGAACTCTGACCTAATTTTATATATTCTCGAACTGTATTCCCACTGCCTTCCAAAGCTCTATCCCCCCTCCCCCCCCCCCCCCCCGAGTTTCAGAAATATGGTCTACATTTACTTTTGGCCTACCCCATCTCAAAGTAATGTGAATAGAGCGATGGTTCTCACACTGTTCAATAATAGATTTATGTCTGTCGACGTTATCTGTGGTGCAAGGAATCGGGAAGTCCTAAAGGAAATCTAGACAAAAGAACTAGGGAGTGGTGGCGGCGTGTAGGTGACTTACTCAAACGACCACGCATGAGCTTTACATCTGATAAGTCTTTCACATAGCATGACTAAAGGCCAAAAATAGATGTAATTTTTTCTTCCTGTGCAAAATGTAACAGAAAGAATAAGCAGTCGAGAACTCCACTCGATCCAGAAGAAATGAAGAAACTAATAGTGAATAGAATAAACGAGACATGGACAAGCTCTCATCCGAATCACAAGAAAAACGACACCTATGATAAGCTACCCCGACACGACGTAGTCTAAATGTTCGCTTCAGAGAGACCGGACACAACAGAATGCGACAAACATATTTACTGGAAGCTGAAGATTAGGACTAGTGAAATTTGCTCTTGTGGAGTATCACCAGAGAATGCTGACCATGAAGCTCAAAACTGCAATTTTCATCCAGAGGCCCAAACAGACAAATTGTCTTACTGACTGATGCCAAACTAGTCCTTCAAAACCTGAAAAACTCGAATACTTCCTCTATATAGCAATTCAGGACAGCTCCTGTAAAAACAACAACTTCCAAAGATGGAAGAATGAACAAACAAATGAAAATCCCTCTGTAGCCAGAAGAAATGATGAGAATAATAGAGTGTAGAATAAATGAGACTTGGACCAGCTCACATCCCAATGACACAAAAAAGGACGCCTATTCGCCTATTATAAGCTATCTTGGCATGACCAGCGCATAATTTTTTTACGACTCAGAACAGGACACAACAGAATAAGACAACATATGTTCCGGAAGCTTAAAGTCAGGACGAGCGAAATCTGCCCTTGCGGAACATCTCCAGAGAATGCTGACTATGTCCTTCAAAGCTGCATACTATGTCAAGAGGCCCGAATAAGACTCTGGCCCCAAAACCTTCCTATAGAAGAAAGACTATAAGGTGAACTGCCGGATCTGGAAACCACTGCTCGGTTCATCTTAGATATAGGATTACTGATCTGAGCCCTCCGAAATGTAAAATGAGAACGAAGAAGAAGAATCCACAGGCCCGAGCAAGACACTTACCAGAGAACACCACCATAGAAGTAAAATTATAAAGAGAACTGCCTAATCTGGAAACCACTGTGTAGTTTATCTCAGATGAGATACTAATGAGATTGTAGAAGATCCTTTGCATTTGATAGATACGTCAAACGTGAGTGTATATTCACATGATGCCTAACTTACGGATTCACTAACAAGTCTAAGAAATTGAAAAATAGTACAGTATTTCACTGATCTACGCAAAACTAGCTTTGAGCTACATATTTTGCCACTCTTTACTCTTACAAATCAAAAGTTAATTACACTTCAGCTATCAATATGTCTGAAAATTGCATCTAATGACAAACTCCGAATAAAAATTACTGTATAATAATGCTATAAATTTCTATATCACGATTTTAACTTTTACTGGTTTAAAAAAAAAGAAGAGGACATTTAGTTGATTGCCCTGACCTACTCCTACAAGTGAGAACTATTCGAATCGAATGACGATCGCGCGCAGGTAGTTGGGGCAGTGGAAAAGTAAATATGTCGGTACACCCCCCTTGTTCAGTGACAACACAGTTCTTTCCCCTGACCATCCACAGTTATGTCCCCTTTGAGTGTGCATCTTCACCCGATGTAAAACTATATATAAATACAGACAAGTCTCACTTGGGATTGGGGAGACCCATATTACACCAAAGAAGTGTTCGGTGATTGTGTGTTACTGTGATCTATTCAATGCATCTTCATATTGATAGTGTACCGTTTATTGGGATAATAAAACTATAGAGTATCGCATAAAATGTATTTAAAAGAAATAATAATATAAACGATGTATTTACTAGTCGGCTGTTTATATTCTGTATAGGGTAACGCTGTCTTATAAGTTTCTATAAGGCAAAAGCTATATGTGTTTAATTTAGTTCCGTTGCAATAGTAAGCGACTTAGCTAGAGTTTTAATAAAATAGTGTGACAACAGAGATACAAGGGTGCATAACCTCTTTTTTTATTCGTAACCTCGGAGTTCTGAGAATCGGGATTATCGTCCGTACTCTTTTGCTTGGCCGTCCAGTTTATTACTTTTGTGTATGGATTGTTTTGTGGTCTACATCAGAGGAGAGGACTATTTGAACAAGTGTCTCTCTGTGATAGATTGGAAAACATCTCTGTCTAGCTCTCTTTCCCTTTTACACACACGCGTTTTTTTCCCTCTCTCGTTCTTATTTTGAATACAGGTCTGTATATATTTCTGTCAATCTCTAATCCTTCCATCTCTCTCTCTCTCTTTCTCTCTATATGTATGTATGTAAGTAATGTATGTATGTATGTATGTATGTATGTATCTATCTATCTATCTATCTATCTAATCTATCTATCTATCTATCTATCTATCTATCTATCTATCTATCTATCTATCTATCTATCTATCTATCTATCTATCTATCTATCTGTCTGTCTGTCTGTCTGTCTGTCTGTCTGTCTATCTATCTATCTATCTATCTAATCTATCCTTCCCACCCTTTCTTTGTTTCTACTGTATATTTTATATTTGTCCAAATCTATAATTTTTTTTTAAATAGCATCTCCTCTCAATCTTTCTCTCTCTCTCTCTCTCTCTCTTTCTCTCTCTCTCTTTCTCTCTCTCTCTCTCTCTCTCTTTGTAATAACCGGTTCTCTATTCTCTCTATTTTGTTAGCTCTTTCTCTATTTCTCGTTTTCTCTTTCTTTCTTTTCTCTCTCTCTCTCTCTCTCCCCTGTTTGTCTTCAAAAAAAAAAATTCTTTGCAGACTTATATTCATAACATGCAATTATGCTGCAGTACCAATTAATTATATTCGTCCAATTAAAACAGAACGCTCAGGTGAAGCTGTTTTTTTTTTTTATTGATTATAACTAGAATAGATACACGAAGAACGAAGAACGTTTTCTTTTAAATCTACCATCTCCAATTGTGGACTATTTGTCGATTGAATCTGCTTTAAAATGTGAATAGAATATAAAAGAACAAATTCACTGAGCCAAGTGTGAACAATTATTATTTTTGAAAGATAGTTTGTTAGATTTCTAGAAAAAGTTGTATCCTTATCCCATTCCTATCCCATTCTGCCGATCTCACTCTGACGATCCCACTCTGCCGATCCCACTTTGACGATCCCACTCTGACAATCCCATTCTGCCGATCTCACTCTGACGATCCCACTCTGCCGATCCCACTCTGCCGATCCCACTCTGACAATCCCACTCTGCCGATCCCACTCTGACAATCCCACTCTGCCGATCCCACTCTGCCGATCCCAAAGAAAGAAACAAGTAACAACTAAATATTCAGTTCCTACGTTCTCTTTGAATGCTACTGTAGTGTAGACTAAACATTCCCATTGTATTTGTCTTAGGGGGAAAAAAAGGGTGGGGGGGAGGGGATCGAACCCACGACATTGGCGGTTATTAGTGCCACGTTCTATCAAATTAACTTAATTAACCTTACTACTAAGTGCGAAATTTTCACTTCAAATAAATAATTCAATTTTTAACTTCCAACTTCCAAATTCCATCTTTCAAATTCCATCTTCCAAATTCCATCTTCCAAATTCTATCTTCCATATTCCATCTTCCACATTCCATCTTCCACATTCCATCTTCCACATTCCATCTTCCACATTCCATCTTCCACATTCCATCTTCCACATTCCATCTTCCACATTCCATCTTCCACATTCCATCTTCCACATTCCATCTTCCACATTCTATCTTCCACATTCCATCTTCCACATTCCATCTTCCACATTCCATCTTCCACATTCCATCTTCCACATTCCATCTTCCACATTCCATCTTCAACATTCCATCTTCCACATTCCATCTTCCACATTTCATCTTCCACATTCCATCTTCCACATTCCATCTTCCGTATTTCCTCTTCCACATTCCATCTTCCATCTTCCACATTCCATCTTCCAAACATAAAGAAAGAAGTGTGAGCAAACAGTAGGATTTTAAAAAAAAAGAAACAAAAAAACATGTAATTTAAAATCATGAACCTTTATTCATGCATCTTTTTTTGTTTGTTGTATTTTAAAATTGTAAATTTCTTTTTTTTTAATGAACCCAATATGTTAATTAAATCTGTCCTTTTCAAACTCAGATTTGGAAAAAACAAATGGAATGGGGCGGGAGAGCGCGAAATTCTGAGACATAAAATACAAATCTGTATGAAATAAATTTCATGATTTCATCCTCGACTAACACTCTACGCTGCTGGCGCCCTGCGTTTGTCTATGGCGCTTAATACGAACCGGCCATTGAATTTTAAAATTTAAAAAGAAAACGAATTCAAATGACGGAAAATAAATCTCCCGCCTTCTAGATCAATATTTCGTGGTGGAAGCAGACTTAGTGCAAGCCGCGAGAGTTATCTTTCCTTTAATTAATTTTCTATTTAAAATTCTTGTTTTTCCCCCCAGGGTTTGACATTAAACTTAAACAAATGAATAATAGCAGTAATTACATGTTTTGTTTGGGGCCATAGTGGCCAATTGTTTTACAACTTCATTGATCAAGATTGATTGGCAAAATTATGATTTTTTTTTTTACTTTCTGATTGGCATATTGTAACCTCATAGAAAGCCTTTTTTTTTAATTCTTGAATTATTTTTTAGATTAATGTACAATAATATTACTATTTGGGAATATGTTTTTTTTTTATTGTAGATAAGATAATAGTAAACATATAAAGCCTTGGGAAATAGTGTGCATAGATTGTGAGGATATTACGAAGCCAGTCCAAAGCGTGTACTTTCCCCATACGGTGTAGAGTTCTAGTTAATAGATGAAAAGGAAACTAAATGGCAAACAAATCAGTTATCACAGTTGACCAATATTTTTTCTCTAAGTGACAACTAGATTTAGATAAAACAATATTGCAAAACAAAAGCCAAAACCAAAACAACAAAATGAAATAGAATCTTATCTATTTGAAAACTTAAATAAATATATCTTGCTATTATAAAGTACGCTTCCATAGTTAATTTTAACACGCATGCCACTCGAATTTTTCATATATTGTTGTCCCCACGTGTGTATATATTTGTAAAGAATTGTTTTGGCCGCTGCTACAGATTTTGTCGCTTAAAATGTGAGTCGTACTTTGACATTTTTCTGTCGAGTAACGCTTATCCTTCAACCAATATTTTTAGTAGAGAACTTAACATACAATTAGGATCGAGGAGACTGAGTGATTCATGAACTAAAAATGAATCAGTAATTTACACTGATTGATGTAATAATTTAGACTGGTTTATCCATTTATTAAGACTAGTGATTTAGTAAAGAGATCTAGTGATTCAGTAGTAAGATTGAGTCATTTCGTAATTAAGAGTTGTGATTTGGTATTAGGACTAGTGATTCAAGAATAAAGACTTGGTATTTCAGTAATTAAGGTTGAGGGATTCGGTAATTAAGATAGTGATTCAGTAGTAAAGACCGAGTGATTCATTAATTAAGATTGAATGATTCAGTCATTAAGTTTCATGATTTATCCTGTTGGATAGATCTTATCTTATCTTATATAATACAGACGTTACTTCCTACGCGCCATGCATTCAGTCATGCATGTTAACCAATGACTTAAATTCTGCCAAGTCACTGGTTTTCCTGGCTGACTCAAACAACACATTCCATGCTCTAATAGCACCAGGGAAGAAGGAGCATTTGTACAAATTTGTCCTAGCTCAGGCAACCCATTCCATGCTCTTATAGCACCAGGGAAGAAGGAGCATTTGTACACATTTGTCCTAGCTCAGGCAACCCATTCCATGCTCTAATAGCACTAGGGAAGAAGGAGCTTTTGTACAAATTTGTCCTAGCTCAGGCAACCCATTCCATGCTCTAATAGCACTAGGGAAGAAGGAGCATTTGAACACATTTGTCCTAGCTCAGGCAACCCATTCCTGGCTCTAATATCACTAGGGAAGAAGGAGCATTTGTACAAATTTGTCCTAGCTCAGGCAACCCATTCCATGCTCTAATAGCACCAGGGAAGAAGGAGCATTTGAACACATTTGTCCTAGCTCAGGCAACCCATTCCTGGCTCTAATAGCACCAGGGAAGAAGGAGCATTTGTACAAATTTGTCCTATCTCAGGCAACCCATTCCTGGCTCTAATAGCACTAGGGAAGAAGGAGCATTTGTACAAATTTGTCCTAGCTCAGGCAACCCATTCCTGGCTCTAATAGCACTAGGGAAGAAGGAGCATTTGTACAAATTTGTCCTAGCTCAGGCAACCCATTCCTTGCTTTAATAGCACTAGGGAAGAAGGAGCATTTGTACAAATTTGTCCTAGCTCAGGCAACCCATTCCTGGCTCTAATAGCACTAGGGAAGAAGGAGCATTTGTACAAATTTGTCCTAGCATATAAAGTGTTTTTGTTGTTTCTTTTTCTTCATTTTGTAAAGTTTAACTTTTCCCTCTTTTTCCTCATCCCGTAACAATGGAATGCTGGTCGTATGGACATAGGATTGCCAGTGGGCGTACCGGTAGTGTCTGTGATTACACAAACAGACAGCCGCACAGACAGACATCAAGACAGACATTCTTAAGCAGTGGTGAGATGTGACAGAGGTGCTAATGAGACTGCGACACTCACACAAGCTCTGACTTGCATAGAATGACTTTAATGACTGAGCGATTTTCAGACTCAAGTACTGAAACAGTACTTGCTAAACACACACGCGCGCGCGCGCGTAGACACAATTGACGTTACCACTAATCCCAACAATTCGCGTCCTGTCACGTACCATTGGACAGAAGAACGATAGACTCCCCTGTTTCTAAAATTAGGTTGAAGCCTGTGTTTGTCCGTGGAGCAGGGCATTCTCATCGCTAGTATTAAAAGCGTGTACACTCTGGCTGAGAGTATCTATAGCCATCTTGTACAGTGTCCTGTCGTTTTAAATGATTACATTCAATCTCTTTTATTTATATATCATTTGATTGAATAAAAACAGATTTACATAAACAATTTTTATTAAAAAAAAGTAACTGTTTTCGTTATCTGAAAGCCAAAAGTAGACGTCATACCTACTTAAGCACGATACGTATCTATAGTTAGACGTATCAGACAGACAGACACACTGACAGCACATAAGCAATAGCTCCCTTTCCTTACGTTGACCGCTACAAAACGTGTTTAAGATTCCAATTGATAATCCATCTTAAAAATTATATTTTGCCACAAACCACACGGCGCTCCGAAAACAGACAATTAAGACGTATGCTTACATAAATATGTAAATAAAACTGACTATCGGTATTGATCAATTCAAGAAGATTTATTTCCTTTAATCATTATCGAACTAATTATGATAAATTGACAAAAATTCATCGACTAATTGGTTGTTTTTAATTGATTCATGCTTTGTTAAGTATACAACAAATACTTTTGTAAAGTTTCAACTTGATCCGAGAATAAGTGTGGTAGAAAAAATTTGTTTATTTATCTACAAATGCAAAACCCCACATATTTAGCCATATATGATAATACTGAAGGATTACTTTTCCTTGATAGTGTCAAACAAAATTATTAATTACCAGTAATTACTTGAATAGTTTGTTAATTTTTCTTAGAGTTTCATGTTTGTTAGATACAGTAGTTGTTAAGTTTCAAATTGATCCGGAGAATGAGTGTATGCTAGAAATATGTGTACAAAATTTGGCTCAGACAGACAGACAGAGTGAGTTTGATATACAAACCAAGCTTTAATATGAAGCAGTGCAATTCCCTTTGTGTGTATCATACCATTATATAAAAATATTCGCTCGTGCGTGGTTGACTACCCGGACGAGACATTACATACGATATGCGTAGAATCGAATAGTTCCCAATACGCTTCACTGTTCTTCTAGCCTTCTATAACAATGGATCACTTGGGCGCACAATCGTGTCTTGTACAAGGTACGTGGTGGAGCAATGTGTGCATAGCCGAGGTGACCTCGATTAGCAATCGAAACCGAGCCACTGACCTATTGATGAGGAAAGCAGTTGGAAAGGGGTGGGGTGGCTTTAGTAAGGTACCACAAGGGCGGAGACCTGAATTTAGAACTGGTATGTTTGTATGTTTGCACCCACTGAACGGTACCGTTAACCCATTTCTCTCCGCCTTTTTTATTTCTCTGGTCTGTTTTGTTTTATTTATTTAGTGATATTGACTGTTGACACTTTATTTCTGTTGTTTAAATTCTTGGATAAGTTCTTTTCAAACATCGAACCTTTAAGTGGAGCATTTCGGCTTAAAGGTGTGTTTTTTTTCAAAGCTTATATCAACTCACTCTGTCTATCTGTCTGTCTGGCCAAAAGTTTGTACACGTTATTTGTCCGACACCCACTTTCGGATCAAGCTGAATTTTTGCACATTATTTCTTTGCCAGACATCACAAGAATCAAGTTAAAAAAATTAACCAATTAGTTAATTAACTATTGGTAATTAATTATTTTGCCTTGGTATCTCAAACAAGGGAAAGAAATAGTACTTGACTGAAGTGGTAGTATAAGCTGAATTAGTCTCCTTTATAGATGGTCGTCTGAAGCTTCTTGCAAATTGAATTACAAACTAATTGATACACTTAATATAAGTTTTGTTTCTTTTAAAAGTATTTTTTGTATTTTGCTTAATTAACTTGCCCTGTCAAATGTAGTTACAGTGAATTACGAGAACCCACGAAGCTCATTTTTTAAAGGTTTCTAGGTTTTAAAAAAATGACTGACTCATTGACGATGAACAATGAAAATGGTTAATGAATCTGAAAGAAACACTTCTTTTTTTTTTACTGCCTTTATAAAACTTTAAATGTTTAAATTAAAAAAAATAATATCCAACATAAATATTTATAGTCATAAAAAATAAAGAGATCTTTACAATATTTTTACTGTATTAGTTCGCACCACTTCGATCCCTTATTATAAGCCGCGCGAAACTAAAAACCGGAAATACTAAGTCTGATGTATATTTTTATTATCATTGGTAACATTTTGAATGGAGAGGATTGAAAATAAATGGCAGGATGTTGCAACCAGAAGATAAGGTCCAGTGGGTTGTTTCTTCTACATATGGTCCTATGAGTAGACTCTTAAGACTATAATTAAAGCTTGCCTCCATCTGCCTGTCTGAATATAATTTTGTCTCGGAAAGATGTAATGCGATTTTCATTTTTACTCGTATCCCAAGACGCTTAGGTTGGAATCGTGGCCAAAGGTGATACATATAGATATACATTTACATATGAACAAAGCAGATGTGTACAGTGCGTACACAGGCCTTAGCCATTTTAGTTTTACAGTTGCGTAACGATATTAAGAGCTATTAAATGGTAATATTGACACCAAGAACAACTCCAGACTTCTAATCGCGAGACATTTCTTATCTAGTAGATCTTAATGGATGATGTGTCCTATTTAAAAAGTGGCGTCAACACAAAGCTTTATGCCTGCACCCCAGGGAGTAAAGGGGCAAAAAAAATTATTTAGGCGTTAAGTTAGATTCGCTTTTTTTTCTAAGCCTCCATGCAACACCCATCTTTCTCTCCCACACACACACACATTACCACTGGCTGCCCATCCTTTCACGCACACATACACAAAATCCTTTCACGCACACAAACACACACACGCACGCACACACAAACACACACACGCACAATCCAGGGAGGAGAAACACTCACCTGATAAGTCTATTATATTCAACCACTCGGGAGAGGGTGGGACATGTGAATTCGGTCCAATTTGGAAAATATGAAAAATGACACCCTGATTTCTATTTGCTTATGAAGATAAGCTGACTGTGTCATTGCGCCCTTTCCCCGCCCCCTTCTTTTACCCCACATTTACACCCCCACTTTCCGCCCCTCCCCCCTCTAACTGCCCGCATAATGAAATGGAAGGGAAGGCGAGATAGGGCCAGAGTTTATTAAGTGAAATGGGGCTAATCCGATAGTGGAAATATTTTTGCAAGCCGGTTTCTCGGTGCGGGTGATTTCAAAGCATGCCGTGCGTTCAAAGCTCAAAATAAGTTGCACGCATGCCAGAGAAAAAAAAATATTTTAAAGGCCCAATTTTTTTTTAAACAACAGCGATGATCAAAGCTACACGAGATATTACGTTGTGTACAATTTTTGTGTTGTTGTGTAACGAGAGTATTACACGGTCTCAATGTTTGCTTTTATGACGTCATCGAATCGTGTGTAGCTTCTAATTCAATTCGGATTTTTACTGACGATGAGGATAAACGCATCTGCCCAATTTTAAACGAATGTCGCGAGTACAATTAACGTCTTTATTTTTTGTTCTCTTCTAAACTAACCGGACGAATATGACGTAATCAAAAAGTGTGTCGACGTTACCAACGATATAGCTGTCAAATTAAAATGTGTTGTTCATTATATTATTAACCTGTGCCCTGTAGTGTGATAAATTTCTTTCCAGAAACTTGGACGTGAACTGCCGTTTGTGTTTCTTGTTATGTGTTTCCATGAAACACGCTGACCAGGATTATCTTGTCTTATTCGATAAACATGAACGGATAGTTGTAACAAGAATTTCCATTTTGGATTTACGCACAGTTTTGTGTGTGTGTGTGTGTGTTATTGATTCTCCGAGGAGATATCTAGATCTGGAACGAATTCGTGAGCAACTGTAAGATTTATGCAATAAAAGATTGTAAGGTTTTTGTATGATTGTCACGCCAACTCAAACCGTCAGCCAACCGAATTCGCTTATTCATGTCGTCTGCGGCTGTCAGGGATAACCGCTCCGCATGAGTAACCACTCTCACAGAGGGAGCATGGATGACCACTCCTCCACCTCCTCTGGGGAGACACCCCTGGAAATGGATCCGGTCATGCACGAGAACTTTCTGGCCATGATTGCGCAGCACGAGCAGGTGAGGTTACTAAAGATGTCAGGTTAAAGGTCAGGTTAAAGGTCGCCCTAAACTATGATCTACTAAACAATAGCAGCTCGTTACATCGACCTAACAGTTACGTGATATATGTAACAATCTGCATATAACGGAAATAAAACTCTTGGGGAATTTTTTGATTATCAATCGTTTGAGTTCAGTGAAGTCTATCGGCAAAGTTTAGAATGTATGTAAAATAAATATATACAATTTGTAAATAACATCCCATTTTATGTGTATTGTTAAAATGCACCAAAATGCCCCAGTCCCCTGTATGGCTGAGATAATGGAGACTATTATACATAGGAGGAAATCCATTTTCAGCAAGCTTTTTGGTGTATCCGGTGTGCGAAGTATGTTTGCTAAGTATTGAGTATAATATGGGTAACATATCTTGGAAGTAACTTTATGAAAACAAGATTCGCCTGTGGAGAGTTTATGGGGCTTGAAAGAAACTAAGGTTCCAGAGCTCAGTCGTGTTCGGTGAAACTTTTCTCCGGTGCAGAGCTGCACTGTTCGACCCACAATGCCTATACCAGTCCATACCCTCTTGTTGCATTTCAACCCACAGGATGAAAACGGTTATCATTGTGATCGATGGGCGGATTATCGAGTTGAGGTTTAGGTGCAGCCTGGCATCTCCCGGGCATAAGCCAATCAATGTGAAATAATTTTATAAAGAAATTAATTTAGAAATCTTTAGCCGAGCCTGTCATTTGAGGGTAACATTTTCAACAGTAACTTTCTATATGCAGAATAAATTGGAACTTTCATTTTAAATTTTGATACAAAATGTTGTTATGAAGAAGAAAGAATTAAATAAACTTAAAAAAGAAAATACCTCCTTTATACATCTTATAGGGCGATTAATTTGCTCTTATTAACAAATACCCGAAGACATAAGAATTCTGATCAAGATAAGATTTTCTAGTTCTCTAGCCAAATTAAATTTTGTTATATACTTTGAAAAATTGTAACGGCGAAGATTGAGTTTTCCTAGTGTGGCCAACGAGCTAGCAATTATTTTCCCAACGATATATACCAACTGTCAAATTTCTAGGAAAATCGAGTCGTTTTCGAGAATCGCGAAAACCCACTAATTGCTTCCCTGGATGTTTAATTCTCTTTCTCTCTTTCTCTTTCCTTCTCTCTCTTTCTCTATCTATCTGTCTATCTATCTATCTATCTATCTATCTATCTATCTATCTATCTATCTATCTATCTATCTATCTATCTATCTATTTGTGTCTGTCTGTCTGTAAGCCTATCTATCTATCTATCTATCTATCTATCTATCTATCTATCTATCTATCTATCATATGCCGTCTAATCTGTCTGTCTGTCCGCCCTTCCATCCTTTCGTCCATTCGTCTACCTATCTGTCTGATTATTAAACTTTTTCTCATGTCTTTCTGTCTGTCTTCTCTAATATTTTATCTCTTTATTTTCTGTCTCTGCTTTTCTGTTTTTTTTACCCTTAAGGCTTCACCCACCTCCCTCCCTGTTCCGGTCAGTATCATTTATAGATTAAAGAACACATTCAGACTAAAAAAAATTTAGGCTACTTTGGTCTCGTTAAACTTCGCCAGTTCTCGAGACCCTTTTATGAACGTAGAATGAGACATGTGTAGATCTAGACCCATGTAGGTTTAGACTTATGTAAATCTAGACATATGTAGATCTAGACCCATGTATATCTAGACATATGTAGATCTATACATAAAGGCCTATATAGATGTAGACATGTGTAGATCTCTAGACCCATGTAGATTTAGACATATGTAGTTCTAGACCCATGTAGATTTAGACCTATTTAGATATAGACCTATGTAGACAGGAGAACTAGATCTATGCAGATCTAGACCTATGTAGATCTAGACCTATGTAAATGTAGATTTAGACATATGTAGATCTAGACCCATCTAGATCTAGACCTGTGTAGATTTAGATTTTAGACCTATGTAGGCAGTAGATCTAGACATATGTAGATCTAGACATATATAGATCTAGACATATGTAGAAAGATCCAGTTACCCAATGTGTGTGGGTTACTCCCAGTAATCACTTTCTCTTTTGCGTGTGAGGTTTGGGGTTTGCGTGCGTGTGTGTTTGTGTGTTTATACAATGGGATTTGCCTATGTTTGTCCTGGATTAAGTTTCACTAAAGGGAAATTTAGAGTTTTAGGGAGAGGCCCCATGGGTAGGGGACGGGAGATATTTTTTGTAAAGTCACGGGAGTAGGAAAGGGCTGGGGGGGGGGAGTGAATTTAAATGTTTATTTTAAAAGAAATCACTGCTTCCAACTACGTTTTTTTTTTCTTTTTCGATTTTAGTTTCTAAACTATCTTTAAAAAGTAACTATATTGATTGTATATGTTGATATTAATTTTTTAGACAATCTACACATACAATAGCAATAGCTGTATGTATATAAGTAGAATAATGACGGAACTCTTTTTTAATATACACTTGCTCTATTAAGATATTTGACACATCTACATATCCATCTATCTATTGATATTCCTTCTGACTTGACTTTAAATGAAGACAAAAAAAATAATTAATTCATGTTTACACTTTATTAGTAAAGTATGTGATGCGGACAGATTAAAGACAGACAAAAGACTGTCTCGCGTGAGGACATGTCACACACAGAACATTCAAAGACACAAAATGAATTTCAGGTGTTCAGGAAAAGGAGTACAGTTAAACGCATACGTTATGAATAGATAACATACACAAACAAGATATAGACACTTCACAATGTCCCCCGCTTTAACAGTTAGTATATACACACAATAGAAGCAAATACTGAATTATCAAGTCTTGCATACTTAATCCACAAGCTTTTGTGTGACTAAAGAAAAAGAGATTTATAGATTATCTACTCCTTTAAGTAGTGTTATAATCTTTTCATTTAGTACAGATAGTTTTGTTTAAACAAGTTTGTCACTGATTGGTTAGGGTTCAACACCTCTCCAAATGTTATGCTTTGCTTAATTGGAACTGTACCTGTTAGTGTGTCCAGGTATCCAAAGTCTACCCTGACCCTCCCCACCCCTCAAATTAAGAAGAAAGTACTGAAGAAGTGCAAAAGGCAACAAGGACGACAAATTATTACCAGGCGGGCAAATCGTACGATTAGCGCTAACTGGTGCGAGGTCCGAGAATGCCAGCTCCCGTGGCCTCGCCGTGGCTCTTCGGTGCAAACACCGTGTAGAGCGCGAACCCAACCTCCTTTAGGTTACCTTGATTTAAACTTTGTTTTTTCTTGAGCCCTCCAAGGTGAAGATGAGAAATCTGACAACCAAGTCCAACAAGTCCGCTACGCCGTTCCACACATTAGAGCCATATAAATGGCGTTCTTTACACAGCTTTGCGGAGGTTTCAGAAAAGGAATATAAAAATGTACCTCTAGTTTTCGCAGCTTTCCGCAGCTCAGAGGGTGCAGGCATTTACCGGAGCACGAGACCTTCGTATTTTGGTACGAATCAATCGTAGCAATGGTCGCTACTATATATATATATATATATATAAAGTGTCAGGCATGTGTTAAATAAAAACAAGCCTAATTCTCTCTAAATGTTAAATGTTCTGTAGAAGAAGTTAAAAAAAAAATCTAAGATAATTAAGAGCAATGCATCATTTCCATCTTCTCAATAGTCGCTTTCCTATTTCTCTATAAAGTCAACAACCAGTAGATCTTGTCTCTGACAATATTAGCTTGTAAAATTGGTAGGAAATTTTACGCTATTATCAAATTTTATTTAACGGGCTCCTTGCACTCTAAAACCGGCCTTGCACCATTCCTGGAGGAGAAAAAAAAAAGAGAGCTCTCCTAGACAGACAAGGGTATTTACTCTGTTTAAAAAGATAATAATCAGTAGAGAGTGGCCTTGCTTTTATTCTAATGTTAACAAATACTTCAGGCATAGAAGGGGTTAATACTATGCATATGGCGTAATGTCTGCTCAAACTTTCCCCTCGACCACCAAGTCCCACCCCACTATTTACTTTTTATCCATTCTCCCCACCCTTTTTAGCATTTTCCCCTTCTAGTGTAGACATTATGGCGTATACTAATGTACTGACATATGAATTTCTCTCTGTGTGTGTGTCTTGCTTTGTGGTTGTGTGTGTGTGTGATTCTTCAGTTTGAACTTTAAGATAACGACCCAGCCTGTCCAATCCGTGGGCTTTTAGTAGGTAACGGCATGTAGTTAATCTGGAATGGGGAATGACTTAAATAAATCAACAGGTTAGATCTGGGGGTGAGGGGGGGGGGGAATCGGTGAGAGGGAGAGATGGGCAAATAAAATGACAAAAAGGTCTCTCTCTCTATATCTATCTATCTATCTATCTATCTATCTATCTATCTATCTATCTATCTATCTATCTATCTATCTATCTACCTACCTACCTACCTACCTACCTACCTACCTACCTACCTACCTACCTATCTACCTATCTATCTATCTATCTACCTACCTACCTACCTACCTACCTACCTACCTACCCATCCATCCATCCATCCATCCATCCATCCATCCATCCATCTATCTATCTATCTATCTATCTATCTATCTATCTATCTATCTATCTATCTATCTATCTATCTGTCTGTCTGTCTGTCTGTCTGTCTGTCAGTCTGTCTATTTGTCTGCCTGTTTTTATTTGGCAGTTAGTCCTCTTCTATCGTACATATTAATCAACAACAGCCACTAGCGTTTTCCCACCTTCTCTTCCGAAAGGAATTCTTTAGGCGTAGCTAGTGCAGTATACATGCTAGTTCAAAAATCAATCAATCAAATCAAATTAAGTCATCATTCCTTACGTGCCAATATGAAATCCAGGCACACTAGCTGAATTGATATCGTATGTACGTCTGATCATCATGAGATCATCTTTGTGGCAAGATGTTTAGCATCGCTTCTTGTTTTTTTTAAACACAGAAGTGGTAAATGTGGACATCTAAAAATGTTAGACACTCGCGAGAAATTTAATCCATAATCCACACAAGCAAGATGGGTGGGCATTCTCTAGAATATTTTTTGGCAAAGATGTAACTATATAGGAATTATTATTGAATTATTTAGTTTTTTAAAACATTGAAATAATGTCGTTGTTACTTGAACATAAGTGAAAAATTAATTTTGAGCCATAATACAAATATAATTGATATTTTGTCCTTTAAAAAAACAACAAAAATTTAGCTCTTTCCTTGATATCAAGTCGCTTCCACTATCACCACAGATTATAATATTCTGATATATTACAAAAATGATGATGAACTTTTGAAAATGTTCCAATTTATTCTCGAGAAGAGACTATCAGTTTTGATTAGGTGGTAAAGAAATACCCGCAGTTGCATCTAATTCTAGATTTACCAGGCTATATTGTAGCAAAGCCAGAAGTTGGACTGGTTGACAGAGGCTATTTGAGACGCGTGCCATTGGGAGCATCTTATAGGTATTAAAAAGTGTTCCAGATGAACAATAGTCATTCTACGACAATATTGTAGCAAGAATTCCATCTGCTAGAATATTCTAGAGTCTAGTCTAGTTCGTGCTATTTGGAAAAGAAAAGACCAAATCCAAGCGAAGCAAGCCTGGGCAGGTCTTGTGGCAACGGGAGACAACCCTCGCGGATTTATCTTTAAAATAAACAATACAAAAGTGTATAAAGAGTTATGTGGACTTAGCAATAGGATCTGAACTGTCGCAGGCATTACTGCAGAATTTCTGGTGTAGTGTTTGTAAAGTAAGATTAATCTTGCTTGACTCTTAAGATATCAGCACCCTTCAGTTAAACTTTTAAACACAAATCCTAGACATTCTAATTCACGTACTGTCGTGGGCGGATATTAGGGTCCAAGGGGAGTGGTGGTTGCTGAGTGGTAAAGCGCTTGGCTTCCCAAGGACGCTCAGAGGTCCACCGAACTTAGTTAGGTGTCTGAAATTAGTTGGAAAAGGTAAAAACCATTTTGTCGTTGTGCTGTCACGACACAGTTCTTAACTGTCAGCCACAGCCATGCAACAGATGGGGGCGCTTGGCTTCCTTACCTGGGGTCCTTGGTTCGAATTTCGGTAAAATCTGTGACTTTTAATTTCGAGATTTTTTTGGACGCCCCTGAGTCCACAAAACTCTAATGAGTGCTTGACTATGGTTGGGAAAAGTAAAAGCGGTTGGTCGTTGTGCTGGCCACGTGACACCCTCGTAAACCATTAGCCATAGAAACAGATGACCCTTACATCATCTTCCCATTTAAAAGAACCGCCCCTGGGAATGAAATTTTGCCTGGGGGCGGGTGAGAAATGGGGAGTGTAGTTCAAAGAGGTGGGAAAACGTAAGATAAACTGTTGAGGGTGACACTGCAGAGTCTCAAATCAGCAGCAGACGACTTCATTTCATCGTATTATAACAAACACGATGTTAAAGTCGCTTTTTTAAAGTATTCGACTTTCTATTTGTCGAATGGAGGGGGGAGGGGGGGGGTAAGGAACGCAAACAGTAGAGTTGAATTTTGTTTTTTTTCCTTTGCAGACATTGTTTTGTCCCCTTGAACTTACCCCAAGTCACGTGCTATTGACATTACGAACAGAGTTGATGCTTTTAGGGTCTGCACCGCGCCGGCACGCACATTCATTGTTACACATTTATTTTCTTTCGTTCATTCACAGAAAATGTGACTTTCACTCTCCCTCAATCTACACAAATTCGTTATATTCGCTTTATGCTAACTTATTGACACAGGGTGTATTTAAACTAACATACAACACATATAAACACACGATGTCGTCTGACACAATCCAAGGCGTTTGTGTACACACACTAGTAGTTAACACAGTCTCAGCACACACGTGTACATTTGTATGTCAGTAGACATTGTGTAACTGTAATGTTTAGGATGGTGTATAGACATAGGGATCTACATACGCTAAATTGAATGACCCCCCCCCCCCCCCCCAATGGTTCGTCTCAGATCCTTGGTTAAGGGGAAGAAAAAAAAATCCTCTTTATAAAAAAAGAATAATTTAATACTTGAAGTTCAAATCATGAAAAGATTAATAACACACTATCAATCAAACAATAATACATTTTATAGTTCGAATTCAATAATCATATATATATATAACACAATGTAAGGAGTATGTATGTATGTCCCGAATAGAAATTAAAACTATTTGACCAATCTTATTAAAATTTGGCATGAATGGTACTTAGGTCTCGGCGGAGACCGTGATTATGTAAAATGTCTCTCCCACAATAAAGCCTTTATAATATTTAAAAAAAAAAAAAATTCTAACCTTGTCTATATTGAAGAACTTTTTACCCAATCGGGAAAACCCATTTTCATATATATTAAATTAGTTATTTTAATGAACATGGCGCTAGATCGGTGATACGGCAAGTATAATTATAAAAGTAGACTTAACTTAAAACTTTTATTGGGATTTTTTTCCAAACCGATTGTTCTATTAGCTGAACTAAATTTCTTTTTCATTATTAATTATCTCCCCTCCATTCTTTACTCTTTTATGTAGAAACTCAAAGCTACTAGTAACCAATGTGTACAGACTTTCTCGTTTACATTTCTGTTTCAACTTTGACGCTTAAACCACGTGACAGTAAAACATATACGATTTATAGTGATATACTTAAAACAATGTGCACTTAAGTTTAATTTTTTTTTATTACTACTATTAATTACCTACCAATTACTTTCCTATATATTGTTATGCCAAGATTAACATCACACGCCGAGTAAGGTCCATTTTTCCCACGAAGCTGCCTTCCATAGTGGCCTCTTATTCTTGGAGGAAAATGTTTGCTCGGCCTGAAGTTCATGTGACATTTTTTTGCGCTTGTAATACTCCTTACACTACATCGTCATCAGGTGGTCTTGGGTATGCTTCTGGACTGTCATCTCATGAAGGTCTAGGGTTCAAGCCCTGACCGTCGCTATCGTCCGGGCTAGGATCTTTGATTCTGTAGAAACACCCAAAAAAAAAAAAAAGTAAAAGTTCCCCTTTCAGACCAGCGGTCAATAGAGCAGATTGTGTTAAGGTCATCTGTTTCTTTGGCCAACAGTCACCATGAAGGGTGTCATGTGCCAGCATAACGACCAATCGCCTTTACTCTCCCCTCCTTAAGTCGAGTACCCATTAGAGTTGGTTAACGTCACGGTCTTCAACGAGATTCGAAACCAGGACTCCAGGTTCGGAAGCCAAGCAATAAGCCACTCATCCTCCGCGCCCCGTGTAAAACAGTGTCCTTGCATTTAGATTTAAACACAATTATGAGGAGGTGGTGAAAAAACAAAACAAAAACAAAACAAACAAAAAAACGGATATTTGACACTGGCGATTCGTTAACGCCATAGTAGACTACTGTTTAGTATTCTTATCATCACTATGATGTGTCTATATATATATCACATATATATGTATCATATATATATTATATATATGTTCTAATGCTGGTTTCAATCATTTGCATACAATTTTCCTTATTGCTGTCAAGACTTTTGTTTTGGCATTCTTAAATACAAGGAACTAAGACAGTAGTCTGTGTTTGGTTTGCAGAGGAAAGTTTTTAAGATATGCCACCTTCCCTTTCCATCTCTCCTGAGCTTACATGATCGCTGGTGACTTTGGACATGGTATTACTAAGCCATGTGTACAAAATGAATCTTTGTCTTTGGCGTGGCTGAGTTGTAAAACACTATATGTTGCGGTTTTAATTGGACACACATTATTGATGGTTTAATGACTGGCTGGGTGACTTGATGCTGCCTATTGGGGGAGGGGGGGACTTCGAGTTCAAATCCTAACGAAGCTGCATTCAGGTGTTCAGATTGGACCAGTGAGCACTGGGCACGCTATAGGGACGCACAATCCAAAATCTATTCTACTATTAATATGATATTATACTTTATATATATCTACTCCTTTTTATTTGTTATTAATTTATTTGTATAATCTTTGTTTCAAAATAGGTGCGAACATTGTTTGTCAGTGGATTACCCATGGATGCTAAGCCCAGGGAACTGTATTTATTATTCAGAGCCTACAAAGTAAGTAGAAGAACTTGTCCATAACATGCAGAATTATAAGACATCTCATACATCAGGTTTTGTTTTGCATATACTGCATAACCCAACTCTGACATCTAGGGTTTTATTTTCCCTACTGTCTAACCCAATCATACACATGTAGGTTTATATTATGAATAAACAATTGTTTGAATTTTTTTCATGTTTTTTATGTGGATCTATATGTGTTTATTTTTTGTCTAAGTATAATGCTATTCGTATTGAAACGTTTTTTCAGCAACTTCATATTTTTTTATATTTTCATTATTTGACTTTTGATAATTTAAGAATTTAAATATTTTTCTTGTTTTGAATGAATCCTTTATTTAATGTCCTCTTCTTTTCTTTGTCCCTAGTTTGGATATTTTTAAAATAACATTTGTTTTTGGCTTGATTTTTTTAAAACTTTTTTTTTCATAAAGGTAGATAACCTTACTTCTTTTACTGCACTTCTACTAACTTTAAATAATTTCCCTTGTTATAGAAAAAAAATTATATAAATATATTTTAAAACGCGCAAATCCATGTACTAAAAAGTAGTGTTATACAAAGTAATACATCTAAATATATAGCAGCGTTATTTCTCTTTACTTGTTTCTACTAAGACACAAGTGGTCACTAAATACTCTTCTATGAATGTGTGGCGGGCGATATTGTAATATCTATACTACATACAATACAATCTAATATGTGTAGGCCTATTTAACGAAGATTAAATTTAGAGCCTTCAAAAACAAGCCTGCAAACAATACAATAAAAAATACCTTAATATATTTATTTATGTAGCTTAAGACAGCCGCTAAATAACTGCTGCCATCTCTGGGCAATCTAATAAATAGTGTTGGTTTTTTTAAAACTAGTATTTAGCATATGAAGAGGCCAATATACCACTATAATATATAGCACAATTCAACATAACTCTATACACAACTAATTAAATCGCTTGGCTACCTAACAAGGGGGCTAAAGCTCGACAATCGACCGCCACTGATTGAGATAATGTTACAATTTTTAGCTCAATTCATTTTATATAGTTGGCAGCGGTGAATTTCAGTTCAGCGTCTTTAGCTCAATCTCTGATAGACTGAAAGATCTTTGTAGAGCATACAGTGTGTAGAAGGCTTTTATGCAATGTAATCATACATGGATGACTCTTTTGATTAAAAACCAAAGCAAATCAAAACTTGGAATTTCAGGGTTTTGAAAACGGCCTGTTGAAACTAATGGGTAAGAATATAGTCACTGACAAGAACAACTGTGTAAGTTATCTCCCCCCATTTTGTCTGTGTGTTCAACACTGTGTGACGTCACTGCCGCTTCCACTCACCTAGCCATTGGGAAAATCAAGTCACGTGCCTCTTCTGAGAATTAATATGTATAAATAGATTCTATCTCTATGTATATTTTTTTCTTTTACATTATTTTTCTAAAAACTGGATTATGCAAATTTTGACCCTGCGGAAATGTTTGTTTTTTTTTGTTAGTTCTTTTTTCCTTTTTTCACAAACAATAAAAACAACTCTTTTTTTCCCCTTTTGTTTCGCTGCCATTTCAATTAGGTTTAAATCTTTTTTTTCTTCAGCAAGCAACGCTATTTAATTGTCTTTTTCTTTTTTTTTTTTTAAATTTAAATCAGTTTTCTGTATTTCTTTGCTTATTTTTATTTCTGGAGGGTGACATGTTTTTTTTTCATTTTTATTTATCTATTTATCTTATCTTTACGTCAATCTTGTTTTTTTCCTACTTGCATCGTAATCATGCCCACAGTCGACAATGTTTGGAGAAATGAGATAAATATATTATCAGAAAAAAAAATGAACCTATATTTAAATGATAATTTGACTCATTTTGGTCTACAAAGTAAAAATATAAATAAAAACTCTTAGTAATGAGAGATAGGTTTTGGACATAAAAAAAAACAACACTTGTCGTTGCTGTCAAGCAAACATGTTTATTTTTCAATTTAAGATGTAGGGTTAGGGTTAGTGCTAGGGTTAGAGGTTTTTAAAGCAAAGCGCTGTACCGCTAAGGCTCCACACTCTCACGTGTTAGGCTTGAAAAGCAAGTCCCCGCTGAGGTCTAGGGGCCCTTAGAGGCTTGTTCCCTTTCTCATAGTACAAAGTGAACGATGGAATCGTGTGGCCGGAAAAACCAACCTATTCCTTCCCCTAGCCAGGTACCTTTAGAACGAGGGACCTTAGTTTAGACCAGGGCTTTTCAACCTGTGGGTCGCGACCCCCTTGGGGGTCGATTGACGATTTGCCAAGGGTCGCCTAAGACCATCAAAAATAAGGATTGTTATTGTCTATTCTTCTATTGCTGTATGTGTGTGTATGGGGGGGGGGGGTCGCCGAGCTTAAAAGGTTGAGAACCGCTGGTCTAGACCGTCAAATCAAATAATCTCTGTGCACATACCGCAGATCTCTTATTCGCTTATCATAAGACTATATTTTAGCAACAAAAGCGCAGGCTTATTAGATGTTTTTTTTAAAATGAAATTTAATAATTTTCACTTCAGCTTATTAAGTTCACGTTTGCTGTTAGGATCAACTCTCTTCTTTTTTTTTTGTTTGTTTGTTTGTTTTTGTGTTAAAATGTTGTTGTTTTTTTGTGTGTGCTCTGTATTAAATTCTTCTTGTACGTGTACTCAGAGCCTAGACGCTCAAGTCTGAGATCAAGTCACGTGATTTTCATCACAGTCTTCAATGCATGTTTTTTTGTGTGTGTGTTCGTTTATCATGCGTGATCACTTTGTGTGTTTACGACAAAATCTAACGTCAAAGTTGATGACGCCATAATTATGTGTTTTAATTTATACGCACTGTTTCCATATATACAGCTGCTCATTCATTATAGATGTTATATAGCCTATATATCTCATCGTGTCCTTCATTTCACATTACCCAAGCGGCGTCAACATTTTTTCGTTTGTTCAGTCGATAGAAAGATTTTTTTTAATGTTAAAAACATGGAACAGTTAACTCCCTTTTCCGTTCCTTAGGAAACGTCTTTCCTATTTTGTAGATTCTCAGAAGAACAACACCTAATGAGTTATCTTTTACCTCTATCTTAATCTTTAGTTATCTTTAATCATTATAATAATTTTTTTTTTTAGATATTTTCTATTCTTTGGAGAATATTCAAAATTTCAAAAGTCTAATAAATCCAATAATTTATAGTTTAATTCTATTCACTACCTATATAATTTAAGTGACACTAGTAATATAGTATTTACAAACCATCTGTACCTTACAAAAGATTACGCACACTTAATTGCATCATCCCTACACTATTAACTTAACATTGTCTTTATTTTTTGTTCTTGTTAAATGCTGGATTAGTTGTTTGTTTCGTTACTATATAAGATTAAATTCTAGCTTTTGTTTTACTTTTAACACTGTTTCTTATTATTACAGCAATATGCTACGTTACCGGTAATTAATTTTTTTTGACTACCTCAAAGTCATGTTCACACCTCACAAGCACACAGAATCTACTCTGTATATAAAGATGTGTTTAGACATATGACATGCACATGTGTGTGCGTTTGTTTATGTGTGTGACTGTGTTTACGTGAGCTCAATACTTTGTTTAGTTTTTATTCTTTCATTTCTTTACCACAGCAATGTTCGTTCATTTTGGCTTATAAACAACAACAAAACATTGTCGCCTTCTTCCATGACATAAATAATCTTAGTTTACGCATTGTGATGATAATGACGCATCCATCTTCGTTGATAATCCAGTCTAGTTCTAGAAAAGTGGCCCCTGAGCGACAGAGCAAATGTTGAAATGGGGAACCAGTTTAAAAATCTGTCGACCAAAAGCTGTACTGGGGAATAATCATGATTGACTTAATCAGAACAAACTTCTCTTTGTTCACAATTTGATAGTTAATGATGCGGTTTACCCTTGTTTTAAGCTCTGTAACCAACAAACTGCGCTAAGAGAGAAAAAGAAGAGAAAGTGATATGGCGATACATTAAAAGTTAGCTATTTATAGATTAACCAAGCTATTTATAGATTAAGCTAGCTATTTATAGATTAACCATAAGATCATGCTTCAGAACCTACTAAAGAGCAGACACTAGTGAATATTCATTTATTTTAACACTAGCCCTTGTCCAGATGTTGGATATTGGGCTCCTCCATTGTGATTGTAGATGAGCAGTCTCGTGTTTGGAAAATGAAGGCATGAAAAGAATCTCAACACGAAGCTCACTTGGACTTCTTCTTCTTCTTCTAGCCAGCTTTTTGCTGCTGAGCTGTGAGCTCTTTTGTAGACTGTGCCAAGGAAAAATAGTGTGCTGTTCAGCACTGCCGTACAGGGTGTTGGTTATGTAGTCCTCTAGTGGCAGTAGGGTCTTCCAAAGGTGGATTAGGAAGGGACATTCAAAGAGTATATAGTTTACGGTTTCATAAGGGTGGGCTCTGTGTCTACAAAGGGATAGGTGTGTGGAATTTATTTTTTTAAGATGGTAATTTAACAGAGGTGCGTTTCCTGTTCTTAGTTGGAAGATTGTAGATTGCAGATTGCTCTTTGCGGGGGAGGAAATTAATACTGTCCAGTTTGTTAGGCATAGTCATTTCTTTGTACATAGCTCTACCCGATTTTCTTGATGCCCATTGGTTGAGCCACTCCTCTTTGTGATTGTTAAATGAACCTGAGTTAGAAGTCAGAGTTAGATAACGTCATTATAGATTTTCATTATGCTGGAAAAAATTATATATAAATAGCTTTTTGGTGTATCTGGTGTAAAGAAAAAAAAACAGTTATATATTTATTTAATTTTAGCACTTTTAGCAGCGCAGGAGTGGAAATATTCTGCTTGTAGCAGATTTGTTGCTATTTAGTAGGCAACTTTGAAGTTCAAATTAAACCTCCTAGACATTTAGTTTATCCATATAGAAATCCCCAGCGAATTATTAATATTATATTGCTATAATTTGAGTGTAATACCGCTAATGTTTCTCGAAAGCCAAAATGAACAACATTACTCTAACCACTAAATTTTTATATTTTATTTAATTATTTATTTTGTTTCGTTTCAGCTTAACAAAATGTAATTATCATTTCTTTCCCTATTCATTTCCGCTTTCATTTTATTTTGGCTTAACCCTCAAAGCAATGACAGTCACGTGTACAAAGGAGCCATATTGTTTTCCATCATCTGTGTATATACTCCAGTTGTGTTGAATTTTATACATTTTTATTTGCAATTTTCATAATTTTATTTACGACGATCACCTAATTTGTCTCAGGAAAATTATAATCCTATTTTTTTATATTTTATTTAGAAAATCACGCTTTGTATATGTATATTCCAGTCGTTTTTTTTTTTTTGACAACTTTTTAAACAACTGGCGGTAATTCGTCGACGTTTGTACAAAGACATTGTCCCAGGAGTTTCTTTTCAGTAGCAGAATTAAACTAACGGTGTTCGTTTGACTGTCCTTTGACCTCAACTCTTTCTTACATTCTCTATGTTAACCAGTTATCGTGTTATAATGAGCTAAGTCAATTCATAAAGACTGTTTATATATTGTTTATAAAGCCATATATAATAATAAGATAAGGCTTGTCCTCGAGTCCGAAGATTAATGAGGAATGCAGTATTTCCCCTGGCTACGCAGCCCCAGCTTCATATATATATGTGCCAAGGAAAAATAGTGACTAGGGTAACACCATTAGTAAAATCACTAAATTTAGAAAGCCTTCAGGACAGAAGACTCAAAAGTAAAGTAGCAATTATACATAAAACACTGAACCATAATCTTCAAATACAAAAACAAAATTTAATAAAATACTCTGAAAGACACAAAAATAAAGGCACATTCCTCGTCCCATATGCTAGGACAAATTTGTACAAATACTCCTTCTTCCCTAGTGCTATTAGAGCATGGAATGGGTTGCCTGAGCTAGCCAGAAAAAACAGTGACTTGGCAGAATTTAAGTCATTGGTTAATATGCATGACTAAATGCATGACGCGTAGGACGTAATCATCTTCTTTTTTGAAGTAACGTCTGTATTATATAAGATAAGATAAGAAATAGTGTGCTGTTCTATTAGGCTGTTCAGCACTGCCGTACAGGGTGTTGGTTATGTAGTCCTCTAGTGGCAGTACAATTTAGATCAATTTAGATCTAGTTTTGTTTTGTTGTTTTTTAAAGACCCTGATTTAAAGAAAGAAAGAGGGAGTCTGGCATTATATATATATAACGCTTTTCCAAGATTCGCCATTCCCTAGTGTCCCCACAAAAGATAGAACCGTATTGGACTAAGCATGCTATATCATGCGTTATATAAAAACAATTTTAAAATTGTCCGTATTATTTTGGTTTAGATTTTTCTTTTTACTTTACACTGGGATTTTGGTGCTTCTTCAAGTGGCAAGTGAGACCTATGTGATCCCGGAATGTTCGGCTGCACACTGGGCGGGTTTTTCCAGCTTAGAGCTAATGTCATGGCCTTGCTTTGTTTAAAGCCAGCATGTCATTTTATACCTACCAAAAACCAAAAGTGCAACATATGTTTGAATTGGTTGACATTACTGAAAGCTATCATTGCCGAAGACAGCCATATGAATAGAATCTTCGCTCTCTTTTCAAATTGCATTAAGTGACTTTTTTTAAAAAAAAGTTGAAATCGCTTCATACTAAAAATCAATCCAACTATTCCTAGACTATTTCTTTCATTTCCTTAAAATGTCAGGTCAGGGAAAGAAGGAATCACGCGACTCAATTTTCCCGCCTATTTATCGTAAAACACTTGACTATGACAGACCGTTTACGTCATATTTAATAATTTTCTCCAAGGAAAAAAATGCAATCTCACAACGTCTTGTTTGTTTAAGTTTGTTTCCTGTTGAAAGATGACATCTGTATGACATTTTGTTTCACATAACCATTCACTCGTTGGCGGAATCATAATGTAGGACATTTGACATTCATTCATCGAGTCATCTCTCTCCCTCCTGACCCTCCAGCTTCCAATAATGAATAAATGAATTCGGTCGTTATCATTGAGAGCGCTTTAAATTATGGCAGATTTTCTAGGTTAATTTAGATCAATTTAGATCTAGTTTTGTTTTGTTGTTTTTTAAACACCCTGATTTAAAGAAAGAAAGAGGGAGTCTGGCATTAGTATTCCGAACTGTAACTATACTCAATTATATGATAAATAATAGAGTTGCTGTTTTCTTTTAATCAGTTTACAATAAATGTATTTTAATAGTTTGGTTAGTAAACTTATAGGATATTTTGGCATATATCAAAATTCATCATGTTTGGTCGTGTGCCAATTAATTTGGTGGCAAAAAAATATCTAGAGCTCTAGGATCCTTAATGGAAGTGACCGAAAAATACCAACGTGCTTATAATCTCACTATGTAGCAGATCTATGAATTAGTAACCTCCTTTTTCCTGGGTTTAAAAAAAAACCAACATTTATTTATTGAATGTATTTGTGTAACGGTAATATAAAATAAAAATATTTCTAATGAAAAATGAAAACATGAAAGCTTAGAACTTCCATAGAGCTAGGGCAACTTTACATAGCCTAAGATTCCCCGCTTTTGTTTAAGAACGTTTATACAAAGTTTCCTCAAGATTGGTCAAACGGTTTAGATTTCTATGAAAGACATATATAACATACCCACACCTTACGTTCTAATTTATATATTAGATATAGAGCTAGATCTACCTTATAATTCCGCCAATGTGTTGGAGTGAGTCATCATTTTGTTCATTTTCCGTTCACCACGCACCGACAGTTCTCACTTGTCTGTATTGCAGGGCTACGAAGGATCACTTCTCAAAATCACTAATAAAAATGGCAAGAACACATCTGTAAGTATGCTCAGAGCGAAAATGCTGCTAAGGGGATATAAGCACGCGGTGCATGCCAATGAGAGACGATCCGCGGGTAGATTATCTCCCTTGTCACACTAAATTTTTTTTTTCCCTCTGCAATCTCGTCTGATAGACTACTTTATTCGTATAAGAAGAACTCTTTCAGCACAAAGAGGAGAAACAGATGCAATGGATGATCATACCTTTTCAACTAAAGAATCGAGAAAATAGACTCCTATCGTAGAGCAGTGGTGTACAAACTACGGCCACTGACGTAGTGCTGTCCAATTTCACAAAGTTTTTGCACAAAGATGCATAATGAAACTGCAAAGAGTGGGTTTCACTGAACTAGCTGTGTTTTAGATGTCTAAAATTTGGAGTCCATGGCCCAAAAGATTGAGCGCAACTGTCGTAGAAAGATACTCTTTCTTTCAGTATCCTAGACATAAAAAAAGTGATGAATATACATTATAAAAATAACTAAAAGAAAAGGGGAGGCCATTGATTTTTTTTATATTATTACGCAATTGCATATAGTTTCGCTGTTCAAATTAAATTGATTACAGCCTATTAGCGTATTCATCAATAAGTGCAATTGCTGGCGGCCTTTGCAGCAGTGAAGGGGTAGAAGGGGGGATTCAGCATGCATGCAAGAATTGCTTTCATCTTATAGATGTCAAAATATTTATTTCAATAACTCCTGTTATTATCACCACGTTGGCGTCATTGTTGACGTGCAGAGTTATCTTCTCACATCACTGGCTTCCCTCCCTTTGCTTCCCTTTTAGTTTCTTTTTTAACACACACGATATTTTGTTAATATATTTATAAACAGCTTTGTTAGCTGTTAAATAAATACAATATATATATATATATTTGTTCTCTAAATATTGACATATTCCTAAAATTAAAACATTGTATGTGTTGTTGTTTTTTTTACATGGTCAGAAAGGGGAACTTTACTTTTTTACTGAGATATGGGTTTAATGCATATAGCATTCACGATTATGAATTTCGGGATTTATAGAGCAGAATAAGAGCTTAAAATGTTTGAGAATGAGTCACCATTGGGTGTGGGGAAGAAGTATCCAATTAGATTAGGGAATTAGGAGTTGCCAATGTAACCACTGATTGGGGAATGGGCGTCAAAATGTGAGTGATACTGGGTGCCAAAATGTGATTGATATTGAAAAGTAAGGAATGATTGCTAAAACATCAGATTAGAAAGTGGGGAATGGGCGCCTAAATGTGAGTTTGGAAAACTGTGTATGTTACGCATAGATTATTTTTTTTTACCTACAAAGACACATTCACGCGTGAGTCTGAATATTTTGTTCTAATTGTAGCTAATACCAATGGCATGAAGTGAAGCATTGCAACAACAATAGTCCTTTATGTTGAATTTCAAAAACTTATTAAATTTGCAAAACGTTACTGAATATAACTACTAAAGCCTTAAAATCTACACTGGTATCGTCTGATGAACTTAGTGTATACCCAGATCTATCCGATCATTTTATTTATATGTTTTATTCGTCTATTAGATAAATTTGATATCAAATTATTGAAGATCCTTGAGAGATAATCAGACATCTCACACTTAATTGCTTGTGAATTACTTTAAGAATTCTTCTTTCGCGCTATGATCTAATCATATTTTCTATCTTTTTTTAAAAAAAGCCCGTTGGATTTGTCACGTTCAGTTCTAGAATGGCAGCAGAAACAGCCAAGCAAGATTTGCAAGTAAGTGACCACAGTGGTCAACCATATTTTGTTTAGCTACATCATAGCTACACCATATTCCTTAGAACTTGATTTGTTATATTATATTTATTCATTTATTTTTTGTTGCTGTTGTTTTAGGATCTCATCTATTCAGCTAAGTGGGGATAAAAATTTATTTTGTTTTGTGATTTATAAATTTCATAGCCATGTTAGTGATTAAACATTCATGTACTTCAAATAAGTAGATCTACTATTCCGAGAAATGTATGCATCACTCACTCGCCTATATGCAATTTAAAAAAAATATTTTGAAATATTTAGTTTTGGTAATTTGAGATTGTCATACATGGCGGAAAACTATAAAAAGCTAGAATTTTGGTGTGTCCGGTGAACGAAATTAAGGAAGTGTTGCGAAATTTTTTTTTTTTTTTAAAGTATATGATAATTAGCACTGCAGAATCAAATGTTCTAAGCTCTTCTATTTATAGAACAAAATAAGTTCAATGAGAGAGAAGCGTTAGACTTTTACTTATAAAACTTATTTAAAAACTAATGCGCAACTGACTAGAGCTGATACAAGAAATGTAATACGAAGATATATAGTATCATTCATTGGAGTTGTTCTAAATTATAGCTCAGTTCTTTTTACATTAAAGTTTAGCTTAGCTTCCATGACATTGTTTAGTTAATCTTGAAAATCTCCAATAATGTGAGAAGTTAAAAACTGTTTTAACAGTTGAACATCTTAATCCTAGCTTATAGTGTGTAAATTAAACAAGTCTTTGTCTTCAACCAGGTTTTGCTTTTACCGAATTTTTTTGGGGGGTCTACAAATTAATAATACATTAGATCTAGTAATCGCGATGGATCCCCTTGTGAAATATAGATTGGGGAATAAACATACTTAGAAAATATACTTTTTTTTACCTTTATCTATCCCTTAGTCTGTTGGAACGTTGGGACACCAGGCATGATTTGTCGACCGTCTTTCTCCATTCCTCCCTTTTTTTTTGCCCTGTTTAGAACCTCTCTCAATGGCAGGCCAGTCCATTCTTTAATGTTGTCCTCCCATCGCTTTTTCTGTCTGCCTACTACTACTACTACTACTTTTGTTTACGGGGTGGTTGAGTGATTAAGCGCTTGGGGTTCTGAGTTCGAATCTCGCTGAAGACTGAGATCTTGAATGGGTATCTTACTTAAGTTGTGCTGGCCATGTGACACAAGAAACAGAGAGAAAGGGGAACTTTACTTTTTTGTTTACTATAAATGGAGGAGTGGTAGTGTCTGGAACGTTAAATCGCCAATTAGTCAGGGACAAAGTCTACAACTTTCTTTACCTACTCTTAATTGTACCGGAAAGTTGAGCGTGGGGAAGTTAAACTGCTCATTTATACTACAAACATTTTACATTCGGTGTTAAAGGTCATTTCATTAGTTACCGACAAACACATTATCTCCACCAATGCTTGCTTCCGACTTTCACAGGGTGTTCGCTTCGACCCGGACCTGCCCCAGACTCTGAGGCTAGAGTTCGCCAAGTCCAACACGAAGGTCACCAAGCCTAAGCAAGCCTCGCCCCAGCCTGCCGCCACACACCCCACCACAATCATTCACCCTATCACTGGACGTAAGTATAAACTGTGTTTCTTTGAGCTTAGATACCATAGTGACGCCATATCACTTGCAGTCATGAGCCTGCCAAAATGAGGTCGTGTAGTGGCCTGGTAAAAACATGTTCCCAAACCAATAAAGATTTCTGTCATCTGATTATTCCATTACAAATTTCCAAATCCATTTTTTTTGTTAGGTTAATTTGTTTGCAATGTATTGCTATGACTTCGAGAACAATTACATTATTACCTCGCATTACTAGTGCCCTTATCTATTTTAAAAAAGACGAATTCTTTTCGGTATTTTATTTTCATAGTTATAAATTTTACTCTTTTAAATATGCATTCGTTACCAACGTGGTAGCCTACAATATTTTAAATTTTATCTAAAAATAAATAAATATATTATTTCAACGCAGAACTAAACACCTTAAGTTTTTTTTTCTTCCACATATATTATGTGTCAGCAGTATCATTGCGTAAGCTAAAACAAAGCATTAAGTATTAATTTTAAAAAAATGTATTCTACATAATAATGAGCAGATTTATAAATGTTTTAGCTGTTTTTTTTTCCAAAACAAAATATGGAAAAATGTTGTTGTTTTTATTTTTAGAGAAAAAAATATATTGTACACAATTTCTTTATAACATCTGGTTTTGTGTGTTTCTGATTCAAACGGTTTTCCGTAACCAGCACTTTTTTTCCCCTCCCTCTAGTGTTATAATTTTATCCTATTAGCGCCTCAGCTTTAGACCGTACTCTGCACAACACAAACACACACGTAGTGTACGCTACCCACAACACACATATTTAAAATCCACACGTTTTTCCTTTTTTTTTTCCTTTTTATTTACTAACCAAATATTTTACTGTACACTTGCACAAACAATTAATCCAACGTGGACATCAACCTTGCTCCAGTATCTCTAATGTATGGAAACCCGAAATCATCATATGTTGTAGAAATATAAGCTATTTGAAAACAACAAACCATCATGTATTATTATTATTATTGTTTTATTATTATTATTATTATTATTATTATTATTATTATTATTATTATCATTATTATTATTATAATTAATAGGTCAATGATATTCTTCATTTTATAAAATAGATTAAATATGATATGCCGTTTTATAGCTCACATCAAATTATACTCGAACTCATTGTCATTTTTTTTTCTCTTAATTATAATGTAACACTTTCGATGATCGTTCTATAAAAAAAAGGCGCCGGAAATAATTTAAAGGCATATGGATTTCGATGGGCATAGTTTTGATACTTCTATCATCACCAGCTGGTCACTTTCATGTTCTTGAAGGGTCAACTTTGGCTTAATGGTCAACATTCACAAATAACCAATATTTGCTTCAAGTCAATATAAGCTTTTTGCTATATTTAAAAGTACAACTTTAAATTATAAGCCTTCGATATTTAAAATAAAAACGATTCGATAATGACGTCTTTAGTTTGTAAAAGAAATGAAATAAGAGATGTTTCCTGTGTTCTTATTTTCCTCACGTCTTCTCACTTCATTTTTAAATAATCTTATTATTGCTATTAAAATGCCTTTCAATTATTATTATAATTATCATCATCATCAATGGTGACAATCGTTACAAAGAAAAGATGAACGAATAAATTTTTACCGTCTGCATTTGTAAACATAAGGGATTTATGTCCCCTGAATATATTAAGATTGTCACCACTGATCATTTGCATTTACACTGTTCATTTGTTACCTTAAAATTATTATTCTCCACACCAGCTTGCATTCACTTTTCGCTTCAGCCCAAACACCTCATCACACACTTGAAACAGAAATCGCTCATTCCATTGGAAGACATTTCTTATCTCTTCTTTCACGTTCTTCACTATCAGCTTCGCTCCTCTGTGCTCATTGTAATACGGTGTTAATTAATTTTTTTCCTGTTCATTCATATCGTCATTATCGCAGCATAATGTGACATACTTCACCACACAAACACACACACACAAGATTACAACATACACATTTCAATACACATTCTTTGTTTGTTTAGCCTATACATATTTATTTATTTATCATTATGTATTCACTAAAGAAAAAAAAACAACCACCTTAACTAATCACTTTCACAGAGGAATTAGGGGCTGCCTTTTTTCCTGGGGGCCCAGAGGCATGGGCAACCGCGCCTACACTAGCACCATTTCCAGAACTTGCACCAGCACCGCCCCCAGGGGCCGGGCTACCGCACCCTGCCCTAATACCCCATCACCACCCAGCCGCACTTGCGCAAATGCCATTACGGGTCAGTATTGATTTTGATTTTTTTTTTGTTTCTTTAACCCTTTCATATATATTTGTTTTAGCGATTTATTTGTTTTCTTGGCTGAATTGGCAACTAGCTGCCAATTATGTAATTTTAATGGATGTTTTCTCTAAGCCTGTATATTGTTTAGCCTTTTTGTGACTGGTATAGATAAACACATAAATATGTCTAAAACATATTTTGTTTCTCTTTATTTTATTCGTTTTAGTTATTTCGTGTCTAGAGCCAAACAGATATGTGATTTGATCATATTTTAAAATATAAGTTTAGGAAACGAATACATTGTGTCCTTATTGGATTCAATGTTTCAATCATTAATTGACAGTAAGAATAAAGGGCCTACAATATATTTCTAAAGGCGATATTAGGCAAAAAAGGGAGATAATCGTCGGGCAACTGAAACAGTTCCATGTCTTTATTTCATATTAAAAATGGTATAAATAATTGAAATATATATTTCAGTAGAAGAAAACTCGTATCAATTTAAAATATATGTTAGAGACTAACGAAGATACATTTAGTAGACTATAATTCTAGCACCATCATCATCATTTATCATATGCAGCCTTTACTAACCATTTTTAGAGGTGGATGTTTGTGTAATCCAACATATTAATATGCACCTAACTATATTTGTGGAATTTGTTGAATCATGTGAGTGATAATCTACATTTTAAATAGCTCTAAGAAAAATCATCATAGTCAATATAGTGTATTGTTTCTGTTGATAGTGAATGAACTGGACTCTTTTTGTTTGAAGTCTTCTGTTGTTTCTTTCTATTATCTTCGTTTTCTTGTACTAAAAAAGAACTTGTATGAAATGCACGGTGAACTACATACCAATAACAGAAAGTAGTCGAAAAGTGTCGGACTAAAAAACGAGGATGTTGTGGAGATTTTGAACGCCTCGGGCAGGCAGAAAGTTATTTAAATGTAGAAAAAAATAGAAAAAACATTTTAGCTAACTTTGTTCAAGCACTGACACACACAAATTCATATAGATCTAAGATTTATTATTTTTTAGCTAAATGTCTTCAATCATACTATTCTAGTATTATGTGTAGAGCTTTAAAAAAAAGGAAATAAAAGTGCAGTCTCGTAATTAACGTATTCGTATTAAGTCTTTGTTCTTAGTAAATTAAGGAAGAGTTTGGTCACATTCTTTTTTCTTGTTCACGAATTTTATCAAGATGTAATTTAATAAGAAAACTCTTCCACTAATGACTCGAATGGTATTTATATAAGCAATTCAGCCTGACCCAAACTCTTATTATAAGAACTCCCTTCACAACCAACTTTCATTTTTTGTTGAAGCCATTTTTAACTTCTATTTGGTTTCGTTTGTTCATTAACCCTCACAATTTTAATTTATCTATATTCTTTTTTTTTAATAAGGTTTCTATTTTTGTTTATTTTATTTTTATTTCATTATTATTATTATTTCTGTTTTGCTAACTTGCACCATTCACGAACCGTTCAATGTTCTCATTCATAAAAATGTAGTTGTTTTTTTTTCATTCTTCATTCTTCTTTTCAATCACTAACCCGAATGTGTTTCCATATTATTCTTTTTTTTTTTCACCTGGGATAGATTCCGATGCGGGTCAGCCCTATCTTTGCCCCGCCTCCAATGCGTAATGTACGAAATTATTTATATCTTTTTTATATCTGTTTTTTTTTTTATTTAAATATTTATTATTCAATGAATGTGGCAGTGCCTTCTTGGATGTTCCATCGGTCATACCTGCGATGGTCACTTTACTGGTCAACAAATATTGATGCTCTACGTATTGCTATCATTAACAGTTTAAACAAAGATCAAATCTTATTACTATCTATTATTTCGTTTAATATACACTATAAAGTAGATCGACTTTACATGAAACCAAAGTTTTCTATTGTTGTTGTTTTTTTTTTTTCAAAGCAATGTCTTTACGCGTTTCTAAAATAAATTGTATGCACAGGACCAAATCGTTATAGATGTATAAAAAAAAGTATTTTTTTAAACAGAAAAATGTCAAATGTTGCATTATTACTATATATTAGTTGTTTGTTTGTTTGTTTTTTGACGACTTCTAATAAAAAATGTATTGATTTTTTAAAAAATTGTGTATAGACTGTAAACATTGCATTTCGAGGCTCTATTTGAAAAAAAAAATGTTTAAATCTAATAAAATATGCACTATTTAGTACACTCTATTTGGGATGTTTTATTTCTGCCTTGAGTAGTTGAGAGACACGATTCCATCTCAGTTATAGCTGAAAAAAAAAAGATTCTATCAAAATTCTAATACAGCCTTTCATTTCGTCAGTCAAGCGGTTTGTTATGTGATTTTTCTTAATTTTTATGCTGAACTTTTCATTGCTTCAGAGAGTACATTATTTGATTAAAATATCTGCAGCTTAAATCGATGGGTTTATTTTGCTTATAATATATTTAGAGATCAGTGATTCCCCTTGAACATGTTAGATATTATTTTTTGTTTTTGTTTTTATTTGGAAATAAAAATTCATGAAAATTAAAAAAAAAAAACTAAATTTAGTTTATCTTAAAAATGTACATGAAAACAAATACAATCAATCTAAAAAAAAAAAAAAATGTTAATTCGATGCAATTCTTGATAATGTAGTTTATGTAGGATTTAATCTGTAATATGACCATCGCGGGTTGCCGTACTTCACGATGTTTTTTGGAAACGCTTTCAATTATTTTGTATACGTCAACACTATTTTCTTCTTTGAATTGTTTAGAAGTATTTCTTTGGTATCACAAGCACTGTGCACAGACGTTTAGTCTAACTATTGTATGTCGTCACAACTAACTCCAACATGCTTTGTCTAGAGGCACACACTTTGACCCACTTTGTTTGCCACCTATCCAAGTACAGCATCCTACACGTTCGCATTTTAATAATGTACATCTGCATAACATAGATCTACATTTTTATCTTTAAAAAAAAAAATGCATTTTTTTTTATTTTATTTTTTTTTACATTTTTATGGGGAAAAGATTATTTTTTAGATTGGTTACTTATAGCAATAACCTTTTTCTCTTCTTCGCATTTTAAATATTTTTTTGTGTATCTTAATATAAAATTTAGATTTATTTGTAGTCGAGTATTGTTGGAAATTTACTAAAAAAAATATCCACTTTATCTAATTGATCTGTGGCATCAGATTTATCATCCAAAATTGTTACAAATCTCTGATTTGAATCGCCTCGCCGTTGTGGTTGCGTTATGATCGTAAGTTTTGCGAGTTGATGACTGTAGATTTAAGACCTCATGCTCAGAGATTTAGCCATTTAAAAAAAAAAATGTGTTCAACCCCCCCCCCTCCTCACATTTCGAGTCAATTCCGCATTTGCACACTTCTAAAGCCGGCCCGTCTAATTTGACGTATAAACAGACATACGAGCTAAATTTAATAATTGACTAATATAGGTCCAATGTTCGTTCCCAATCCCCAATATTTAATGTTCTTCGACACACTTCGGCCATGTTCGTGGCTTCAATCACTAAAGCATTCGGAGGGGGTATTCTTTCCGTTTTACTGTTTTTTTTTTCATGTAACGTCTGTATTATATAAGATAAGATAAGATCTCACGACGAAATAAACACAGAGATAACGTTCAGACCATAGACGTGTATATACTTTATTTAGACTGGACATGGAGATTTGTTTACACTACAAAGAATGTCGTGAAAATTTTTGATAGAAAGTTGGATCAAGGCGTTGTTTTGTAAAGTAGTTAGTTAAAAGAAGTAAAGTTATTTTTTGCAACCCTAACCTATGTAACATACAATTTAATTTTTAGATCTATCTAGATCTAATAATTGAACATCAAAAATGAGTACTTTCGTCTCATAATTATTATTTTGCAATTTTTAGATACATAATCTAAAAAAAGATCTAGGTAATCAATCTTTTTAAGATGATTTAAATCAACACGAATTATTTCCATCTAGGATTTGTAAAACATTATCTCAATGGCCTTGTTTCATATAGTTGAGTGAATATCTGATCCCCTTAGAGCCTGAAAAACAAACTATATAGGTCAGTGAATCGATCAATCGCGGATAAGAATTTATTTCCGGTTTCCAGTCTAGATATAATATATAAGTTCAAACAGTCTTCTTTAATCCCACCTTTATCTCCTTGATGGATTGCGGGCACGACACGTGGTCTAAATTGTGCCGATGTGCCTAAACTCAAAACTCAAACTTACATCTTCCGTTCCATACCATTATTATTATTATAGCTTTTATATAGCGCTACTTTCATGCTTATAGCTTTGGTCCAATCTCCTTTGTGGACCAGTAAGGGGGGGGTGGGCTTTAGGGGCTCAGTAAGCACAACTCTGCCCGCACTTGGCCTCTCGACCACGCTTCCCACCATGCGCACCATACATAATTAGTGAAGGACTATGTTCAATTTAGGACAGGGTTTTTGCCTGGAACTATAACTGCGACAGTCACTACAATAAACTACCAATATCTGAAAAGATCGTTTTCTTTCTTATTTATCAAACATATTTATCCTTAGTCGCAACAACAAGTGTATTAGCTATTCAATTGGAGATAGTAAAAAAAAAAACACAAAAAACAACAACAAAGATATACTTTAAAGTTGGGCTTTGCAGTTGTCGTGGACTGGTTAAAAAAACAACAACACTGAAATACTTTAAAGTTGGGCTTTGCAGTTGTCGTGGACTGGTTAAAAAAACAACAACAAAGAAATACTTTAAAGTTGGGCTTTGCAGTTGTCGTGGACTGGTTAAAAAAACAACAAAGATATACTTTAAAGTTGGGCTTTGCAGTTGTCGTGGACTGGTTAAAAAAACAACAACAAAGAAAAACTTTAAAGTTGGGGTTTGCAGTTGTCGTGGACTGGTTAAAAAAACAACAACAAAGAAATACTTTAAAGTTGGGCTTTGCAGTTGTCGTGGACTGGTTAAAAAAACAACAACAAAGAAATACTTTAAAGTTGGGCTTTGCAGTTGTCGTGGACTGGTTAAAAAAACAACAACAAAGAAATACTTTAAAGTTGGGCTTTGCAGTTGTCGTGGACTGGTTAAAAAAACAACAACAAAGAAAAACTTTAAAGTTGGGCTTTGCAGTTGTCGTGGACTGGTTAAAAAAACAACAACAAAGAAATACTTTAAAGTTGGGCTTTGCAGTTGTCGTGGACTGGTTAAAAAAACAACAACAAAGAAATACTTTAAAGTTGGGCTTTGCAGTTGTCGTGGACTGGTTAAAAAAACAACAACAAAGAAATACTTTAAAGTTGGGCTTTGCAGTTGTCGTGGACTGGTTAAAAAAACAACAACAAAGAAATACTTTAAAGTTGGGCTTTGCAGTTGTCGTGGACTGGTTAAAAAAACAACAACAAAGAAATACTTTAAAGTTGGGCTTTGCAGTTGTCGTGGACTGGTTAAAAGAACAACAACAAAGAAATACTTTAAAGTTGGGCTTTGCAGTTGTCGTGGACTGGTTAAAAAAACAACAACAAAGAAATACTTTAAAGTTGGGCTTTGCAGTTGTCGTGGACTGGTTAAAAAAACAACAAAGATATACTTTAAAGTTGGGCTTTGCAGTTGTCGTGGACTGGTTAAAAAAACAACAAAGATATACTTTAAAGTTGGGCTTTGCAGTTGTCGTGGACTGGTTAAAAAAACAACAACAAAGAAAAACTTTAAAGTTGGGCTTTGCAGTTGTCGTGGACTGGTTAAAAAAACAACAACAAAGAAATACTTTAAAGTTGGGCTTTGCAGTTGTCGTGGACTGGTTAAAAAAACAACAAAGATATACTTTAAAGTTGGGCTTTGCAGTTGTCGTGGACTGGTTAAAAAAACAACAACAAAGAAATACTTTAAAGTTGGGCTTTGCAGTTGTCGTGGACTGGTTAAAAAAACAACAACAAAGAAATACTTTAAAGTTGGGCTTTGCAGTTGTCGTGGACTGGTTAAAAAAACAACAAAGAAATACTTTAAAGTTGGGCTTTGCAGTTGTCGTGGACTGGTTAAAAAAACAACAACAAAGAAATACTTTAAAGTTGGGCTTTGCAGTTGTCGTGGACTGGTTAAAAAAACAACAACAAAGAAATACTTTAAAGTTGGGCTTTGCAGTTGTCGTGGACTGGTTAAAAAAACAACAAAGAAATACTTTTAAAGTTGGGCTTTGCAGTTGTCGTGGACTGGTTAAAAAAACCACAAAGAAATACTTTAAAGTTGGGCTTTGCAGTTGTCGTGGACTGGTTAAAAAAACAACAACAAAGAAATACTTTAAAGTTGGGCTTTGCAGTTGTCGTGGACTGGTTAAAAAAACAACAACAAAGAAATACTTTAAAGTTGGGCTTTGCAGTTGTCGTGGACTGGTTAAAAAAACAACAACAAAGAAATACTTTAAAGTTGGGCTTTGCAGTTGTCGTGGACTGGTTAAAAAAACAACAACAAAGAAATACTTTAAAGTTGGGCTTTGCAGTTGTCGTGGACTGGTTAAAAAAACAACAACAAAGAAATACTTTAAAGTTGGGCTTTGCAGTTGTCGTGGACTGGTTAAAAAAACAACAAAGAAATACTTTAAAGTTGGGCTTTGCAGTTGTTGTGGACTGGTTAAAAAAACAACAACAAAGAAATACTTTAAAGTTGGGCTTTGCAGTTGTCGTGGACTGGTTAAAAAAAAAACAACAAAGAAATACTTTAAAGTTGGGCTTTGCAGTTGTCGTTGACTGGTTAAAAAAAAAAACAACAAAGAAATACTTTAAAGTTGGGCTTTGCAGTTGTCGTGGACTGGTTAAAAAAACAACAACAAAGAAATACTTTAAAGTTGGGCTTTGCAGTTGTCGTGGACTGGTTAAAAAAACAACAAAGAAATACTTTAAAGTTGGGCTTTGCAGTTGTCGTGGACTGGTTAAAAAAACAACAACAAAGAAATACTTTAAAGTTGGGCTTTGCAGTTGTCGTGGACTGGTAAAAAAAACAACAACAAAGAAATACTTTAAAGTTGGGCTTTGCAGTTGTCGTGGACTGGTTAAAAAAACAACAAAGAAATACTTTAAAGTTGGGCTTTGCAGTTGTTGTGGACTGGTTAAAAAAACAACAAAGAAATACTTTAAAGTTGGGCTTTGCAGTTGTCGTGGACTGGTTAAAAAAACAACAACAAAGAAATACTTTAAAGTTGGGCTTTGCAGTTGTCGTGGACTGGTTAAAAAAACAACAAAGAAATACTTTAAAGTTGGGCTTTGCAGTTGTCGTGGACTGGTTAAAAAAACAACAACAAAGAAATACTTTAAAGTTGGGCTTTGCAGTTGTCGTGGACTGGTAAAAAAAACAACAACAAAGAAATACTTTAAAGTTGGGCTTTGCAGTTGTCGTGGACTGGTTAAAAAAAAAACAAAGAAATACTTTAAAGTTGGGCTTTGCAGTTGTCGTGGACTGGTTAAAAAAACAACAACAAAGAAAAACTTTAAAGTTGGGCTTTGCAGTTGTCGTGGACTGGTTAAAAAAACAACAATAAAGAAATACTTTAAAGTTGGGCTTTGCAGTTGTCGTGGACTGGTTAAAAAAACAACAACAAAGAAATACTTTAAAGTTGGGCTTTGCAGTTGTCGTGGACTGGTTAAAAAAACAACAAAGATATACTTTAAAGTTGGGCTTTGCAGTTGTCGTGGACTGGTTAAAAAAACAACAACAAAGAAATACTTTAAAGTTGGGCTTTGCAGTTGTCGTGGACTGGTTAAAAAAACAACAACAAAGAAATACTTTAAAGTTGGGCTTTGCAGTTGTCGTGGACTGGTTAAAAAAAAAACAACAAAGAAATACTTTAAAGTTGGGCTTTGCAGTTGTCGTTGACTGGTTAAAAAAAAAAACAACAAAGAAATACTTTAAAGTTGGGCTTTGCAGTTGTCGTGGACTGGTTAAAAAAACAACAACAAAGAAACACTTTAAAGTTGGGCTTTGCAGTTGTCGTGGACTGGTTAAAAAAACAACAACAAAGAAACACTTTAAAGTTGGGCTTTGCAGTTGTCGTGGACTGGTTAAAAAACAACAACAAAGAAACGTGAGATGTATCGAAGACAAGAATGTTAAAACGAGGGACCAGCGTAATTTATTTTTTACACTCATTTTTTTCTTTTTTTTTTTCGAACATTTTTTTCTAGTTCTATCCAGTTTTCTTCTTCTTTTCTCTCTCTCTCTCTCTCAAAAAAATGTATCTGAGTACTGAAACATTTTTTCAATAATAGTTATCTCGAACTTTTAAGCATATCTTGGTTTTGTTTGTTTATATAGTATTGTCTTTGTATTTAACTAATGTACACGCTTTGTTTATTGTTATACAATAATCGAAAACATTTATATTAAATTGTTCTTTTTAAAGGTGGACCTTTTTTTTTCTTCTATTAAAATAAAAAGTGGTGAATATTAGTACATCTAATAATCACTGTTTCTGGGCTGGCAATGGTAATTGTATGCTAAGACAGCCCCCTCTCTGTTGTTTTCTTCAACCAATCAGGTTCAGCCTACAACGATTATAGGTCCACCCCCCAATCCAGTAGCCGCGAGTGTTCCTACAGTTGGACAGCCGACGTTAGTCTCTGCTCCTATGTTAGCTAGCCCGGTATGTTCTTGTCTACTTTTATCATGTATGTTACTTTAAACAATTTTCCCCATTCCACCAGCATTTTATTATTATTATTATTAGGTTAAACTTTTTTTTAAAACTTTGCAGTTGGCACCAACATTTTAAAAAATCTTATCACCAACTTGGTTTTGTCCACAGACATATATATATATATATATATATATATATATATATATATATATATATATATACTCTATATCGAATTATATATATATACATTATTTTGATATAGTTATATAGGTCTGTGGCTTCGATTAGTTGTCTTTCTGTGGTTTCGTCAAAAGTATTATAATTATGCACCCTAGTTGTAATATTAATCAGTGTATTTTCTTTTAAGCTTAACTATGTATGGTATATGCTTTCATTAGTGCAACTCACGGTGCATGTTAAGTTAACATTAAATAAAAACTAACAATCATCTTAATAAAATAAAAAAAACATCAATAAAACAAAAATCCTATTTTCGTAGGACAGATTTGTGTAGGCTGTTTAAATAATATTAACTCGAATAATAGGTCTACACACTTGAACGTACGTTCGCTTTTCTATAGTTAATAATTCATTTATTAGCATGAAAATGTTTAAATCACATAGCCTACACGATCATACAGGCAGGTTAGGTTTTTATGTCTACAACTAAATTTTTATCTATATATAATCATGGAACTATACTAAAGGAATGCTGACTTTTCAAAACAGGCCTTTGCGCTGTCCTTTCTGCGCACCCTGCACTGTAGTTAGAAAAAAATTACTGAGACAAAGAAAGATTTTACGCCTCGAACCCGCGCGATTTACCCGTGTTAATTAGAAAATGTTTTTTTAATTCTTTATAAACAGATTTTAAAAAACTTCACTTATGGTAGATATATTTTTTTTAGAGTAAGAGATCATCACAATTTTTTTTTAAATTTTTGATCATCCTACTCAAAAATATATGTTCTCAGGGATTCCAACGTTTTTTCTACTAGATATGGTGCAGTTTTATGTTCTACTTGCAGATGAGCCTATCGTTCTGCATTAAGTGGAACCGTCTCGATAAAACATTTTTTAAAAACTCACATGTTACGCCGTTCCTCATTGGCACTTTTATTTTTGTTCCGCAAAGTCCGAATTCCGACGAAAGTAATCGTCATTATTTTTTATTAATGTAAAAATAAAATATTGAATACAAAATTAATTTATTGTTTATGTTTCGTCCTATAATGGCCTGCATTTGGTTAAGCTTAGTGCTAATGTTTCGTTTACTCAATGACACGGGTAATTTTTAATCATGCCAAAACATCTTTCCGATAAGTCTCAAACACATTGATTTCTAAAATGAAAGTATAGAATTTAGTAAGGACTAGGATTCTAGACTATTTCTAAATTCTAGTACGTATGTAACTATGTATGTAGGTATGTCTTTGATAGAAATTAAAACCAGTTCAGACCATAAACTTATATATCTGAAAATAGATAAAGTTTTTATCGATCTGTTTATAAAAAGCGCGTTCGAGGCGTAAAATCCTTCTTTGTCTCCATCATTTTATTTTTTAGGCATTGCAGGATGCGCGAGAACATGCGCAAAGAACCTGTATTCTATGAAGTTTTGTAAAAAAAAACAAAAAAACTCGAAGTTGGCGTTCTTTTAGTATAGTTCCATGATATAATGTTCTAAAGAAACAATCTACACAAGTTATTTTGTGTAGATGTTTAGCTATTCTCGTCATACAAATTAGATTTTGTAAGCCTGTTCAGTTAGCCCTTTCCCTGTCAAGAATAAAATAAATGTAATTATCTTTTAGGCTTTGGCACAATAGATTTGTTTTGTAGTCGCCTATAGCTACGCTTTCCCCATTTCACCTCTTATTCACTTTTTTGTTTTTCACATAGCACTTAACAACAATAACAACAACAAAAAACTTGAAAGAAAAGAAATAGGTAGATGTTAGTTTACCGTGCTGTAATATTAAATATGAAATGGGTAATGTAAACACTGATCAAAATCTCTTCTTTCATTATATATTAGGCCTATAGTCTACATGTGAAAAAAACAAGCTTGTGTTAATGGACCTCATTCACCAATCGTAAACAAACAACATTTAGCCACGTGGTGCTCTATCTCTACTATAGAATTTTACGATCTCATGTTTAATTCATGATGGTTGTCACGTGACAGTTTTTTCCGTTGGTTTAATCAATAAGATCACGTGACTAAATGTTGTTTGTTTACGATTGGTGAATGAGGTCCATTGTTAATTATATAAGAAGTAGTTTCCAACTGACCCGTTAGTACTCACATCCATGAGTGTTGAGCATAACAAAGAAGGTAGCCTCATCTTAGAAATGTCTAATTAGGTTACTAGATCTTGATCTAAAATTATCAAGATATCAGTTAATTTAGAAGGGGGAAAAAGAGATACTTTTTCCGAAAAATACTGTACTTTTATAAATAGAAGATTTGTTTGTTTAATTTCATTCACTTCCAAATTTCCATTGAATTTTAAATTTAGGCCTAGGTATATCTAGATCTACAAAGTACATTTCTAGATCTAGATCTAGACTTTTTTAACATTTATCCGAAAAGAAGATCAAGATGATTACGTCCTACGCGTTTTCCTAGGCCAGTCTAGTCTTGCATGCTAATCAATTTGGCCTACTTAATTCTTCCAAGTCTTTGGTTTTCCTGGCTGACTCAGGCAACCCATTACATGCTCTTAGACTTAGATCTAGCACTAGGAAAGAAGGAGCGTTTGTACAAATTCGTCCTAGCGTCTAGATCTATAAGTCTTTATTTATATAATAAGTAAATAAACAAAAATGCCTAAATCTAATAAATTAATTAAATAAAATTAATTGGCACAAAAAATTGTGTAACTCAAAAGTAAGATCTAGATACTATATCTAGGTGTAGACTATAAAATCTAGGACTATAATATAAAAATAAAGACTATCTATAGTAAGATCTATCTAGATTGAAGATTCTAGTTAGATTAGCACCAGTAACAACCTATATTTATTTATATATTTTTGTAAAAGAATCTGTTAAAGCGGAAAGAAGTATTTATTCTATTAATTTGTGTAGCTTGTAGTTAAATGGATCTAGAATAGTTACATGTAGATCTAGATCTATATATCCTTTTTATATTTCCCACCAATTTTCATCTACTATGTTGAAACATGTAGAGTAGACCTCGTTCACTTTCTGTTCTCTTTTCTTTCTGGTCATACAGTCTATATCTCTATGTATTTTTAGCGTCAATCTTGTATGAACCTTAATACCGACAATGTATATCTATATTTTTCTGTCATTCACTGCATTTTAATAGGATGACTGGAGTTTGTCCAATGGAAATTACTTCAAAATGGTACTTACTTTTTTTATTATTATTATCTCTTGTCTCTAGTCAAATTTTTTTCATGTGATCAAATTTATTTCTTTGAAAAGAAACCCAAAAAAAAAAAATTACTATGTTTTAAAATGTTATTTATTACCCTGTATGTTAAAAAGTCAATGATATACAGGTCCAATGAGTAGGATATCTGAAGAAACTTAAGAATTGTTCAATCATTCAGTAATAGCAACAGTAATTGAACAGTAATATAAAGTGAACATTCTATACATTTCAATGTAATCAATTAACAATAATTGACATAGGTTTTAAAAAAAAGGACAACCTTTGGTCATCCGATTACATAATCTAATTATTCCTCACTAGCTTTACAAAAATAAACATTAACTGAAAACTTTACATATTTGTACTTGATATTTGAAACAATGAGCCTTCTGTAAATCTTTGACTGACATGTAATTTAATTTATATAGAGATTTACTAGTTAAGAAATATTCTGATCAGGGCTCAGCATAATAAACCTTTACATATATTTATCTATTTTTTTAGCCTACACTTACGTACTCCTGGCATCATCCATGTATGACGTCTAGTCCTGTAAGTATCTTTTTTTTTTTCCTTTTCTTAAAATAAAAAATAGCTGAATCAGTGTTAAGGCATTTCTAAGAATAGACGCATGCAGTGCCAGATTTAAGAAAGGGCAGGCGGGGCTACAGCCCCAGGCGATCCACAAGAAACGGGCCTCCACAAAAGAGGTAAAAATATATAAGACTTTTGAGGGGTCAGAAACTACTTTTTTTTTTAAATAACATTTTTTTCTCCTTATTTATGGCTGACAAAAATGTTGTTATTTAGAAGTGTATGCTTGTAGCATGCTTGGAAAAGTAAATACAGCCCTTGATTTATGACCTTCTACCAAGGGCATTACCCTCCAAAGGCTAAAAAAATATACACTTGAAATTAAAATTTAAAAGGAAAATGAGATTAAATGTACAAGAACTCTGTTTCTTTCTTCTAAAATAAAGCATGCTTTTCAGATCTAAGTATTTTTATTCATAAGTGGATCTTAAAAAAAATTGTGAGGGCCTCCACAAAACTCCGGCCCTGGATACATGCATTCAATAATATGTGGAAAAGAAAGTTTGTTAGAAAATAATTAGTATTTGGTCCATTCTGCTTCTGTGTTCTCATCTTTATGTTGGTTGATTCAGATGAACTTTGCAACGGTACCCAGATCACGCAGCCAGTAGCGGCCTTAGGGGGTGGCATGTGGGGCAACCCCGCGATAGGAGATTCCCTTGTCACCGTCAGGTTTGAAGACCAGACCAGTTCTCATAAACTAGGACTTGTTGCTCAATATTTCCTGGCATCTATATGACACCAATTACATTGAATTACCATGGGAGCTCTTAACATTTTTGGTTTCGAAATACCGTTCAGTTTCGGTAAAGACAGTATCTTATAACCTGTACATTCCAAGTGGCTATCAATGTTTAACAGTGGCATAAAAATAATAAAAGTCGTAGCCGGAAGCAACCAATCAAAAGAGCTTATTTCGTAAATAAAGCGTCACACAGTACTGTTATGTCGCAATTATGTTTAAAACGAATGTGTACGTATACACTTAACTGTTACTTTAGTTCACCATAGAAAAAAAAGGGACGACGTTGTTTGGAAGGATTCCTTATTTTGTACTGTGCCCTAGCTCGTAAAGTTATTACAGTCTATCAGCATCAAGAAAGTTTGACGATGACGTTTCATTTTTTCGCTACAGTGCATATATGTGTCCGTGTGAAAACCAGTGTTTTCATTAGAAAGTCGGATATGCGAAAGTCAATGGACCACTGCAACCATCCATACTTATTATAAGTATGTGTCAGCGTGGTTGGATTAAGCTCTGAGAATGTCGAATGGTAACACAATCAATAACTTGATGGTACAACAAATTAGAAAAGAAAAACTGCATTGGCGCGCAGTCGTAGCAAGAATTCTTGCGATCGTTCAGAACCCTGCCAAAAAAAAAAAAAAAGACAGCGCATTTCGTAGAGCAGTGAAACGATCAGGTATTAGGCTTGATTGATATGCTTAACGAATTCGACCCATCCATGCAGAAAGAACATCTTCGGCAAATGAAGAACGCCGAGGCTCACGACCAGTACCTCGGATATACAACTCAAAACGAGCTTCATTTTTGTTTTCCCGTCATCCTTGACTGCACGCTTGGTGTTAGCCACAAAGAGCAGACGTCTTTTACAAAGCGTTTTGTGGACGTATCAGATCCAGAAGGTGGAGAACACTTTCATATATTTTAGGTAAAAGATCAATACTACAGTACTTACATAATGTAGAATGTTTTGTAACAAAAATAAGGCCCTTCATCGTAGAGACGGACGATTCCGTTAGCGTGACATAGTACGATATATATATATAGTCTTCCCTTGTGGCTCAGGGCCCCGCATATCACATTCGCCCAGGGCCCCGCGCTCTGCTAAGGCCGCCTCTGCACGCAGCTCTCCATTTAATTTTTCTTCTTTTTGGGCTAGAGTCTTCGTGCCTTTTAGTTTAGTATGCATCTTTGTAGGGGATGATCAGCACTCTCTGGTGACACTCCACAAGGGCAAATTTTACCTTGTTTCTCTATGTTAAGCTTCCAGAACAATTGATGTCTCTTTCTGTTCTGTCGTGTGTGGAAATGAATTCTCAACTTTGTATTTACTTCTCACTTCAGAAGCTGTGATTTATAATTGTGACAAGAGTCAAATTACTCTTCTGTAGATTTAACAATGAGCATCAATTATATGCTATATACTGTATATAGTTCAGTGTTTAATGCATCACTTATGTTTGCTTTGATTGTATATTATATATGTGTTTAGAGCTTAGCACATCACATATTTCACATTAACATGAATATTAAACAAACTTACCTAATCTATATTTTCTTTATTTTTAATAGTATATATGAAGATCCTATTGTTTGGTAGAGAAGTCCATCAGAAAACTCAGAAATTTGTGGCTATGTGGTGATTAAAATGAGATGGCTAATTTCTCATATATTATTATTTTTTAGGGCTCATATTAATTTTGCTGTCGCTGACAAAATTATTTTATTATTTAATTTTTGTTAACAACAATGAGCTAAAAGTCAATTTCTGGCACTATTGTGATCAAGATTCATAAAATGGAAAAAAATTATTGCAAAAAAAAAAATATTAACAATGGAAGTGTCTAGACTTTTGTGAATGTGAATCTGTTTGTAAATCACTTCTCTGTAAACATAAAGTCTCAATCAGACTCAATCAGTTGCAACTTACCATTCATGATCAAATGAATGGGAAGTGATTTCTCTGGAAGGTTTGTAGAATTAAACCCCTTTTAATGTACGTTGTAATCAAATAAATGCTAAAAAATAATAAAATAAGTGATATATGTTTTAGATGCTTTTCCCATCTCATTGTACACGCATCAATTATTTTGTGGCTTCTTGTCATGGAATAAATAGTATAATTAGGCCTACTGGCCATAATCTTTCAGATTGCCTTAAACTCCTGATAAGTAGGATGGTGTCTTTGTTTCAATGTATTTTTTTTTTTTTTTTTTTTTTTGCTGTTTAGATCTAGTTAAAATAAATTTACACCAAATTAAATAAGACACAAAGTCATATAAGTTCATCCCATAAAATAGATAACTAATTGTTTAAAGTTTTATGTTGTTGTGGGGGTTGTTCTTTTTTTTTTTTTTGGGGGGGGGGGGGTAACTAATTGTTATTTTATAATTTTAAAAGGGTTTGACAGTTTTACATATGAACTATTATCTATGTGCTTTGCATTGTCATTATGATAGTCAAGAGTTCCTATCCCATTTATCCTGCTTGAGATTTGGCTGGGATGTCATTTTCATTTTAGAAAGAGCTTCTGAAAATGACTAGTGTGATACAAGACTTATGACTTTGTGACAAACTTATTGTTGTGTGTTTGTGTTTTTAGCAATATCGCTTATTTTAAATAGGCCAGTTTTGTATTCTATATTGTGTTTCTTTCTTTCTTCAACAGGTCATGTACTGTTCACCTACTTCCTCTCCTGAAAATGCCGCATTAACTGTTAGTTATTGTTCTATTTATTGACATTATTGAGTTATTAGCTTTACTGTAGAAGTAGGGTCCTCCATCTTCTGAATTATGTTAACTGCTATTTAATTAATATAATTAAAGGTATAGCCTTTGCATATCTTATTTTATCTTATATAATACAGACGTTACTTCAAAAAAGAAGATGACATCTTCTCTAGACATCTAACTCTAAACCTAGCTACAAGAAATGATTAGATTCTAATTTGTGTTTAACTTCATTACAAAGAAAAAAACAACATATAATTATTAATAATTTATTTTCAATTGATGAATTTGTCTGAAAATCTAGAGACTATATTCATATGCCATTTGAATTTGATAAAGTTTGAAATCTAGAAACTATATAGAGACTTACTAATAGAGATCTATACCCATATCTAGATCTCCAAATGTTGATGTCTATCTAGTGGGAATATTTCAAGTATATCTCTTTAAATTTAACAAAAATAAATGCAGGAATTTTATTAAGAGATCTTCTCAGTGTAAGAATATTTTTGAATTGATAAATATAATCTGCCCTGTACAGTTTAACAAGCTATTTATATAACCTTTAAACCTCACTTACCCTTATATGCTATTGACAAATTAAATAGGATTGTTATATAAATGGCTGATTTGCTCTGTATTCATGCATGTTGTGATATATTAATCTACTATTTCTAGTGTTACACAATTTATTTTAAATACAGTTCTTTCAACAAATCAAGGCCACTCTAACTGCTGAACTTTTATTATTATATTTATCACTCTATACATGATACAGTTTTTATGGTTATCTTGTGGTATTCATTTTTCCTTATACTTTTTTGGTTTAACTTTCTGAATCTTGTTAATAGTTTGAAGTGGGTAAAAGAGTGTAGCATGTTTTATGCAAATCTAAGCATCCATACTTTCTAAAAATTATAAATGACTAAGACTATGTCTCTGCTAAGACTATGAGACTATTTCTTACTTGATAGCTACCTGGTAATCTTAAAAAAAAATTTAAGATGCACAGTGGCTGAGTGAAAAATGCTTGGCTTCTGAACCAGGGTTCCTGGGTTCGAATGTCATGAAGACTGGGATTTTGAATTTCAGGATCTTTAGGGCGCCTCTTGAGTCCACCCAATTTTAATGTGTACTTACAATAGTTGGGCAAAAATAAAGACTGTTGGTCGTTATGCTGGCCACAGAAACAGATCACCTTAACATCATAAGACCTAGAGATTTCAAGATCTGAAAGGGGAACTTTAAAACCATTCAGCCATTGCTTTTTTTTTTTCATTGTTGAATAAGATGATGTACTTCTACTTTAGAGTTTTCTTGTTTGTTTTCTCAGATTCCAACCTGTATACCCACTTCTACGACCACAGGTCTTTCACTTGCCTCGCCATGTTCTACATTATTTGTTGCCAATTTGGGTCAGTTCAGTTCGGAACAGGAACTCAAAGATTTATTTAGCAGGTCAGTCAAACGTGATAGGTTTACTTGTCTTTTTAGCAGTCAAGTAGTCACAGTTCATTTAAAACCAGTAATAGAAAGATTATTGATGTATATTATTTTCTCAAGAAGTTTCGTTTCTTTGCTGTCGGTAAGAAATTAGAGGGATACAATTCATTCTTAACGATTAGAAATAGTTCCATGAACTATAGAAAAACATGGGGGCTGAGTGGTAAAGTGCTTGACTTGTGAACCTAAGGTTCTGAAGCTCAAATCCTGGTGAAGTCTATGGGATTTTGAACTTTGGTATTTTAGGGCATTCTTTTGTCTACGCTAATGGTAGCCTGATAGACATTGGGGAAGTAAAGATAGTTGAGCTTTACATCTTCTGCCCCTATAGATTGAACGGTCTGAAGGGGGCATTAATACCATTCTCTTTTTTTTTTTACTGAAGAAAAACCTCTTCATCCAGTGTCTAAAAGACTCCCAATAACTGCTTTAATTGATTACAACAGTGTTTCCCAAAGTGTGTTACTCGGAACCCTAGTGTTCCACGAACTACCGAAATAATTAACTAGTATGCCACCACGTCAATCAATCTCTCTAAAACATAAGCAAAGTGTTCTGCTAAATACTCAGAATGAGAGAAGTGTTACCTTAAGAAAAAAGTTTGGGAAACACTGGACGACAACTTTGAGGAATATTAAGTCCTTGCCTCTTCCTTCTAAGATCCCACTTGCCTTTCAAGGAGCATTTTTATTTCTCCTTAGTACCACCACTGCCACAGCTTTTCTTACACCAACAAGAGGGCTTGGAAGCAAATGTAAATATACTGGAAGCCCTTTTAATAGTTCTCCAGGTTCACCTACTGATGTAATTTTCTTGATTGCTAACTTTAAGGGTGAAAAAATTAAGTCCAGAATGTGAGAGCTGGAATGTCATGTTGTTGGACCACCACTACATGAAACCAACTACCGTAATTATAAGTCTAACATAAATATCAAAGTTACACCATATCCTTTCACATACAAAATGTTGCACCGCATGGATTGTTATGATGTTAATGTTATGTGCCAGTGTGTAATAACATACAAGCCAATTAACATAATTTTTTTTTATCCTATCCCAGCTTTCAGGGGTTTGTTCGACTCAGAATGCACAACAAAGGTGGTTCACCAGTCGCTTTTGTAGAGTTTCAGGTATATGATCTACCTTGTAATCTTTTATTCTTATACATAGCTTCTATCAACTCTGTCTCAACTCAGATCAAGTTGAAACTTTGCACAATTATTCATTGGCATAGATAAGACATGAATTAATTTTTAAAAAATGTAACCAATTAGTCAATTACTGGTTATTAATTGTTGTGCTTGATATTGAATAAGGGAAATAACTTGTGCAGAGTTCTTCCCCTTAGATAAGCTTTCTTTTTTTTAAAAGGATTTTTTAAAAATTTTGCTTGTTTTATTAGTCATGAAGAAATCTGTTTTAGCAACCCTGTTGCAAATTATACCTTCAGATTCACACTCTTTGCTAATAGGATCTTTACAATAAATTTCAGGATGTCAGGCAGGCACAAGAGGCAATGACAAGGCTCCAAGGCTTCGTCTTACTTTCATCAGATCGTGGCGGTATCAGGATTGAGTATGCTAAGAACAAGATGGGGGAAGTTGTGAGTTAAATTGTTGAATCTTTGTCCTGTCATCCTTCCTTGCACAATGTGCAAAAACTATTTAAAAATCCTATCTAAATGTTTGTTTGGTCTGCGATTTAAAAAAAAAGCAACATTCTTTTAAAGTTGCAGGTGGCAAAATTATTGCATTTTTTTCTTGAAGAAAAAAGTTGTATTGTACACCCTATTGTAAACCCAGGTGTGACCCAAATATTTTGTCACATCGGATGCAGGCTAAGCCATTATCTACCAGGGTATATTTTTTAATCTTTTTTTTTGTCACTTGTATTTGTCATCTGCAATAGCTTTTCTTGATTCTTAAATGTATGTTGTCGCTTCAGTCGAGGTTCTCATAAAGACAATATAATACAGAGAAACAATGTTGTATTTGGTAGTAGATTAACCTGCAGTACTACTATATAAAACCTGCTGTTTGTAAAAGTCTAACCTTCCAAAGAGCATAGAACATACTCATAACAAACCAATTTGTAGCCTGTAGTAAGATGGACTAAACAGTTTAAAAATCTAAAAGAATACAAATTTGTTTAATTCAGAATCTAAAAGAATGCAAACTATTAAAGAGGCTAATTTTTAAATTCAGAATCTAAAAGAATGCAAACTATTAAAGAGGCTAATTTATTTAGTTCAGAATCTAAAAGAATGCAAACTATTAAAGGGCTAATTTTTTAAATTCAGAATCTAAAAGAATGCAAACTATAAGGCTAATTTTTATAGTTCAAAAAGAAAAAGCAGTTTTAGAAGATATTAAGATGTGAAAATATGCCGGTCACAACTGGGCTTGCGTAGTCATGTGATACATGTCACTCATCCTTAATCTTCTGAATCAAATACATTGCCAGTATTATTATTAAAACCATAAAGATTAAAATTGTATTTAGTGACATACATTATTTTCATCTCTCTCTCTTTTCCAGTACTTTCTGCCACCCCAGTTTCCAGGAGGTAAAGAAATTCCTATAGTGCAGTCCCCTGTTTCTATGGCAGCAGTCTTCTAGCCTTCGATGAGCAAAATGCACGAATTCCCCCAACAGCTCTTGTAGAAATCAGATGAACATTTCTTGACATCATTCTGTGCTGTTTGATATACCAACGACTTTATATGTAATATCATCGATGTTTGTAGATATACTATGTTCTAATATAACGGTTATCTTTCGTCTTGCAACCGGCTGGGCTGGTTATGTTTATTTTTGTTTTCTTTTCTTACAAATTTATGAAGACATATTGTTTATTATTTTAAAATATTGTTGCAATACTTTTTATGCCTTTTATCAATGAAAAAAAAAGGTTGCATAGAACTGGGTTTTTTTTGTTGTTGTTTTTTTTATTTTTTAAAAAGCTAATTTTAGTTCTCCAAAAAAGTGTTTCCCAACTCCTTACACTTTAAAGTATAAATTTTTTTTTTACTAGCAAAACTATTAACATTTTAATTAAGAACAATATAGTTATTGCTATTTGGGTAGGAAGGGCGTCTCTCCCCTATATTTAGAAAATGTGGACGTAATCATGATACAATGTGAGGTAATGGGAGGATAATTAACCAAACCTCTGAAGTCAATATTCAAGATATTCTGTTGTAGCATTATTTAATGAAAATCAAAGATGTCAAGCATTTTGCATCCATTTCTTTTATGGTTTCATTTCTATTTTTTTTTTTTTTTACAAATTTAGATGCAATTGTTTCAATAAAATGTTTGTGTATTGCATAATATTAAATTTTATAAGCTGCATGATTTTTTTTGTTAGGTTATATGTATTATATATTTTTTAATTATACATTTCAATATTTATTGGAATAATAAAGATATAAATTATGTAATAATTTTATAATATATATTTATATATATATATGAAATATGTAGATCGCTATACAATTATTTTTTTTTAGCTTTTTTTTCCTCTACTTGTGTTTGATTCTGTTCATTTTTTGTTTCTTTTTGTTTTGTTTTTATTTTAAAAACTGGAAATTATTGATGTATGACAAGAGTATATGTAGCCTCCTTGTTGCAAATAATGGCAATAATTACAAACAAATGCTTCCCATTGTTTAGGCTTAGTGTTAAACAAATCAAGCAGCTATTGACAAAAAAAATAAAGTTTAATGGTGTAAAGATATTTCAACAAAACCAATAATAATAATAAAAAAAGGTTATTTTAATGTGTAGGTATTAGAAATCAAAATATCTGGGGTTTTCTTTTGTTTTGCTTTTTTTTTCAATTTTAAATTGTAACTCACTAGGGAAAACAAAAACAACCTGGGAGATTATTTTACTTCTATTTTTGTCAGAAATTCAAATATTTAAGTTTGCATACGTAACATTTTTAAATACTTGCTCAGTGTAAACTTGCATATATTTTACATTCAATTAGTTAACAATTAATACATTGAATTGTTTGTGAGGGGAAGATTAATATGGAAGGGATGTGTTTATTTAAGAACTGAAAATCTAAAAATAAGTTTTTTTGCTCTATGAGCTGTAAATCTGAATACCTCAGGCTATAGACACAAGACTTTGTATTCTAAGATCATAAGTTTCATCAATTTTATTTTTTTATTTTTCTGTAAGAAATAGTAAAAAAAAAACAACAACAATTCTACTGATAATTTTAATCTAGCCAAAGATTAAAATCATATTCTATGAAAGAAATGTATTTTTAAAAACTCAATTGATAATTTTAAATAAGCTAAAGTTTTAATCTTATTTGTGAGAGAAATGTATTTTACAGATATATATTAAAAAACTCAACGGATAATTTTAAACTAGCCTAAGTTTATAAACTTATTCTCTTTAATTATTGTTTTTGTATACTGAAAGATAAAAAAAAATGATTGTATTTATCTCTTGTATGTGATATTGCCTTTTTTTTTTTTTGGTGTAAGCTTATATTTATATATTTGTTACATGAGAATATGTTAAACTAAAAAATTTTGTATTTTGAACATAATTTTAAACTACAAACTGTTTTGATATATTTAGAGTGAGTTTTTTTTTCCTTTTTGTTTTCAAAGTCTGAATGGCCACCTAAAGTTACCAGCCTCTCAAACTTGAGACAAATGTTTGGGTAGCCCAGTGCTTTAATTAGCAACTCACCACGTGAAGTTGAACTTTGTCCATCATCACTTCATTCAATTGACTTTATAAATGAAACACAAAGATTCTTCTTTCCCTTCTACCTGTGACATGAATTCAATGAGTTAGGAAGGGGTTAGGATTTTAACACAACTTGCTTAGTCAACCTTAAGGTTTTTTATATTCAAACAGGCACTAAGGCAGTCCAGAGTGCATATAACACCACACAGGATGGCTGCCTGGTCAATTAGCATGCGCTCTGGATTGTTGTCACAATAGTCCCAGGCTCAAACCCTGATTCTTGCCATCTTGCACCATCCCGCAGGTGGTTGATAATCTTCAACTCCAATGGAAACTCCTAAACATGTAAAACAAATACACACTTCAGTTGAAGATGGCAGAGAAAGACAAAATGTGATAATCATAAAATATAATGAAGTTCTGGAAATCGTATTTGTTAACCTTTACTCTTGTTCTTCTTGTTTCAGCATTTTTCAGTAGAGAATGAAAGTTAACTTCACTTATTGAGGCTTATATCAAGATAAAAACTCTTTATCAAAATTTATACAAATACTTTTTAAGCTCCATGATCACATGTAAATACGAATTTGATTTATGTTTTAGCTGATAATAACTATATTACTTTAAAACATTTGTTAGATTTGTACTCCAGTTTTATACTTGAATTCAAAGCAATTGGTTAACTTTTATTTTCAACTTCAAATCCATAATATTTAATTTACTTTGTAAAAGGCTCTCTTGTATTTTCAATATTTCATTTGCAATTTTTTTATTATTTTTTTTGTTAAGATCAATGTCATGGCAATGTGTGCAATAAGATGTAGCTGAGTACACAATGAGTAAGAGCAATATTAAAGTGTTTCTGGAAGAAACACTCATTGATATTTCAGTTTCAAGCATTATTGAGCATTGTTAGTGTATGAAGACACTATCGTTTTTAAAATTGCTCTTTCTCTACCTGTTTTTCTTTCGTAACTCTTTCTCCCATAATGCATTTGTATTTTTCTTCTCTGTTGATTTTTTAAAATAATTTACCTGACTTAAACATTAAGAAATCACATGTTTTCAGCTCAGTTACAAATTTGAAATGCTTTCTGGACTGTCTTTTCAATTGTCCCGAGTTCAAATTCTTCCTACCACCATCCCCAGCCACCTTGCAGGAGGTTTGGGTTAGGATGTAATAACCTTCATTGACTTCTGAAGGAACATCCGAATCATATAAATTAAGTCAGTTTATCACTAAGGCTAGGCTACAAAAAATTTAACTTGAAAAAGTGGGGGTAGTTAAAAATGCTATTTCCACAGAGAAGCATTTTTACTTATTGAGATTGAAACAAAATATTTTTGAAGTTGTTTATAGTATTTGCTCATGGCTTAAATTAAGAATGGAAATCCCATTTTTGTTTTGTTTGTGTAAACAGAAATCCAGAATTTTTTAGCTTTTCTAAACAAATTTTTATTTACCCAAGACGAAACTTTTCAAGTACATACAATGAAATCTCAGAAAATATTCTTCTTCTTCTAGCCAGATTTTTGCTGCTGAGCTGTAAGCTCTTTTGCAGACTGCCAAAGAAAAATAGAAGTAGGCCTACATACAGTGAAATCTCAGAACATTTAAGATGATATATGCTTATATTTTCCAGCACATATGCTTTCAGGCCTTATCATACTTTACAATCTAGAAAATCTTGTTCAAATACACTTTTTGTAATTTTTTTTCAGATTATCATTAAGTGCTGTTAATGTATTTTAATTTTTTTCAAAGTGTGCCTCAAATTTGCGAAGATTCTTCTTTGAATTCTCTACAATTTTCATCTCAGTTTTGACTTTGGTGATAACTTCTTTTTGCAGTTTTCTTTATCAAGTTAGGTTTAATTCTTAATAAATATTTGCTTGAGAACCAAAATACTAACAGAACTGAGGTTGACTGCATTGTTTTGTTTTTTTCACTTCATATTTTTTTTGTCGTGTAACAATACAAGAAAATTATTAAAATTATTAACCCTTTGGACCCTCAGTTCCCTGCCTTTAATTCCCTATTCCCATGAGCTCCACTAGAATGTCAGTCTAAGGTAAGGTGTGTCAAACCAAGCTGAAATGGCATGGCTTTTTTTACATACTGACTGATATGTCTGGCAAACAGGCTCAAAGTGTTAAAATGGTTTCTGTTGTTACAAGATGAAGGAACCAATTAACTATCAAAATTATTTATTTTTTTTTAAATGTATTCAGTGCAGGTTATGATTGCTAAATGATTCAAGTGTAACTTTAAATCCAGTAAAAGCTATTTGAACTTATAAGAAATCTAGTCCTAATTTACTTCCTAGGAAAGATGGTTCTTGGGATGGGGGGGGGGGGAGAGGGGCGGTTGCTGAGCGGTTAAGCGTTTGGCTTTCAAACCTTGGATCCTGGGTTCAAAACTCAGAGAAGACTGAGATTTGAATGGTCTTTGAGTCCACCCATCTCTAAGGGTACCTGACTCTAGTTGGAGAAAGTAAAGGTGGTTGGTCATTTTGCTGTGCCATGATGCCCTCCTGCTCATTAGCCAAAGAAAATATGACTTTAATATCATCTGCCCTATAGATTGCAAAGTCTGAAAGAGGAACTTTACTACTTTATTAAGATGGTTCTTATGTTAGGATGTTAGGTCAAATTTCCCATCCAATGCCATCTGAACATGTGGTAGCCTATATGCACTTTTGACTGCCATCATGATGGTCCAGAGCTCAACGTCCATTTCCTGGTGTCCAGCAGTAGGTTTAGAATGTCCAAAACATATAAACAAATAAAATGAAAGTCCTAACTCAAGTAGCAGCTAATCTAACAATGCTAGCCAATAAGATGGACCTAACCTTTACGGATGTGAAGCCATTATACACATTTTTTCTAAATATTTTAATTTCAAGAGGAAAGAAATTGGAATAAAAATGTTCAAAATGTAATTTAAGCAACTGAAACGCTATAGGCTTATAGATCTATATATTGAGTTATTTTCATGTACCTCAATAGTACTGTTTTTAGGGCATACTTACACAATCTCAGTTTTCTCTAATCTTTTTCCTTGACAGAACACTTCGCACATTCTGAGTATTTAACTGAACATTTTCCCTTATTTTTCACAAAGAGACTACTTCACAAAAAGGCAGACTAGCTATTTATTCCAGTAGTTGGTGTTACACCTAATAAGGCCTCGCAGAAAACAAAGGTTTCATGGAACACAGTTTGGGAAACACTGCCCTATCAGATATGGGATGGATAGAATGTGGAAGTATGGACTTTTCCTTTTCTTCTTATTGCATTGCCAATGGGGGATGTATCTGTGACTTTGATTGGGTCAAGATTAATTTTCATTTCCTTAGTATTAAATCTTTATAACAATGATTTCTATCATTTGATCAGTCAGTTTTTAATTCTATACCGTATTTTGTTTCAGTCTATCTCTACAACTTTAATGGCTTGTTCATTGTGCTTGTATAAATATCGTCACTATTTAAATATTATACTACCATGAATTTTACTGGTTATTGCCCCTGACTGTTCTAGGTATGATCAAATCCATTTTCATTGTCATATTTCAACAGAGACGTTTCAGTTCTCTTGGAAGCCCACTTCGAATCGTGTGCAATTTTAATTCGGAACATTATAAAATAATTATTATAAGTATTTATTTGTTCTTTTGTTTAAGCATGTCTCTGTAATGGTAGAAATCAGAAATGCTTGTTTTTTCCTTGTACTGTTGATCCCCCCCCCCCCCCCCGATAGCAAAACTATCATTGTTGAGTACTTGTATCATATTTTTTTGTCTCCTGTTCCCTTCATCGAGCAAGATTTTTTGTCCTTATCTTTTGGCTCCTTTCAGACTTTGTCAAAACAAAAAAAACATGATGTTCTCCTTAAGTTCTCTGCTCTACCACAACATTGATTGTGCTTTGTATTTGAACAGGGTCTGAGGTGGACAAAATCCAGGGGCAGTTGTTTGCTTGAATCATGAGAAAAAAAGTTAGCTAAGGCTGAAATCTTTTTAAATTCCAAATAGTGAGGAAGTGGCATCACAAAACATTTCTTTCTGGGTAAAGAACAAATATCCATAAACAAGCATTGATAAACATTATCCTCCCCTCCCCCCCCCCCCCCCCACACACACACTGTAGACCATGTTTTTACTTTGACCTGCCATAGTCAGAGTTATAGTTTGTTTAAACTTAAGTCTTTTTCTCTACGGTTTTATTTTGTCTGTTGTCACGTGTTGTCTAAGTGTCAACAAATGGTTTCTCTGAGCAACGACTACTATTACTCTATACAGTAGATATTGTTACTTTAACCAATGAAAATTAACTCTCATTTTTTTTTAATGGATTTTTTTTTTTTCAAATCCATATCTTTATAACTTTTTAAAGTCCTTTGTTCATTCCCCCCACCCCCCCCTCATACACACACACCTTTATCATCGAATCTGCATAGTTTTCTTGTACCCTTTATCAACATTCATTGCTTGTTCCTTAGTTGTTAATAATTTAATTATTTTTTACAATTCGCTGCAAATGAAACATCTTTGATTGCATATGTGTGTTTGTACTGACAAGTGCATTTTATTGTGATTTATATAATATATGATACCTTATTGATAAAACTGTCTTTTGATATATTCTCTGCTTAGTCTCTTCTAGATGTGAAGATATATTGGATTAAAAAAAAGTGTTTTTTTTTACTTTCATATTTTGTGTATAATCTAGTAACAAGCCATTTTTTTTTATATAAAAAGGAAATAATCTGTGTAAGTTTATGCATTTTGTTTTTTGTCACTTGAAAGTTTTCATAGTCTTGTGTTAAAAAGAAATTCTTTTATGCATAATTATTTATGTGTTGAAATGCGATACAGCATAAAAATAAATCCATTTTTTTCAATACTGTGTACAGTATGTGTATGTACATATATATATAAATACAAATACGCTATGGAAGTGTTAATCTCTTTGTGTTTTTTTAACTCTGTTTTTTTTTTGTAGAGGGAAATTTTATTTATGGGGAAACGTTTTTATTTTCTTTTATTTATTGATCATTTTTTTAAATCTTGCTTTTCAATCTGTAAAAAAATACATATTAATGAATAATTGTCTAATATTAGACAAATAATAAATATATACATAAATATATCTATACCTATACATAAGTTTTTAAGCATATTATCTTTGTATGTTTCTATTCCCTTTTTCTATAGCATATTAAGATGTATAGCGTTTTTGTATGTGTGTTCTCTCTCTGTCTCTCTCCTTTCTTGGAACTATTGTGATTTCAACATTCCAATTTTCAACATGTTGATGCTTGCATTGTACTGTGGTTTTCAACAAGTTGATGCTTGTGTTGTTTTATTTCCTCTTTGTAAAATATTCATTATTCAGGAATGATGGGAAGACACAAACATCGATTGCCCTGGAGGGGATTTTCTTATGCCAGAAATGTTTTTTTCTTTTGGTAGCTGACAAGCCAGGGCTATCTTTCTTGCCTTAATAATGTCACTTCTGAAGCTTATAGAAAGGAAAAAGTCTAGAATCTCCAAACTGAATTAGGTATAGATTGAATTAATCATTGGCTGAAGTTACAACCCTTCAGGTTATCTGGCCAATAATTTGATGTGAAACACTCTTTTAGAATGACTCTCAGTGAATCTATCAAACGTTTATATCTAGCAATTAGAACTGAATGTTTAAGAATTTATTTTTGTTTCTAACAATCCAATCATCAAAATGATTTTTTTTTCTAATTTAATGATGAAATTCCAGTTTATTATTTTTTTAAATATAAATGGGAGACAGCCATACAAGTTCTGTTTATAAATGGGTGACAACCTACCAAAAATATTGCCACTCAACTAAATGGTAAAAAAACATATAAACATCATTTATAAATGGGAGACAGCCTAGCTAATAAAAGTGAAAAGCGATCCAAACATATTGAAGAATTGAGGGTAACACTTAGGTACAGCTGGATAGAATGTATTCTAATCACTAAGTGCTTTCTTAACATGACTTTTAAATTAAAATACAAATTCTCCCCCTTTTCAGCTTTGTGGTTTCTCATTTTCATAGCTGTCTGAAGCTAAATAGCAAGTCTAATAGGTCAATGTATGTAGTTGCAATCTATTTCATTCATCCTTTGATGCTAATGCCATTACTTTCTTGCTATATAACATTTGTAGATTTATCTCCCTTTACTTATGTAGAACAAATTTGTTTTCAATTATATTTTATTTAATCAAAACAAGAAAAAAAAAGTTCAGGTTTCAAATTTTAAAAAAAATAATAATAATGATTTTTCTGAAAATTTGAATGTTCTATGACATGCCATGGTAAAACGCTAAAGCAAAAATGAATTAGAGATAACCTAGCAATGTTTTTTTTTATTTTGTTAGAATAAACAGCAAAAAAAAATTTTTTTTTGGTCTTACATGAGAAGGTAAATAAGTCATTTCAGAATTTGAATACATTTTTTCTTTGCTATGAAACTGTAATCTTATACAAGTATCATTTTTTTTTTAAATTTATGTGTAATTTGTGTTGTTTTAATTTTTTCAATTAATAATTCAATATTGTTTTTATTTGATTGTAGGTAATGTTTCTCTTTTCCCCAATAAATACAATTTGGTCTAAACAATCTGCTTCATTTTTATTTCGTCTTTGTAAACTATTCATTTAGATTATAAGCCAATGTCTTCAATTCTAAAGATTAAGGATGAGTGCAGTTCGTGACATGACTACACAAACCCAGTAGCAACCTATATATTTTCTTTCCACATCCATTGTGTGCCACAGGTCTATTTAAATTTATTTTATTCTTCAGTGTAAGTCTTTGAAAAGAGCTTTTCTTATGAGAGCTCTTCAATTGCCTCCTTTTTAGGGGACATCTGAGCAGAACATGGCTATTTGTATTGCTTGTGTATGTCTATTATTAAGCGTTCAAGGAATCTAATTACTTACATAAATTAAAAAAGAAAACTACAAAGTGAATTTATCATAAAAATTTGTCAATTATTATTATTCAACAGTACCATTTTAAAATGTACAAAGTTGATGAATGATAAAATAATGACATAAATACAAAACCATAAGATAAACATTAAAATAAATAAATCTAGGACTTTTTTTTCTGAACTGATAATAAACCATGTAACAAAAAGTATTTAAATATTTCATTTAATTATTAATGCACCACCAATTCACTTTAAAAAAAAAAAAAAGTTAAAACAATCATTACATAGCGCACACATGTAGCAAAAGGGGCACAGAGAACATCCAAATCTTAAATTTTACCACCTATTGGCTTCAAATTATGCAACAACAATGAATAGTACCTTATAACACCCCCCCCCCCCAAATATAATGTATTCTTCATCCAAGCCCCCCCCCCCCCCCCCCAGTATAAAGGTGAACCATAGTGATGTAATTCAAGATTCAATAAAGCTTTGCAGTCTCCATTAGTCAAGCCATCTCAAGCTCATTCACAGTTGATTACTTCAAATGTCTAGAGATAACACACTACACACGTGTTACAAAACAGAATGCAGAAAACTCAAAAAATTGCTTTACTGTAAACCATCATTCTACATACAAGGGCTATAACAAGATTGTTAAATTGTCAATCGGGCCCCTCAAATCCTCAGCCCACTGTGAATAAGTCGCAAAGAATTGGTTCCATGGCACTAACAACTTTTAGCAATAAAGCCCATAATCCAGGTGCTGTATATTACATACCCCCCCCTCCCCCCAATACTGAAAGAGGCTGAGCCCCACTGCTGTAAGCAACACTTTGGGCCACATGTTTGGGGGGCTTGACATATGAAGAACTGTACAAGCACACACAAGTATAACAACATTTTGTACACAGTACAAATCAATCATTGTCCCAAGCATGAAAAAATACCTTTTAACAAACAGTTCAGGCCTGAACAGTCAAAGCATAAGACATCAAACTACTTTGTAGATCTTGGTTTAAATTACAGCAACCTGTAGTATGAGGAACCAAGCATTTGATGGGAACTCAATGGATGCCTTAAGGTTAAACTATGACAAGAAAATAATTTATCTTGTAAGAAGAGATTTAAAAAACTTTCCTCCCAAAACATATGAACATCTGATAATATTTTGCAAGCTGCCTGTAGCTGAGGATTTTTTGTGTTTTTTTTTACTCTGATCCTTGATTTTCTTCTGCTAGTTGAAGTTGCAGTCCATCTTCTTCTTCCAATGTGATACCTTCTTCTTGATGGCCAGTATTCTGATAAACACAAAAATAATTGATTACAAAAAATAAATAAAAAAAAGGATCAGGGTCTAAGAAAAAGGAAAATTACGCTTGATATGAAATGAAACAATTATATTGGAATGAAGGAGGCCAACAGTATATTAGCTATTGTTAGTGTTTTATAAGCCTTTAACAATCTTATCAAACAGATTAATTTAACAAGATTTCATTTGCATTCTTTGTGATAGAACTTTATAAATTAAATAATTACTAGCATGTCTAAAATATAAAAAGTAGTATTGCATTGAAACTGAATTTGATTATGAAAGCAATACTAATTTTTCAACAGTAGGATAGGGAAATAATGATTGGGGTATGTGATTTACATCCATTTCAGACCAATACTGAAGTAGAAACCTAGTGAAGAAGAAATCAATGATAGTTGTAATTTTTATGATGTTAGATTTAGTCAAACTGGAGAGAAGAATGCAAATAAATCTAGCATTTTAAATGTTATAAACTCATTACACCTATTAATGACTGGAAACATGATGCTAATCCTTAGGACTAGTTTTCTCTTCAATACGAAAGTAGATTTTTTTTTAGGTGAATTTAGTAAAAAAAAAAAAAAAAAACCTCCACAAAAAATCTTGACTAGAGAGCCATAATGCTCAAAACCCTACTTAACTAAAAAACTACAGTAAACATATTGATTACAGAACAATAATGCACAAAACACATAAGTGGCTATTAACTTCAGCAGAACAAAAGTTTTTGTTCATACAGATAATATAAATCGTGGCTAGTTTTGTGCACATTTAATGTACAAAGGACTACCATTTTATATTAGTTTTTGTGTACATTTTAGACCTCATTAGATGTTTCTTCTTCCCCCATTTCTTCAGATCCAACCATTCCTCCATTGGCTTCTTCAATGACCAGAGGATTGCCATCTTCGTCTGTGACATGAGTGATGTCTGAAAAAGTGATTGTTTATTGTCAAAGAAAATGCATCACTCACTATGTTACATCTTACATTTTTTTTTTCTAAATTTACTTTTTAGACTTAGTGTTGATACATAGCAGGAATTAGTTTGATGACTGACGATAGAATTGCACAGATGAAGGTCAAAACATCTAAAGACAGTACAGAGATGTAGACATAACAAATGTTTAAAATATATCTGGACAAAATCAGAAATGAATATCTAGTCAGATATGTAGGCCCAAAAAAAAAGAGAACTTGGTACACTGAGTGTGAGGGTAAACAGTAACAGGATCTTATAATGTTGAAATATCTTAAAAAGAACTAAAAACATACAAGTAACATGAAAGGACATTAAAAGTTACTTATGGAAAAAAAAACGCTCAAATTATTTCTTAAACCCAGTAAGTGTTTAGGTCTTACTTTCTTCATTAGACAACAAATAAATGAGACGACCTCAATGAAGAAAAATTTAAAAAAAAACAAAACAGCCTGGTAATTTAAAAGATTTATAGTTAATTTAAACTCACTAGTTTTGTAGTGCTATTGGACAACCTCGATTAAATCAAGTAGAGAGATAGAAAAAGTTGCAAGTACAAACATTCTTTGTCCACCTGAATAAGTGACCAGCTACTCATTGACAGAGAAACCTTATCAACTATAGTAGTCAATGTTCAGCCAATAGCCTTATCTTTCAGACACGTAATATGATTTATATTGTTTCTCACCCCCGTCATGACCTTCTTGAATTATGGCC
>JAZGLO010004702.1:0-16160 GCA_036873155.1 Biomphalaria sudanica
AAGCACTGTAATGTAAGAAATTATGTATCATAGCTAGTAAGCACTGTGCCCACAGAATTTATTTATCACAGCTAGTAAACACTTTGCTAACATAAGTTATGTATCGTAGCTAGTATCATGCTTAGCCAAAGGCAAAAAAATACTATGAACAAAACACTGAAAAAACTTCATACATTATCTATAGTAGCATGACATAACTGAATTTAAATTAAAATGTGTACAATTAGCTTACAGACACTGTCTAATTAAAAGAGACATTTCTTGATGTGGCTTATACATATATGGCCTCCTTCAGTTGCGAAGCGACTATGGATCATCTCATGGAAATGAGATGAATGCCTGGGCATTAGTTGTGGTCGGAACGATTTATCATATGTTGTAGATAGAAAATGTGGTTCTTTAATAAAAATGTCTTCGTGTCTAGTTTTGAAATGCTAAAGGGAAGACTTTCGTAAATAAACCATTATTGATTTAATTTATCTAGTGCTGTTAACAAACAGAATGTACGCTCAAGGTGCAACCAGAACATAAAAAATATAAAAACCCAAGTTAAAATGGTAAACTAATCTAAATAAGTTTTGACTCTTCTTATTTCACAAAATATTTTCTTTAAAATTGAATTATTAAAGTATATTGATCTTAGAGAATTCAACAAAACACTTTAAAATGAAAAGGTATTTAAAAAATGCAGTATCAAACCAATATATTACACATTCCCTATGTTAATGCTATTAACAAAAATACAAACTGGAATCATAGTTCTAGATCAAAAAATGGAATGAACATTAATAATTAATAACAAGCACTAGAATAAATTGATAAATGGTTAAAAAAAAAAAGATATGCTATATCCAGGGAATGAGCCATGGATCTTTGGCCATCTCAATTCCTAGGCAAGCAAAAAATAATTAAAATTAGTACCGGACAGAGTGTATTGATATAAGCTTTGTAAAAAGATTTTTACCACTGGTGTTGTATGCAGGGCCACCATTATTATTAACAGTGGCATATAGTCAACCTCCATGATATACAAGATTTAGATGTTATCATACCGACAGTGTCTCACCATGCAATTCTATAATGTTTTCAGATCCAGCAGCTTTATGAAGCTCATCAATATTTTGGGTGATAACAACAAGCTTTCTTCCCTGTTTTTTGAGTCTCTTTTCACAGTCAGCTATTGCAGTGTGTGACTTAAATCAAAAAAGGTTAACATTTAATCTTTATTGAGCACTACAATAATCTTACATAAATACATTACAAATAAAGTTCTGATCACTTTTGATTATCTATCCAGATACACAAGATTTGTTTTAGAGATTTGTTTGACCCTTATCCCCCCTCTCCTCTTCAAATATTTAAATGACAGACCATTGTATTTATGCTTCATTACACTTATGTTCAACCTTCCAAGATTGTTAACACCTCTTGTTAATTCTTTCTCTCCTCATCAATGTCATCATTGATTCGACCCCATTTTTTCAGATGAATCATATTATCGTCAATGCTTAAAAAGTCTTGTTTTGTTTTCTTTCCTATTAAAATGGTTTTAATTGCTTATAATTTAATCTTGAATAGTTTTCCTTTGGAAAACATATGGATTTTTTTCATCCTTTTCTTTGTTTTTTTACCAAATACAATGTTTTTAGAGACTGGGAGTAAAAAAAGGCTTTATTTTTTTCTATATTAATTTTCTCAATGATAGCTACATGGGATAGTGAGCTCAAGACAATTTATTTCACAAGGATCACTGACCATTTCCCATCCGCCACTGGGTTTCCCATGGGGGTCATAAGAGTGGTGATGCTCCATATAGTACATTAAAGAAAAATAGAGGAACCCCTTGTGGAAGGAGAAGCCCATGACATTGGCTCAAGGACTCATGTCTCATGAAAGCAGATATGATTAAATGTTCATCTTGTTGATCAGAACCTCCAGAGAGAATAGTCATAGGTCAAAGAGTCATAAAAGGAAGTAATGGACAGGCTGAATGCCTCTATATATAAGGAATGTAAAAAAAAAACAAAAAAACATACAATTTAAATTAAAGGACTATAATTGTTATGCTAAAAAATTTTTGAAAACAAATTACTGGATTTGGGCTCTTGCTTGCCATCACTTCTCTTCTGTAATGATAAAACTCCCAAACCAGGGAAGGATTAGAGCTAAAAGCTTCAGGAGTAGCAAGATCCTGAAGAAAATATTTTTAAAAATTAGAAAGTATTTTATTGACACATTTAGTGTAAAGCAACAATTATTCTAACATTTTTGCAATATAAAATTTAATGTATTTTCAAACAAGAATAAACTGCGGATGCTTTAAAAAGAAAAAACACCTTATATTAAGCATAATTGTATCAATTAGTTTGGATCAGTCATGTAATTAAATTTATAACAGATCTAGACTAACAATAAAAAAGCATTTATAAAAATTCGAACTCATGACTCAAGCCTTCTCAGGAAGACATGGTAACCACTCTGCAGGTGGAAAGCCAATGAACATGGAAAATTGTATAGTTATCTATTGGTTCTATGGTCTCGTCCTAGTTTTCATGTTGTGTTCACTAAGACTCAGAACAACAACCTATCAAGGTTATACCACCACTTCAGTCAAGTACTATTTCTTTCCCTAGTTCAAGATACCAAACAATATAATAAATTACCAATAGTTAATTATCTAATTGGCTAATTTTTTTTTATTGATTATTGTGTTTTCTGGAAAAAGAAATGATAGTGAAAAATTTCAGCTTGCTCCGAGATTGGGTGTGGGAAAAATAATGTGTACAAACTTTTTACCAGACATACAGAGTGAGTTGATATAAGCTTTGTAACAAAATAATCAATTTGTAAGAAATCAGTAATATTTTTCAGAAATATGTCTAAGACAACATGTTGATAATAATTACAAAAAAAAACTGGTATTTTATAACAACATATGAACTTTACATTATTTATCATGTGGACTATAGGATCTAAATAAGAAAAGATTATTTTTGTTATTTTACCATGCATACATATATATTTAAGTTAATACCTGAGCTTGCCATTTTCTCCAAAAGCCTCCCGCTCCTCTAAACGTCGGCAGGCCACTTTCAGCACTGACACCAGCCCCTGTCAACACAACAATATGTTTAGCTTTGCTGAAGATCTCCCTAAATTTAGCCATATCAGACAATGGCCTAGCTTTAGCAGTGTTCTGTAAGCAACACATTTCATGGTTACTTCAAATACTAATAAAATTGATTTTACAATTAACTCATCAACTAAAATGTGGGTGCTGCAGGAATTCTTAATGTCAAGGAAGAAGGAAAATTCAAGAAATAAAGCAATACAATAAATATTATTTTAAAAATTACTATTGCCCTTTTTTTTTGTAGCTGTATTTTTCTTAAAATAGATATAAGCTTTTCCAATCACCTTAATTAGTTGAAATACGTAAGTAAAGTTTGAAAAAAAAACTTGTTTTGATTATTTTTTTTTTTATATGAGGACCTCAATGATATTCTTAGGTTAAACAAATTATGCATAGCAGTAACAAAAACTTCCTATGTTAATATTGTCTTCATTAGCAATGAGAATAATTGGTGAAAAAGGTCCACTTGTTTGTTTTATTAGAAATAAAGTTTTAGTAAGGTTAAAATATGTCATATTGTTTTATATTTTGAAAAAAAAAAAATCATTATATTATGTAAGTGGAAACAATTAAAAAGGAACTTTGACAAACGTTCTAAATTTTCACTTGTACAAAAAGTTAAGCTTTGTCTAGGAAACATTCAAATATTAATTATAGAAGTGAATGCTAATAAATAATAATAAATATATTTTTATAATAATTCAAAACTATTTCAGCAAAGTTGATTATTAAATTTGTTCCAATCCAAATATATTGAAACTTTCGATCAAGATTTAACAAACTTTTAAAAAATATCGTACTGGATAAAGAAAGAGAAATAAAAATTAAGTCTTAAGTTTGCCAATTCTTGAGATATCCAAAAGCTATGAAAAACAAAATCTTGCTGGATAATCTTTATCTTTACAACCACACTCAAACAAGTAATTGACCTGAACTTACACACACACACACAACAGAAATTATTAGTCTTAAAAGAGCACAAGCCACAAAAACCAAAAGCTTATGACAATATGAAATCATAAAAGGAATAGTTTTCAGGAAGGTGTTGCTACACCAATTAACAAATTACAAAATAAAAAATATTGAGTCTTTTTTGAGGATGCAATTCTATCAACCTGCTCTAAAAGGATTTAACATTTAGAAGTAAGTATATTTTGAAAACTACCAGAAAATCATATAACAGAAAACAAAATGAAATTTAAATCAAGCTTCTTTTTGATGTATTAAAAGCATGTATGATAAAAAGTGTCTATTAAGACAGCCTACCTTATCCATTCTGTAGTTTGTGTTTAAACTTATTCTGTCATCTTTACAAACAAATGAAGAAGATTTAAGACAGGTGTTAAACCACCTAGCTCTTAAAACTGTGACCATGTGAATAAGCTATATATAGGCTTGATCTGAAAAGCAAACATGCAAGTTATAAAAGGTCACACTTCAGTGTATCTAAACTTTTGCAGGTCCAGTAAAGGATGTTTAACTGTTTGTAATAATCTCACTAAGTAAAAAAGTCAAAATATAAATTTTACATGTATTTATAATTGTTACAATTATTGCAATAAGTTTTATTTCTTATAATAATTAAGTCAATCATTGATAAATAATTAATTCAAACAATAAATAGACATATTACTGCCAACATAATCTCACTTCATTATTTTCTATTCCATCCCTTCTTCAACTATTATATTATTCTAAAATCTGTGATGATTCAATAACTGATTCCCAAAAACCTATGTTTAAAACAATTCAAAACATTATTTTTTTGTGAAAAAAAAAACAAAAAAAACAAGTTTAAGTTTGGCTTCATGAGGAAACCATACTGATTTGATTTGTGATTTTTGGCACATCATCACAATTTAGACAATGTAGTGCCCGTGGAATAAAATTGATGAAACTGAAATTATAACAATTTTTAAATAATCACATTATATTTTTTTTTTACTCTTGAAAACTCAACATTCAAAAGTTGATTACTTAAAGGACTTAACAATTCTTTTTTTTGTATGTAGTACTAATAGCCATTGAACAAAATTTTTAATAAGTTAAACAAATGTTTAAAAAAAAGCTACTGGTACTTGTACAGTTATGATATATTTGTCAGGGTTGATAATGCCATTGACAGAAATAGATGGTAAACCAAAGTAAAACTGAAAACTTTGCATATTCAGGCTTTGAAATACAAAGTGATTTATAGTGAATTTAATATATATAATGCTCTCTCTCTCTCTCTAAATATATATATATATTATATATATATATATATATGCTACTATAAAGCAGAAAGTAAGACGTATGTATGTCCCGAATACAAATCAAAACCATTTGACCATTCTTGATACAACTTTTGGCACAAAATGTAGTGTATGTTTAATGTCCATTCCACAACCAGAGGGCCCTAAAAATTGTCAAAAAGTACCAAACTGTATCTCTATTAAAGTACGAAACTTTTTAACACAGTATTTTATATTGGATATGAATATGTTGGCTGAACAGGTAAACCCATTTTCACACTCTACCTTTTTTTTTCGTGGCAAAATTTAAAATAATAATGTGAAAGGAACATTTGCTATGTTTGACATAGATCTAAATCCAATCCAGTAGATCAGTAATACCCAAACTAAGTCCTGTAGCTGCAGGTCATAAGTGGCTAGTATGTATATATATATATATATATATATATATATATATATATATATATATAAATAAATATGTATTATGTGTATAGTAATGAAAAGTAAGTTTATATGAATTGTTAATTCTAAAAAATTGGCTCTATTGATTGTACACTTATGTAGAGGATTCTAACCAGTGGCGTTGCATCCATGACACGAAGGGGTTCAATGGACCCGGGCCCACGAATATTTAGGGACCCACACCTGATGGCATAACAATCAATGGGCCAGTGCTGGATTTATCTATATTATGCAACATAAGCTCTAGGGTTAGGGCCCCCAAGAAATATTTAGTAGATACATATTATATCCGAACTAATATAAGACCCCTTATCTCAAATAGCTTAGGGCCTTCTAAGTCGGCACTGCATGGCGCGTGACTAGTGACCAATTGTAACCTGTACACATGAGCCGGGGGGGGGGGGGGGGGGGCAAATATTGGGAAAAAATAATACCCAATGCCTAAATAGCTGAATCCTCTATATTCTCCAAATATAAATCTAGATCTATCTAGTAGGTCTAGATCTAGGCATTTAACTTCATTCAATGTACCAAGCTCACTCCAAACATTTGCCCATTTATTCTCTATAAAAAAATAACAACAAAAAAAAAACAAATATAATATAAGATCATTAACATTGATGTCCAAAACTGGCTGTTTGAAATGAATTTTGATAAGAAAATCGTAATTTAATTCAAACACCCTTTTAAATTATTTTTTTTATGGAATTAAACAACTTGACTTATGAATCAAATAAATCAGCTCCAAAAACAGAATAAATATTGCCAGGCTTATTAGCATATAGACTTAGCCAATCAAAAATATAGTCTTAACCCTAGGAAGAGGTAAAGCATCCTGGTAACATAGGAATAAACAACAACCTGATTTACAAAATTGAAATTCTTTTTTCTTACTTAAAAGGACAGCTAAATGGAAGGAAATTGGGTTAGAATCATTGGAAAATGGACAAGCACATTATACAGCGTGTGTGACCACAAAAACAGCGAGTGTTCGAATTCATGTAATGTCCGGATTAAATAAACTACTCTAGATCTAATAGATTCTGATTGTACTTGTAGACTAGGTCACTAGGGCCTGACACTAGTGACTAGCCTAGGGCTAGGGCCAATGGCAATATTTTTTGAATATATTAATTATTATTAATATAATAATCGGCAATAGGCTTGAATATATAATAAATATATATCAACTATGAAGGAATATTAAATATTATAGAATCTAGTATTCTAATAAAAAAAAAAAATGGTTTTATAATATTAAATATATAGATCTACTAATTGTCACATAAGCGTCATATTGTGACATAAGTCGATAAGTCACATAGTGTGACATAGAGAGTCTAATTAAGTCTAATACTAAGTAGACTAAGACTAAGTCGTCTAAGTCTAAGTAATACTCATATAAATGATATAAGACATATACTGTAATACTGAAAAGAAGTGTACTAAGACTAAAACTAAAAGTAATATAATAAATATATTATAATATAAGATAGGCGACATCATAGATCTATATAGATCTACTCAATCTACTAGATATTGCCGATTCCAGATCTATGACTATGTCTATATAATATAGATCTATCTAGGTCTAGGGAGGATGTGTTTCTAAACAATACCAACAAATAAAAGAACGAATTAAAGAACAAAACTGCACTAACCAACATCACGCACCGCTTTGAGCACGGCTCTTTCAATTCGCCAAATTAAAAAGAAAAAACAACACGTAAGCAATAATACAAAGTCAAATATTACTTTTAAACCAAATATTTTGAGGACCTCGAGCCAACTCGTATGTCAGAATAGAGTACATTGTAAATCTATGACTCATGGAACTTCTAAACATATAGATTTAAGTTTAAGCCCTGCAATGATGTGACGGGCTTAAACAAACGCAAGAATGGCAATATATAGATCTCAAGGCCCTTCCCAAGCTACTAAATATATATATATAGAGAGAGAGATCCAGTTTGATGTGACATCCTTACCTTGATAATATGCCCCAGAGAAGGTAGAGCTAGATCTAGGTATAACAGGAACTTGAAACACTATATATCCAGGCAAAACGATTCGAATGTGACGGACATTAACCTACATCCATAAGACTGGGTGCGATATAATATACCTTTTATAGATTCCATCCGAATATATTCACACCAAAGTGAACTTAATATATCTTTATAAGAAATACAGGCCTAAAGTTGATTGTTAATCGCTTAGTGTTTAGCCCCTGATAAGGGATGAAGCCTATATAAAGAGCACTGTATACAGATGTAGGCTATTACATTACTTCGGAAAATGCGTTAGATTATTAGTAGCCTTTTTTAGATAATAGTTAATGTAGAAACAAATTTCGGACACTTATTTGAAGGACTCCCGCCTCAAGTCGAGATATATTTTCTTCTGGAGCGGTAGAAGCATTGAAGTACGACGTGAATGTGGAGTCGGCTTTGCCATAAAAACATCAATAGTATCTAAACTAGTCGGGCCTCCCAAAGGAATTAGTGATAGGCTCATGACCCTAAAGCTGCCTTTACAAAACGGAAAGAAACATATTTCCATTGTTAGCTGTTACGCACCCACCATAACCAACCCAGATGATGTCATAGCAAAGTTCTACGAAGAACTAAACTCCACCTTACTTGATATTCCAAAAACAGAAAAGCTACTCATTCTCGGTGACTTCAACGCAAGAGTCGGCTCTGACCATCACATCTGGAAAGGAGTCTTATGCAAATTCGGGATAGGTCAATGCAACAGCAACGAATTATTACTACTCCAGACCTGTGCTGAACACAAGCTGCTCATATCGAACACAATATTCAGACTTCCAATGAGAAAGCGAACTTCCTGGATGCATCCCCGCTCAAGACACTGGCACCTCATAGATTACGTCATCACCAGACATTCTGACTGTCAGGACATTCGTGTCACAATATCTTGCTGTGGTGCAGAATGTGGAATAGACCACCGCCTCATCATCACAAAACTAAACATTCGTATTCAACCAAAGAGACGTCCGCAAAAATCTGAACCCTTCTAACTGAATCAAATGTAGATAAAAGCTGGGAAAGCTTCAAAGAAGCTATCTATAGCACAGCATTAAACATACTCGGTCCTATGGAGAGAAAGCATCAGGACTGGTTTGATGAAAACAGTACTGAGATCAGAAAACTATTAGACGAAAAACACAAGCTCCACAAATTGTATCTGAACAAACCAAACTTCCAGTTCACTAAAGATGCATTCACTAACATCCGCAAAAATGTGCAAAAACAGCTACGCCAAATGCAAGATACCTGGCTTAGCAAGAAAGTAGAAACAATACAGGAATTTGCTGACAAGCACGATATGAAGAACTTCTACATTGCCATAAACGAAATCTATGGACCCACAAAGTCAGGCTCATCCCCTCTATTAAATGCTGATGGGACAATCCTATTGACAGATAAGGAAGAAGCTGGGCAGAGCACTTCGAAAAGGTTCTCAATACACCTTCCATCATAAATGAAGCGGCCATAGACAGGCTACAGCAAGTACCAATAAATGAAAAAATGCATGACCCACCTACGCTAAAGGAAACCGATCTTGCCATTCAACAGCTCGCAAGCGGAAACGCCCCAGGAGCTGACTCCATTCCCGCAGAGGTCTACAAAAAAGGTGGATAAGCCCTGATTGAAAGACTTCATAAGCTCTTCTTAATTATGTGGGGAAAAGAGTCAATACCACAAGACTTTAAAGATGCCACAATTGTTCATTTATACAAGCGAAAAGGAAACCGCCAGATCTGCGACAACCACAGAGGAATATCTCTTCTCTCTATTGCTGGGAAAATCCTTGCACGCATCCTACTAAATCGGCTCACGCAACATATAGAATATGGTCTACTACCAGAAAGCCAGTGCGGCTTCAGAAAAGACATGATCTTTGCAGCAAGACAGCTCCAGGAAAAATGCCAAGAACAAAATTCTGACCTGTTCTCAATATATGTCGACTTAACAAAGACATTCGACACTGTTAGCAGAGAAGGACTCTGGAAGATCATGTCAAAGTATGGCTATCCACAAAAATTCATAACTATGGTGAGACTTTTTCATTATGGTATGAAGGCTCGTGTCCAAGAAAGTGGAGAACCATCAGTGCCCTTCGAAGTATCAAACGGAGTAAAACAAGGCTGTGTCCTAGCACCTAAACTGTTCAGTATCATGTTCTCCGCTATGCTGACAGATGCATTCACAAATAGAGAAAACAACGGGATAAATATATCATACAGATTTGATGGTGGCCTATTCAACCCAAGGCGGCTTAAAGCAAAATAAAAAACAAATGCAGTAGTAATCAGAAACATGCTATTTTCTGACGACTGTGCCCTAAATGCCTGCTCTGAAAACGATCTTCAGAGCATCGTCAGTGACTTCTCAAGAGCATGCTCAGACTTTGGCCTTACCATCAATACGAACAAGACTGAAGTCTTATATCTACCTGCTCCTGGGAAAGCCTACTTGGATCCAAGCATCACTATAAATGGACAGGATATAAACGCAGTGGACAAATTCATATATCTTGGCAGCACACTCTCCAGAAATGGAAAAATCGATAGTGAAATCGACCTGCGTATCGCCAAGGCCAGTGCATCCTATGGCAGACTGTCTACAAATGTCTGGAACAGACGTGGTATCACCACAAACACAAAGCTAGGGGTCTATAGAGCCGTCATCCTCCCTACATTGCCCTATGCCTCAGAAACATGGACAGTGTACAGTAAACATGCAAAGAAACTAAACCACTTCCACATGACATGTCTGAGAAAAATACTAAATGTCAAATGGCAAGACAAAATACCAGATACAGAAGTCCTTCGAAGAGCGTGTCTGCAAAGCATCCACACAATCCTGATGCAGTCCCAGCTGCGATGGGCAAGTCACGTCTACAGAATGGAAGACCACCGCATCCCTAAACGACTCTTGTATGGCCAACTAAGCGAAGGAAAGCGCTCGCAAGGTGGTCAAAGAAAGCGCTTCAGGGAAACCCTCAAAGCTTCTCTGAAGGCATTCAGCATAGACCCAGGCACCTGGGAGACAGAGGCACATGACAGAGCATCATGGCGTCGCGCTGTGAAAACTGGCGCACAGGTTGCTGAGGAAAAAAGAACAACGCTGGCAGAAGAAAAACGCCAGAAAAGAAAAACAAGACAAACGACACTAGCTCCAGCTGGAATAACCTGCCCAGTGTGCGGCCGAACATTCCGGGCTCACATAGGTCTCACCAGCCACATGAGGAGGCATAAAACCCCAGTGCAAAGCCCTCATCCCTCTGGATGACAAAGTGGTCATCATCGAACCACGATGGACGAACTATAGACCCTGATAAGGGATGAAGCCTATATAAAGAGCACTGTATACAGATGTAGGATATTACATTATTTCGGAAAATGCGTTAGATTATTAGTAGCCCTTTTTAATACACTGTTGAGTCTGTAAATCACGACGCTCTGAGTGCTTCTTTTATAAAACAATATTATAAAATCTTTTTACAATTTCATACGATTCTTAGTGGCATAAATGCGGCACTTTAACTGACCCTACCGGCCCTACTGGGTACCGGCCCACCGGGCTTTTGCCCGAATACCCATATATCCCAGTCGGCCCCTGATTGTTATTGTTATGGCTGAGTTATTGCATGATCTTATAATCGTCATAAATACACAATTATTATCTTGAGCAGTGGCGTAGCTAAAGATTTGAGGGCCCCGGATAGGGGGCTGACCTCGAAATTTTTAGGGGCCCCTGCATTTTGATATTTGACTTCATGACATGAGATAATGACGTAATTTAATAGTTAATGTAGAAACAAATTTCGGACAATTATTTGAAATGCATTATGTTATGTAAATCCAGTTTTCGTCACATTATTAAAATTAGCATAATTTTGACGATATGTATAATTCGATGCCCATCATATGATATGTATTTTGGGGGCCGGATTGCATAGAAATGCACAGTCCGTCCCTGATGGAAACAATCAATAGGCTTTCTCTCTCTCTCTCTCTTACTCTCTCGGATTTCTCGGACGAACTTAGCGACTTTTTGACATAATTGTGAAATTCCTTGCACGTCATTTTCTTCAAATTGTACTTTGTGCAAAACAAAATGCCTCTCACTGGAGTCTATTTCTCTTATTTGTAGGCCTACAGTGTGCGTTGACCCGGCACCTTCAATATGGAGGTCACGGTTGACCAGACAAAACGCTCTAGGCAACGTTAGCATTATGGCCGTGAATCCAAAAGAAAAACAAATCGCAGATCTTGTGGATATATCTGAGTAACAATTTTTAAAACAGATATAAGAGACCCTTACATGAGGGAGGTTGTGAGATTTATTAGTGAGCTTGTGTGTTAAAACCAGAAGAAAAGCTGCTGACTGCAAGAAGTGGACGAATTGTGCAAACTGACACAGCACCCCCAAGACGAAAATCAAGGGACAGATGACGATGATTTGTAATTTTATCGTATTTAGTTAAACGTGAAATCATGGGCGTAGCCAGGATTTTTTTCGGGGTGGGGGGGGGGTCTCTCCCCGCCATATATATATATATATATATATATGTATGTATGTGTGTATGTATGTATGTATGTATGTGTGTATGTATGTGTGTATGTATGTATGTGTGTGTGTGTGTGTGCGCGCGCGCGTATAATCAATCTATATTACATTCTGACCCTTCATTCTAACCATAACCCTAGCCCCGCCGCCAGGCACTATTTCCGGTATTTAAAACAAAAGTTGCATATTCTGAGGTATCTACTGTGCATTATCCTGCTATCAAAATTTTTTACTTCAAAAGCCTAATCTGCTATTCTTACTTACTTAGGACTTAGATTCTCCCACACCGCTCGGGCGCATTGGGCGGCAAGCTGCCTCCACAAAAATCTGTCACTGGCAATGTCTGAAGCCTCTTCCCGCCTGGTGTCGCTGCTCTTAAGTCCACCATGAAAGTGTGGCGCCAAGTTATAGTATGATTTCCCTGTTTCCGCTTTCCTCGTAATGACCTCCTTGTCATCGCAACTCTTGTTATGCGTAAATCATTTTGTCAGAGAACATGTCCCGCAAAACCTCATGCGACGCTCTGTCACAACCTCACTAAGTGGTCGACTCCCAGTTCGGCATATGATTTCGACCCAATCTCTATAACTGACTCCTGAAATCCGTCTTAGTCATCTTTGTTTAGCGACATTAAGTCTTTTTTTTTCGATTTCCGCAGAAGACTTCCATGCTATTCACTGCACTTTAGTAAAGGAGCCCAGCGACTGGTAGAAATTTGTATTCTCTCTTGGCTACCCTCTTAAAATTTGGTGACTGTAGTTTGCTTTAGATTTTATATCAAAAGGGACGTTTTATCTTCAAAACCATCTGTGAGGAGGGGGGGGGGTAAAACTTAAAAATCTCGAGTTTCTTTTTAAATAAACTCAGAACCCCCTTAGCTACACAAGACAGTAGAATTAGGTTACTGTAGTTTGCTTTAGAATAATATTGAAGAGGGGTTTTCAACCTCAGAACTATCTGTAGTGGGATTTTAGCCCTCTCCAATTTTGTCGTTCAGAAGTAATGAGCTATTCACAATTTACAAATAGTATAGCTACAAATAAAATGATTAAGATCTTTAATTTTCAAAAAATACACAACCCTCAGTTTTGACAAATGGTTTTCTGTCCTTATCAGAAACTGCAACTCGTAGATCTAAAGACTCCCCGGAGAATGAATGTGTGATTATAACTGGGTCAAAAAGATGTATTAATTTATTATTAATTTTTTATTTTGGATTTCAGCAATTCTTTCTAAAAATAAAAACTAACCAAAAAAAGTTTCCTTTTAAGACTTGTCCCTGAAGTTAATCGAGTCCACTTTTACATGTTATAAGTTACAAACTCAAGCTACCATCTGGAAATAAGAAGGATTACATTTAGGTACAAAGTAATGTAGGCTACCATAGTATTGGCCAGCTACTATTTAATCCAGTGTTTACCAAAATTTTTCTCCAATGGGATACTTCGCATATTTTGAGTTTATTTGTTGTTGTTTTTTTAGAGAGATTATAGTTCACGTGGTGGACTAGCTAATTATTCCAGTAGTTCAAGGAACACTTATTCTGACTTCGTGGAACACTAGGGCTCCACGAATCACAGTTTGGGAAACACTGATTTTATTATTTGTTTTTTTGTCAATCATATGTATATTACCAGGAAATAAAATGGGTCTATCTTATTTTATACTTTTATATTCATGTTGTACAATGCATCATTCTTTGTCGGTAGGCCTACGTGCTTTAAAAAAAGCGGCTTAAATATATTAATTAATTTAATATGAAGATTATTGAAGATACCGATATTTTGTTAGGCATAGGAGTAGGCTATGATGCCATCAGATGACAATACTATATTGTTTTCATAATAGGCCTAATAGGCCAATCTCAACAAAAATACTTTTATAGTAATAGTCCATTATAATAATATGATTAAATATAATTTATCATGTTTTTTTAAATGAATGTTTGAGCATATAGTAGCCTTTCGTATGTGCATACCATAGACATAGATATATATGTCTATGGTGTATGTATACTATAATCACAGGACCGGATTTACACTTGTAAATGCTATTTTGATATATGGGGCCCTTTATATGCTTAGATATTATGCGTAGATCACGGAGACCACCAAATATCAATCACAAATAGTCTAAATACTTCATCTAGAAATCTAGATCTAAGTAAAATTTCTGGAATATTATCTCTTTTGCAGGTTTAATTAATTAAACTAGAAAAGTTCAACATATGCTCGAGTGTGACGGAGAAACGCAGGAATTCTTGGGTAATATAAATTAGATAGTTTACACATTCCAAAGATATTAAATAAATGTTTAAATTACTGAAATTACCGGCATTTTATGACACAAAAATATCAGCAACAAATGCAATTGCAAATATAACGATTGATCATTAAAACATTTTCGGGCTCCCCAATCTCCTTATAAGCTATAGCTTCTGGTTCTTAAAGAACATTCAGCACAGTGTAGACACATGTGTACTTCAACAAACCATTGAAACACACAGCACACACATTTTTATTGGCCTACTATTTTCTTAGACTTGTAAGAAATCATGTAGAAGAAAAAAAAGTTGTTATCAGTGTGTTAAGTCTGTTTCCTATTTGTCGTTTCAAGGAACAGGTCTGCGAAACGGAGATACTGATAGCGAAGGTCTTCTACAATTACAGATCGATTTATTAACGTTTTAGTTGTAAGTAGGCCTACCGTTAGGAGAGTGAACATGGAGGACTTGGATTTAACGATACTATTAGCCTCTTTAGGGGCTGCTCTTTTTATAATATTACTTTTAACTCTCTATCTGGTGAGTTTATTCTTTTGGGATAGTGTTTTATTGATTGAAAATAAAAAGTTTAATACACATTACAAAGAATATAAAAACGTACACAATGGTTTTTAAGATAAGTTGATCGTGCAATAAGAACTTTGAATGGTAAGCACGATGGTTGAATTTAAAGATCAAATTCAACTGAACTCATTCCTAATAGGTCAAAGCGATTAGAATCTTGATGTCTTATCTTCTTATCTTATATAATACAGACGTTACTTCAAAAAAGATGATTACGTCCTACGCGTCATGCATTTAGTCATGCATATTAACCAATGACTTAAATTCTGCCAAGTCACTAGTTTTCCTGGCTAGCTCAAGCAACCCATTCCATGCTCAAGAGCTATGCATAGTCTACTTGATACAAATGTAAACTTGAGTGCTAGTAATTAATTTCATAATACAGTAGCATGATCAGCAATAGATGTAACAGCGAGAGGAATACATTTAACACAGCTAAAAACAATATTTTTGTTGAAATGAATCTCTGTCTTATAAAGTAAACATAAGAAAATCCTTCAGAATTTCAAAGGGAATTCATCTGTTTTTTTTTTTTTCAAATCTTTGGTGACAGTAAATCTGAGCCCCATAACATTAAACTACAAGTCAACATTTAATTAATTGCAAGTAGCCTATTTCAAATGTTATAAAAAAGGTTTATCTCACATATTTAAGCGCAAGTTCAAGATGTGTACTTTCTGTTTCAAAACTAAAATTGATTAGAAAAAGGATAGTCCGACCAATTTCAGATCAACCCACTTGGAAACCGAAAGGTAAAAGGTCAATGCAGTAAACAAAATATGTTGCCTACTATCAATAAAGTCTTGTAGCATTCGCAGACTGTCGCAGAGGTACACATAGTTAAACTCGCAGTGGCACCTACTTATTTTTAATACTTTGTA
>JAZGLO010004703.1:0-33210 GCA_036873155.1 Biomphalaria sudanica
AAATGTCGAATTGATAACATTTCTGAGAAAATGTCGAATTGATAACATTTCTGAGAAAATGTCGAATTGATAACATTTCTGAGACAATGTCGAATTGATAACATTTCTGAGAAAATGTCGAATTGATAACATTTCTGAGACAATGTCGAATTGATAACATTTCTGAGAAAATGTCGAATTGATAACATTTCTGAGACAATGTCGAATTGATAACATTTCTGAGACAATGTCGAATTGATAACATTTCTGAGACAATGTCGAATTGATAACATGTCAGGGAAAATGTTGAATTGATAACATGTCGGGGAAAATGTTGAATTGATAACATGTCTGAGAAAATGTCGAATTGATAACATGTCTGAGACAATGTCGAATTGATAACATTTCAGAGAAAATGTCGAATTGATAACATTTCTGAGAAAATGTCGAATTGATAACATTTCTGAAAAAATGTCGAATTGATAACATTTCTGAGAAAATGTCGAATTGATAATATTTCTGAGAAAATGTCGAATTGATAACATTTCTGAGAAAATGTCGAATTGATAACATTTCTGAGAAAATGTCGAATTGATAACATTTCTGAGAAAATGTCGAATTGATAACATTTCTGAGACAATGTCGAATTGATAACATTTCTGAGAAAATGTCGAATTGATAACATTTCTGAGACAATGTCGAATTGATAACATTTCTGAGACAATGTCGAATTGATAACATTTCTGAGACAATGTCGAATTGATAACATTTCTGAGACAATGTCGAATTGATAACATTTCTGAGAAAATGTCGAATTGATAACATTTCTGAGAAAATGTCGAATTGATAACATTTCTGAGACAATGTTGAATTGATAACATTTCTGAGAAAATGTCGAATTGATAACATTTCTGAGACAATGTCGAATTGATAACATTTCTGAGACAATGTCGAATTGATAACATTTCTGAGAAAATGTCGAATTGATAACATTTCTGAGACAATGTCGAATTGATAACATTTCTGAGACAATGTCGAATTGATAACATTTCTGAGACAATGTCGAATTGATAACATTTCTGAGAAAATGTCGAATTGATAACATTTCTGAGACAATGTCGAACATCGTGTGTTTTAAATTGAATACATCTTGTTTTTTTTTGTATTCACGTTATCAATTAGATTCACAAGTTCCACGAGACTTCGTTCTGTAGCTTTGTATTGTTTGTGGTCATTTGTTTCTATTTCTTATTCGAAATGTTTATATTTCCCATTCTAAATTGTATTTCAATGGTTTTTTATCACTCCTTTCTAAATTGAATTAATATCTACAGACATTACACCTCATGGTCTCAATTAGATTATTTCTGTTTTTTTGTTAATGCTATACTAAATTTAATTATGAAGAAGCTATTGGGCAAGTGATTTGTCAGCCAGCCTATTTGTATATTATGTACATTTGATATCGCAGAGTTTAAAGCTTTTTTAGCTGCCCCGAAAGGGGAAAAGAAGCTGTCCGTCTGTCCCGTTTAGATCTCAGAAAATAGAAGAGAAAATGAAAAACGGACAGCATGATATTTTAGATCATTCAAAGTTCTGATGCAACGGCTACTTTTTTCTTTTCCGAAAGCAAACCATCTAATTAAAAAAAATATATATATGCAAGCAAATTTTTCAGAAAATTACACCACTTTTAAAAACCTCAGGGGAAGTACGTCTTATTAAAAGGTTCACAGGCTTCTTCATAAATAAATCAAGCTTTATTCATATATTCGCGCATTGGTACAAAAAAAAATGCATCTAAGGTCACATCTGTGTAAAGTATCAATGGATCATTATGAAATAGATTGTCCATTTATTAACTATCTCATGGAATAGAATATTGATTCAAATGTTTATTATCCATTAGGGAAATAATTAATCTTCTAATAGCTTAGGGATGCAGATTTATTTATTTATAAGCAGTAGTATCACATCAAGATGTGAATCTGATATGGAACAGCATAAGTGCATTATAACCCAAATACTAGGCCTACTCACCCTGATCATAATATTGACTTAGATCTAGCTCTAATAGATCTACAATCTATTTCTAGATTTCTAGATCTAGTCTAGATTTGGCTATAGATTTAGTTCTGGATCTTGGTCTAGAGTCTATTTAGTCTAAATCTACACCAAGTCTAAATCTAGACCTAGTCTAGATTCTAAATCGAGATCTAAATCAAGAGTCTAGATCCAGATTAAGATATAGAAATAGAACTAGTCTAGAAATCTAGTTTGAGCCTAGATCACAATTCTAGCTTTAGTCTGAATTTTAGTTCTAGATTTTAGTTCTAGAAATTCTATTTCTATCTATATCAAGTCTAGATCCGGATCAAGAACTAGTCTAGAGATCTAGCCTAGATGTAGATCTAGACCTAGACTATATCTAGAACAAGTCTAGAAATCTAGATCTTGTCTAGATCTAGATATATTCTATATTATGGATTTAGTCTATACCTATTAAGTAAATAGAGCGATTATTATCAGGATTAGTAGGTCTACTAGTGGGTAATAGTATATTAGGCATATGTTGTTCGTATGGGAAACCTGTTTTGTTGTGCGGGCTCATTTTTTTTCTAATTCCCTACTACGTCTACTCCAATAGGGGGGGGGGGTGGCGGCAAGGGGGCGTTCCGCACCGGTCGACACCATTTTGGGGGTGGCAACCAAGTTGAGGCAGTGGCGTCACTAGGGGGAGGGGGTGTGAGGTGTACGGTCCGCACCGGTCGACACAATTTTGGGGGTGGCAACCAAGTTGGAAAAATTATAACTTGGCAAAAGCAGACACATTGAAAAAGATAATAATAAAATTTCGAGATATATCTTGAGGCAGTGGCGTCACTAGGGGGAGAGGGTGTGAGGTGTGCGGTCCGCACCGGTCGACATCATGGGGGGGGGGGGACAACCAAGTTGGAAACATTATAACTTGGTAAAACCAGACACATGGGAAAAGATAATAATACAATTTCTAGATATATGCCCAAATATGCCTACACAGATCTAGATGGTAGTTTAAGTGTAAATGGCACAACACAACATTATACCTTTTCTGTCTTACAGTATAACAAAGGAAACCTGTTCATTTGATGTTAAATCCGTTTGTAATTTTAATTAAATATTATTGTAAAATTTGCAATAACATTTGAATAAATGTAATAAACATTGGGATTTTACATTCGAGTAAAAATCAATAAAAGTAGGTAATCAACTCACTGTATTGGTTCAACAAGAACTAGCTAGCAATAGTGTATTTTGTACCATATTTCAAGAAACTTGATGGGGAGGGGTGACACCCTGAGCTACCCCACTAGGTGCAACACTGCATCTGGAGGTTTCCATGCTGATCTTAGGTGATCACTTAACGATACTCTTCTTATTCCAGAAGAGTCTTATCAAAGACGAGGTGTTGCACGTTGGCTTTTATGTGAAGAATAACGCCAAATTTTTACAATTTCTTTAAACAATCAAAACAAGACTGTGGCTTGAATATATTTCTCGTCCATTTGTGAATTTGATTGGGGCCGCCTCTGAGTTTGTGTGATAACACAAACTCTCTTTGTAATCTTGTCGTAGTCGTAGTCAGCAGAGAAATGGAAATTAAAAAAAAATATTGAAAAAAAAAACATATCTTTCTCAATAATGTAGAACATATTAAAACGGCCATCCGCGTGATGTTGTTGGGTCGACAAATTGATATTTGTAGCGGCTCCAAAAAGGGAAATAGTCGCTATTAGTTTTTTGTGGTCTCTCCGTACGTCCCGTTTCGATCGAAAAAGTTTAGATATGATATTGAAAATCCGATATGATATTTTAGGTCATTTAAAGTTCAGGTGCAGTGGCTTTTTTTTTCTGAAAGCGAAACTTTTGATTATTTAAATTGACTTTGCAATCAGTTTTTTTTCATAAAAATAAATCTTTTTTTTTTTTCACAGTTTTATCCTTTCAATAGTACAATATCCATTTACACATTTAACCAAAGAAAACGTACCGTTCTTGAGGTCTTGAATGAGAGATTAGCATCAATGGCTAGATAATAATTTATTAAAATCATCTAGTTCATGTTCACATTGAATCATTTCATACCATTAATTAATTCATTGACTACATTTGAATATTAACAAAGTAATAATAATAATAAAAACAGTAATAACTCTCTTCCGTATGATATGATATCTCCGTATCATGTGGTATCTCCGTATCATGTGGTATCTCCGTATCATGTGGTATCTCCGTAGCCTGTAGTATCATGTCGGCAGTTTGCCCAACTATGCAATACAATTGGCTCATGGGCGTAGCCGGGGGTGGGGGGGGGGTTCATTCCCCCCCCAAATGCAATACCCCCTCCTGGGGGGGGGGGGAGGGTCGGAATTTAATGACTGATATTTTGCTTTCATTTTGTTTATTTTAGGTGAGATCTTAATACTAAACCATCACTTGCCCCAGAACAGCCAAGGGTGTTTTGAGTTTAAAACCACTACCAGGGGGCTTTGCAGTTAAATCCCCTTCTTTTATAAAACAAAACGAAAGAAAAATGCAAACGACAATCTCCAAATTCCAAGAGCACAGCTAAGGAAGATTTTGATTTAAACCCCCCCCCCTCCGAAATTTACGATAAAACCCCCTCTTCAATATAAAAAAGCAAATTACACTCTAAAAATTCTATGAGCGTAGCCAAAGGTGTTTTGGGTGTAAACCCCCATTTAGCGGGGTTCAAAGCTAAAAAATACCTCTTCAATTAAAAAAAGAAGCAAATCGCATGAGCTTAGCCAATGGGGTTTTGAGTTTAAGCCCCCTTCAGCAAGGTTGAAGCTAAAAAATAGCTCTACAATATAAAAAAAGCTATTTACACACTTAACCCCCCCCAACCTAAAACAATCCTGGCTACGCCCATGTATTGCCTTCATTTTCGAATTGTGTACGTGTCTTCTTCTTGCGTTGGTGGAGATAGGGTTGTGGTCGAGATAGGGTTGTGGGGGAGATAGGGATGTGGTGAGATAGGGTTGTGGTGGAGATAGGGTTGTGGAGAGATATAGTTGTGGGGAGACAGGGTTGTGTTGGAGATAGGGTTGTAGTGAGATAGGGTTGTGGTGGAGATAGGGTTGTGGTGTAGATAGGGTTGTGGTGGAGGTAGGGTTGCGGTGGAGGTAGGGTTGTGGTGGAGGTAGGGTTGTGGTTGAGATAGGGTTGTGGTGAGATAGGGTTGGGGTGGAGATAGGGTTGTGGTGGAGAGTAGGGTTGTGGTGAAGATAGGGTTTGTGGTGAGATAGGGCTGTGGTGGAGATAGGGTTGTGGTGGAGATAGGGTTGTGGTGGAGGTAGGGTTTTGGTGGAGATAGTGTTGTGGTGAGATAGGGTTTGGGTGAGATAGAGTTGTGATGGAAATAGGGTTGTGGTGGAAATAGGGTTGTGGTGGAGATAGGGTTGTAGTGAGATAGGGTTGTGGTGAGATAATGTTGTGGTGAGATAGGGCAGTGGTGAGATAGGGCTGTGGTAGTTAATTTGTTCAGTTCATAGTTTCTGATATTCAAGCTAAAAATATTTAAAACCTGCCCTTTTACCTGTCTTTGTGGACCACTTTGCGTGTCGATTCTGAATTTGTGTGTCTACACAAACCATATTTGTAATCTTGTTTTTGTAGATTTACGGTTGTTGGGTCATAAAGTTTGATTTCAATAGTTACTAGAACAAACATTTATTATAAATGCTATTTTGATCAAAGAAGCGTCAGACTGGAGTTGTTTATGGTTTGGTTATCTATTGAATTATGGAAGTCCTAGATCGCTCTATTCATGGAGGGAAAAGGGCAATTCATTTATTGGACACAGAAATTTAGAAATTTGAGTACAGTCCATTTTATTTGTTTCTAGTCTAGTCGTAGTTCTGTCATCAGGGTCAGAAGTATAAAGGACTTTTTATGGACGAATAACCACACCAGCGCGCACACACACATACACATTTACGCCACCGTGGCGCAAGACAGATTCTGTACATATTGTCGGGAGCTTTGTCTGACCGTGGATCGTACTCTGGAATACGATGCCAGGGATTAACCCCCTCCCCCCTAGAAGTCCTTGGAGACTTTCTGGGAAGAGGTCACCAGGACTAAACGGCTAAGTCACGTGAGAGTGAATTGAGGTCACATCATTTGTGAGTTTTAAGATCACCTTGGGGATTCTCTGTTTTTTTTAATTTTAATTGAAAGCTATATTTGTGTAAAGTGTGTGTCTGTGCTCCCCATTAGGTTCACTGTACTGAAGGGGGAGACCATTAGTTTCGTCACTAAGACTAATAAAAACTTAAGACTTGAGAGGACTCGGTTGTTGTCCTTGTCTCCACAGGGACTACCAGACGACTTCATCACAATACCTCTCTTAACCGTCATAACGGAATCTGTTTGGTCTATTTTGAACCACTTTTGTTTGAATAAGTCAAAGTGAAAAAATAGAAGTGTATTTGTGTGTTCAAGTATATTTTGTCTTGGTGGTTTAGGGTTAGTCTATGTGTTTTGTCTAAGTGTGATAAAGTCAGTGTGTGTTGTCTGAGGTATAGGATAAAGTCTGTGTTGTCTGTGGTTTAGAATATAGTCTATATGTGTTTCTGAGGTTTAAGATATAGTCTATATATGTGTTATCTGAGTGGTGGATCTGACATTTAGCTAATGTGTGTTCCGTGAGTGGTTGATACTTAGTATTAGTGTGTTGTCCAAGTGATAGAGATTTAGCCTTTCTGTGTTGTTAGATTGATTAAAAGCATAATGTGAACATTATTGTAGCCACTATATTTAAAGTAAATTTTATTAGCATGTCAAAGGTTAAAGCACAAACTGTTTGTCAAAGCTTAGTTCCACATTACCAATAATAACATGCTGAGAACATCGGTTATTCTATCTAAGCCTCCCACTAACAGCTGTCTCTAACATTTTATTCCACCCACTCTGTAGTTCCTACTTTTTAGGCAATAAGTTCTTCCAGTAAGTTACATGAACACGTCCAGATCAAAACATTGAATAAATAGTGCAGGCCCGTTACGTGAGAGAAGTCCATAGAACTTCCAGTGCCGGGGGGGGGGGGGGGGGAGGGCGCACTCAAACAGAATGGTCGTGACCTAATAACAGACTTAAATAAAACATTATGTGTTACCTGGCTGCAAACCCAAAAAAAAGTTATCGTTCGATCAAAGTGTACTTTTCGGACTTTATGTTTAGATTCTGTAATGACACAATAGAAAGACGCGTAGAAGTTTGGGTTTCTTCTTATCTTATCTTATATAATACAGACGTTACTTCAAAAAAGAAGATGATTACGTCCTACGCGTCATGCATTTAGTCATGCATATTAACCAATGACTTAAATTCTGCCAAGTCACTGGTTTTTCTGGCTAGCTCAGGCAACCCATTCCATGCTCTAATAGCACTAGGGAAGAAGGAGTATTTGTACAAATTTGTCCTAGCATATGGGACGAGGAATGTGCCTTTATTTTTGTGTCTTTCAGAGTATTTTATTAAATTTTGTTTTTGTATTTGAAGATTATGGTTCAGTGTTTTATGTATAATTGCTACTTTACTTTTGAGTCTTCTGTCCTGAAGGCTTTCTAAATTTAGTGATTTTACTAATGGTGTTACCCTAGTCAAATGTGAATATTCGTTTGTTATGAATCTCACTGCTCTATTTTGTGTTTGTTCCAGTTTCTTAATGTTTTCTTGAGTTGAGGGTCCCACACGGTGGATGCATATTCTATTATTGGCCTAACCAAGGTTAAATAACATTTTAGTTTTATGTTCTTATTTGATTTATAGAAATTTCTTTTAATAAACCCTAATGCTTTGTTGGATTTTTTTATAGTTTCATCAATATGTGGATTCCATGACAGTTTTTCATTTATTATAACACCTAGGTATTTTGAGTTTTTAGTCTGTGTTACTGGTTTGCCATGAATAAGATAAGTGGAATTAATTTGTTTAATTTTTTTTGTTACTCTTAACAACTGACATTTTTCTGGGTGGAAAGACATGCTCCAATTTGATTCCCATTTCTGTAATTCATCTAATTCTCTTTGTAAAATATCTGTGTCTTGTTTTGTTTTTATTGTTCTATATATTATGCAATCGTCTGCAAATAATCTGACTTTTGTTCCTGAACTAATGCAATTTGGTAAATCATTTATGTAAATTAAAAATAGTAGTGGACCCAAGACTGTTCCTTGAGGTACACCTGAGTTTACTGTTATTGGTGTTGATTTAGAGCCATTTATTATTACAGTTTGTTCTCTCCCTATCAGAAAATCTTTAATCCACTGATACAGTGGACCGTTAATGCCGAAATATTTTAATTTTTTAAGCAAACTATGGTGGTGAACTTTGTCAAAAGCCTTGGAAAAATCTAGTAAGATAGCATCTATTTGTTCACTATTATCTAAACCTTTTGAGAAATCATCAATTAGTCCTATTAGTTGTGTTTCACATGATCTATATTTCCTAAAGCCATGTTGGTATGGGGTGAGGACATTATGTTTGTCTAAGTGGTTTATGATGTTGCTACATATTATGTGTTCTAGTATTTTACATGTGATGCTGGTAAGTGATACTGGTCTGTAGTTTCCTGGATCAGATTTTTCTCCTTTTTTAAATAGGGGGGTGACATTAGCTTCTTTCCAGTCCTTTGGTACTCTGCCCTGGTTAAGCGATGCCTGAAAGAGTATTTTGAACACTGGGGCTAGCTCATTGCTTAGTTCTTTGAGTAATCTAGCTGGAATACCATCAGGTCCAGACGCTTTATTTGGTTTGGTGTTGGCTAATAGTTTTTTAATTCCATTTTCTTGTACTACTAAATCTTCTATGTTGTCTACTTGGTTCAAATTAAGAAATATGTCTTTGTCTCCTGGGGCTGAGAATGCTGATGCAAAGTATTTGTTTAGGATGTTTGCTTTAGTTTCATTATCATTATGTATTATGTTATGTTCATCTTTTAATGGCGCTATGCCTGTTGTTTCCATTTTCTTAGACTTAATGTATGACCATAGGTTTTTGTTGTTATCTTTAGATATTACATTGTTTATGTATTCACTCTGCAGCTGTCTGCTTACTTTTTGGGTTAGGTGTTTAATTTTTATATACTTTTTGTAAACTCTTTCTGCCTTGGTTTCTTTAAATTTTCTATATAGGTTTTCCTTCTGTTTACAAAGCTTCTTTAGTCTATTATTAAACCAGCATTTATTTATTTTGTTTGATGTGTATTTAGTTGGTATATGATTTTCTATAATGCTTTTAAGATGGTTTTTAATGAAATTCCAGAGGTCATCGACTGGTTGGTTAATGTCTTTTTCTAATAAGAATGTTTGTTGAAAGTTTAATGCAGCTTGGTGTAGTTGTGTTAGGTTACATTTATTCCAGAGTAAGATTTTTCTTTTGGTTTTTGTATTGGCTACTGCTTTTATCTGACTGTGTATTTTTATGATCTCATGGTCTGATAGACCAGGGATAATATCATAATCAACTACTAATCCAGGTCTGTTGGTTAAGAAGAGATCTAATGTGTTGTTTAATCTAGTTGGCTTTTTAATGATTTGATCTAAACTTAGGTTGTGTAAAGTTTCTATGAAAAGCTCATTTATGTCCTTAAGGTTTTGGTGTTTATCTATGGTTAGTGTTTTCCAATTTATATCAGGTAGGTTGAAGTCACCCATAATCCAAAAAACTGCATTTTTATTTGTCTCTTTAAGTGTAGTAATCTGATTACATAGTTCCTGCATGTATTCTAAACTAGAATTTGGTGGTCTGTAAATGCTGCCTATTATAAGGGATGTTGAGGTGGTATTAATTTTACAAAATGTAGATTCTATATTTTTTGAGTTAGGTAAGGTAATTTCTTCAGCTATAAGAGTGTTTTTTATTGCTAAAAGAACTCCTCCATGATTATCAGCCCTATCTTTTCTAAAAATTTCATAATTACTATTGAAAATTTCTGCATTATAAATTTCAGGATGTAGCCAAGTTTCTGTTCCTGCAATTATGTCTGGTTTCTCACATTCTAATAAAATTTCTAAGTCTGCTGTTTTGTTCCTAATACTTTGAAAATTTATTACTAAGGTTTTAAGGTATTTTGGTATTACTTCTTTAGGAGGTTTGTTTAGTGAGGCTGTTGTATTAATTTTAGTAGATTTAGGTTTAACAGGAGTGGATCTGGCTAGTGGTTGGTGAGTTGGTTTTGGGATGGTGTTTAAGATGTTGTATGGGTTAGAAGTGTCCGCATCAAAGGAATCAAACAGTCCTGATGTAAACTGAGGTAACCCACACGGTACACAGTGCCATGATGCATCTTTGTTGCCTAAGGCATAATACACAGGTGTATTCATATGGAGACATGATGCATGGTACCATTCATCGCAGGTGTCACATTGAATGGCTTTCTGTTTCATGGTGCATACTTTTTTGCAGGTTTAATTGGGTTTTTCTGCAGTGACGTGATGAATCATTAAAAAGTAAGAACAGAAATAGAGGATCAACGGACAAGGACGTCTCTCTATCTATCTGTCACATGTCTCTGTCTAGTTACTGTCTCATGTCTCTGTCTAGTTACTGTCTCATGTCTCTGTCTAGTTACTGTCTCATGTCGCTGTCTAGTTACTGTCTCATGTCTCTGTCTAGTCTCCGCTTCAACCATCACACCTTTATTTCAGTGAAATCCAAATCTCATCAGAAACTCCTCAGCCAATAATCTTCACATTAACTTTGCTTTAAAAAAAAAAAAGACTTTTCTACACTTTCACTTGACATAAAAACAATAATCCCAAGATAAATATAGATGGATGTAGTATTCGAGACTAATACTATTGGTCTACACCGCAAACATTTTAAGAATTTTATTGTTACTGAGGGCAATATATTAAAATATCTTTACATTAGCTTAGAATACAAAAGAAAAAAACTTAAACTCAGTTCGTATTGACATTGATTTATAATCATTATTTAACCAAAACTGCCCCTATGTAGGATTAAAATCTGGTCACCAAAACATTACTGTCACGTGGTGTATGCGTCAAGGTCTCAAAAGATGTGTGTGAAGACTCGAGATTGTCTACCCACTAGTAAAGCTATACAGGGAGTTAGACAAGATTTTATCTTACTTGCGCATCAAGCAATTTGGCTTTGAAAAACTATCAATAGGGGAGACACGCTCATATTGGGGACCACGAATCAGTTGAGTCAGTTCGTATGTTTCAAGCTTCATGTTCAGTCCAATTTTGTAAGTCTGTCGTTGAATTTGGATTATAATGTGTATTATTGCTTGATATTTAGTGTTGTTCAATCTTTTAATGATTCCAACTTGAGGATTAAAAAAAATGTCAGCACAGTTCATTAACATCTTAAGACTAACTTTTTTACTTTTGTTGTCAAGACCTAATCCCCAACCCCACATAAAAAGCTTATATTCAGAATAACTAAATATTTGGCCTAAATTGTCTTTTATTTCTGGATTATCTATTTTCTCTTGTGCCTTACCCTTACAAACACACATCCATTCAAATCATACAATAACCTTTGACCTGTTGTAGGTGCATTCGTTCAATATGATCGTCACACACAAAAACAACAACAACAAAAAATGACAAATCTTGAAAGTGTCAACAGACTCAATGTATATTTCAATTGTACGAGCTATCATCGTGCGTTCTTCTCTTCTCGCCCATCCCATTCCCCAGACGACATGCTGCTCCTCTACTTTGGCGGCTAAATTATTCAACAGGAAAGCATCGGGTTTGATGGATGAATATTTGAAAGATGGAACTTTGAAATTGGAAAGCCTGGAGTGATCGCCCGGTACGGTGGTTGGAGATTATCTAAAACGATTTTTAAGGGTGAAGTGGAATGGGGTTTGAAAACTAAAAGTACGAGTGGGGGAGTGGCTGGGAGAGCTACGTGACCTTGGTGGGTCCGGGAGGTCAATACGTTGACACAATGTGTGGGAAACCTTTTCTAACAATTTGACTTCATTTCATTAATTAGTATTTATGCATATCTCAGCTACCTTCTATAGTAGACGTTGTCTTCTAAATTGCTCATTATAATTTATACCTGAGGGACACAGTATGTAGCACGATCATTGGTAATCTTGAGGCTGAAAATGAAGTATTTTCCAGTCAGTGGCGTACCTAGGATGGGGTGATGGTGGAGAGAATTTGAAACGCACCCTCGGCCCCCACTCTAGGGGGCCCCCAAATGAGTGTTAGAATGTTTTTTTTTATTAAATATTACGCCATTATCTAATGTCATGATGTCGAATGTCAAAATGCAGGGTCCCTAAAGAGGTCAAGCCGCCCAAATGATGGCAAATCCCTAGCTTCGCCACTGTTTCCAGTCTATATCGTGATAGTTCAGCACCTGTAAGCTCAGTTTCACTTGGATACTAACAATGAGCTGAACTGTCTTTAAAATACATTGTTAAATAGAAATAAGTAGCGTACAAATCTGTGGCCAACACGCGGTATATATCAAGGTGGTCAACGTCTCTTTCCTTAGTTGATCTGTCTTGTACCTTCACAACAGTACACTGAAATCTAGCAGCTGTTTTCATAGTAGGATAAATGTTGTCATGATATGCTACAATCTAGCTTTTTTTTTCAAATTGTGCTAAGCGTCTTACGATATTCGTAAAGTATTTATTTCACACTACGTTAGCGATATAAACATTTCTGAGACCTGGAGTAATTCTGAATATAAACCTAGCCTCTAGTTGAGAATCCCTGACGTCAGAGGTCAATCTGAAACCCTCACTTCTGCTCACCTTCCCAGACTAACTTTGTCTCATGTATGAGAGTACGATTTAACTTTTGTTTCTGAGTGTTTGACTTGGAGGATATCACTGCTGCCCTCTCCTCCCCTCAACCCTGCCATTGTTTGCCCCGTGACTGGCTTCTTCAGATTGTTAACGAAACATGTTCGTCGGTTTTAGACTGTCAGAAATGTTACAAAAGGGAAATAACTGCCCAACGTTTACATTGCGCAACGAGTTATCCATTAACTGTCCAGGAGGATTGCATGGACTGGTCTTTCTTTCGAAGCCTACAGATTGTAAATAAGTGACTAGAGAATGTTTTGTTTTGTTGCTTTCATGTCTGAGTTAACGAACTCTATTTTTGGCTCCAGTTAAAATCGCTGTTTCAAAAGAATTGGCCCCATGTTTAAATCCGATACTATTTTGAGACAATGGCGTTCTTTGTTTTAGACTTCAATTCAGATCTCAATTTATTTTACACCGTGCGTGTGTGTGTGTGGGGGCTCCCTTTTAAAATTGTGCGTGTGAGTGTTTCAATTTAGTTCACGTGTTTTTGTTGTTGTTTTGTTCAATCAATACAGTTGTGACTTATTCATTTGGTGTAGTCGTCATGAGTTGGGTTTTAATGAGTTTCTTAATGTCTGTTAGCTTCTGACACTTGTGGAAGTCAACTTCAGCGGATGACTGGACTAATAAGCAAACGATGTCACGATAAAAGTCAGATCTCCTCTAGGAAGTATGGAAATAGTCATTAATTAGTTTGTCTACACATTTATAAGTATTTAAGCCTTGAGATGCTTCGAGATCATAGACTAACACCTCACCATCAGAAGCTAACATAAATATTAACAAGGTTACAAAAGACAGTTTGTGTGGAAACAGAAACTAGTAATAGACTCCCGAAGTGGTCCACCCAGGCAGGCTTCAATATTTTCAGAAAGAACATCCAAATGAAATTATTTCAAAGACAAATGAGAGATAAGAATGGAGAAAGAAGGTTAACAGATCTTGTGTAGTGGCCCAATGGTCCCGCGGATCAAAGAATAGGTAAAAGTGAATGTAAATTTAGATGTGAACCTGGCCTAACTAGTTCCCCTTTTAGACCTTGTGGCAGATGATGTAAAGTTCATCTGTTTTTTGTGGCCTGCGGTTAACGATGGTGTCATGTAGTCAGCACAACGACCAACCGCCTGTACTTTTCCGCAACTAATGTCAGGTACCCATTAGAGCTGAGTGGACTCAGAGGCTCCCAAAGATTCCAAAGTTGAAAATCCCAGTCTTCACCAGGATTCGAACCCAGGACCCCCGGTTCGGAACCCAAGCGCTCAGCTCAGCCACCGCGACTCCCCTGGCCTAACTGATGTCTTATAATTGATATAATTAAAAATCCCCGCACTATAGAAATGTTCAGGAAAATGAAATTTACAAGATTACTATTCGTTTTAAATTAGGTCTAACTTATAATGCATACTAATTAGTTTTTTCTCTTTAAAAAACTGCTTGCATAACTGATTTTAAAAATTAGATTTTTCGCTTTCAGAAAAAAAAAAAAAGTATCCGTTGCATCAGAACTTTGAATGGTCTAAAATATTGTGAAGTCCGATTTTCAATATCTTTTGTAGTTTACGAGATCTAAACGGGACAGACGGACAGACATTTCGCACAAAACTAAAGCGTCTTTTCCCCTTTCGGGGGCCGCTAAAAATGTATATTGAACTACGGCTAACACATAAGATTATCAAAATATCAACACAGAGACCTTCGTTCTTCCGGAGAAAAGAAAACTTAACAGAAAGAGAAAACAAACAAAAGAATCTGCATTTCTAGATAATATGGAGGCGATTTGGCTGAGTGCTAAACCGTTTGGCTCTGCGAACTAGGGGTCCCGTGTTCGAAACTTGGTTAAGACTTTGATTTTAATTTCGGGATTTTTAGGACTCCTGAGTCCACAGCCATACTGGGTACCTGACATTAGTTGGAAAAAAATTAAGGCGGCTGCTCGTTGTGCTGGCCACATGACACCCTGTGGGCCACAGAAACCTTCACATCATCTGTCGTATAGATCGCAAGGGGAACTTGACTTACTTTACTATATAATTGTAGAAAAACATGTACAAAGCAATTTAATAATAGCTTAAGAAACATGTGCCTATGTGTTTTGTATGTGTTGGTGTGTTATCCTACAGAAATAAACACCTCTCTCTCTGTAAGTGATTGTAATGAAGGGATGACAAAATGTGGATACAATAAATCTATCTTGATCAAACAAAGACATATATTGGCAATTTCGTACTTTTCAAAACTGAAGATCATAGTTAATTTTTGTGTAAAACAGATAGAATACATAAAAATGTGTCTCTCACTAAAGAATTCATTTTTCCCACTTCCAGTCTATATTTATATACGTCTATGCTTCGACTTTACTTTTTTATGGCAGTGATCAAACCAAGGAGGTTATATTTAGATGGAGATGGCGGCTGCTATCAAATGTTCATTATCGGTTGAAGCCAGTGTGCGGAGCCTATTCGCCATATTGGTTTACTCAAAACATTCCATCCGTTTTCATTGCGATACCAGTTTTCTAATTCTCGTCACGACTCAAATTAGCCTCGTATTTTGTCATCATGTTTTTTTCTAAACTCCTCTAAGGCCCAAAATCATATCTGGTGGTCTAGATATTCCAATGGATCAATGACAAAGCGCTGTAGAGCATGTAAAGTGATTTATACGATCACCTGATCGAGGCCTACAAAACCGAAATATGATTACATCGAAATTAAGCACTATTGTGGGCTGAAAAAAGCACAAAAATGATTTGCAAGAGGTTTGTTATATTTTTGATACTTTTTACCGCACTGAAATCACCACAAAATTGATAAAATTGAAGTGAAAAGAGTACTACTACCTACTTCTAATAATAATGTTACAGTAATACTAACTAATCTTTCCCTAATTAAACTCTGGCCTACATCTAAAATGTTTAGTATGTAAAATGTGGGAAGATACATTTTTATACAAGCATGAAGACATTATATAAGAACACATTGATAAACCATACTGAATATACAAAGTCAATGAGCTAGTGGGAGATAACTAATTATTTACCACTGAAGAGAATTAGTTTTGTATGCACCTGTCTGCTCACAGCACCTTTTTGCATATGATTCCTAAAAGTGTAATGTTTTGCAGCGTAGTGATACCGCACTTGCAGATATTTCTCTGCTATTGCCTTGATGAGTAAAATTACATGGTTTTCAGTAGGCTCACATTCAAACATGTGCTCAGATAAACCCGTTTTCTGGTCGTCGTTGCGTACAACCGTATGCCGAACAAGAAGGCATTTGTAATGTTTATTTTATTCTATACACTGTGTTTTTAACATTTTATAAGATATTGTACAATGTACAGATATTTAAATAATGTCGTGAAATATTGTCGAACAAATTTCTCAAAAAAAAACAACAGACTACACGTTTTAATTTGAGTAGACCAAGATTGCTGCGATTTGGCTTCAACCTAGTGACGTCACGCCATCTCCATCTAAATATAACCTCCTTGGATCAAACAATGACTTGTGCACCACTCTTCTGTGGCAGAGATCAAAGACTTGTACACCACTCTTCTGTGGCAGAGAATATTGAAGTATTTGTAATGTTGGTGATTGCTACATGTATCGCTACCTCTGAACTCTCTGATCTAGAGACTGTATCTGTTTGGATCATTTGTAGGAGTCCAACTCCCCCCCCCCCACTATGGCGGCTGATACACACTCTGTGGCGCGGCTAGGCGCCAGGGCGCCATTGACATTTGAATGCTTGATGCTCGTAATCTGGTGTTAGCATATATACTCTCTCTCTCTCTCTCTCTCTCTCTCTCTCTCTCTCTCTCTCTCTTCCTCTCTCATTTTTCTGTTCCCAACCCATTGTTCCCAACTGTTTACTTATTTTATTTATATTTATTTCTCTCTGACACACACAGACAGGCACACACAGAGACAGACACTATATAAATGCTTGTGTGTGTGTGTGTGTCTGTGTATGGATCCAAGTACATTCTAGATATAAGATAAACGTTGACTTGACTTTCTATTATCGTCACGTGATTACCTTTGCCGTAAGCGAAGCAAACATGACACACAAGAACTTGATCTTGAATCTGTCTCTGTAGATCTAGAGTTACTTTGTCCACTCACTACGTCATACAATCAATGTTCACACAGTGGTCAGCCCAAACAATTAAGTTTTGTCAGTACACACAGTGGTCAACACAAACAAACACTTTTCATCGCAGAGAGAAAAAGAAATATCGCTCTCTCTCTCTATAGATTCAGAAACCCCATTGACAACCAACAACATGCTGGGAATTACTCCCTTAGAGCACGTGAGAGGAAGCGAGCAGTGAGTCTTAAGGTTGCCTTGTCCCCGTACAAGGACAGCCTTTGTGTCGGCCATGAACCAGTTATCTCTCTATCTAATCCTTGTCCCAATCGTCCTTCGTGCAGAACTCTGCATTCGTAAAGAATGTCTTCTATTGTTTCGTCGTCCTCCATGCAATGGCGACACCGTGTGTCGTAGTTCTCCTTCCACCGTCCGAGGTAAGCACCAATTGGACAGTGTCCGACCCGGAACTGGGCTAGGACCGCCTGTTCCGCACGATTCAGTGGCCACCATGCATCTCTTTTGTCTGGTCTACTCATTGCCCGGTGAAGCTCACGTCCCTTGTCCAAAGAATCCCAGCCAAGTCGTGGCTGACCACCCCACAATGGGCGGGCACCCATTGCAAAGTAACGTTCACGCCGAATCGTAGGAGACGCCCTCCGATCGTTAGGACGTCCCATACCCTTCTAACACATTTATCAAGCCCCTCTAAGGCCTCTAGTGCGGCCATCGAATCCGTGAAAAGGACTATGTCGTTCGCCGACTCAGTCCCGTTACATACCTCGTTGGGACCCAGTCCAGTGCTTGGAACATTGCTTCGAGTTCAGCCTCGAGGCTGCTTTTCTGCTGACAGGATCCCCTAAGCTCGTCATTTTCGGGATTGCCAGAGAGTCGAACTACCACCCCGTACCCAGCTTTCACAGTTCCCTCGAGCGTCTGCGCAGAGCCGTCTGTGTAGATGGTGGTTACTCCGGCTTGATATGATGCGATAGTCTCTCTGGCTGCTTGTATTAGCAGTGTGGGGTGACTCTGCCTCGTCACTACTGGGTCAAGTAGGCCCTTCCGTATCGTCGGCATGCCGAGGGCCTCCATCGGGAAGATAGAACCGGACGGGGAAAGAGCAGCCCGCTCCACCGGCAGATTCGCCTCTCTGACCAACCCACGCGCCACATGCTAGAAGCAGGGCCGGTTTTTGAGGCGTCTCCTACCCTCCCAGTTGTCGACCAGAGTGGGCATCCATCTTCCAGCCTCAAATATCTCTCGTGAGCTAGTATGACGGCTCGCACAATTTCAACGGTGGGATGTTTGCCATAATCTCGACAGCGGCAATTGGCGTTGTCCTAAAGGTTCCACAGATTAGTCTTATGGCTTGGTTATGAACAGCATCTAGGCTTGCTAGAATCTTTTGCGAAGCCCAGACCTGAACAGGAAGACTGTAGTCCAAGTGAGAGCGTACTGCACCCATGTACAGTCCTCTCAGCACGTCCGCTCTCGCTCCCCACTTCGTTCCAGCTAGCTTCTTTACGATGTTCAGCTTCTCGGAAGCTGTTTCCTTCACCTGCTGAATATGATCGCACATAGTCAGTTTCTGATCGAGAATAACTCCAAGGTACTTGGGCTTTTTATCCCATTCCAGAATCTTGCCATCCATTCGTAGCTCGACAGGTTCCTTCAATATATCACGACAGGTTCCATCAATATATCACCACATTCTGGCGTCGACTGACCAGGTCGATTTGTGTTGCCCCACTGAAAGCCATCCGCCACTTTCTGCATGAATAACGTCACCTGATCGATCGCATTTCGTTGCCTCCTGAACCCGCCCTGTTCAGGAGCAATGATACCCTTCGTTTCTAGAAACCATGTGAGCCTTCTGTTGACCATGCCTTCGGCCGCCTTCCCGACGTTGGACGTCAACGAAACGGGTCGGTAACTTTCTGCACGATCTGGGACCTTCCCCTTTTTGAGCAGGGGAACAATCGTTGCCACTCGCCAAGCCTTAGGGAAATCCCCCTTAGTCCAAGTACGATTGATCAAATCCAACAGTTTCCTTCTGCCAATAGGACCTAGATGTTTCAGCATTTCGTTGCTGATCCCATCCGGCCCCGGTGCCTTGCGCAACTTGCTCTTCCAAAGTGCAATATCTAGCTCTCCGTAGGTAAAAGAGTTAATGAATGTGCTCGTCTCGTCCTCACCATAGACGTAACTGCGTTTCGCTTTAGCCTTCCTGATGCCGTCTAGAGCTTTCGACACTTCGCTCCTCTCACCCGTCGTAGAGATGGCCGCAAAAGCATGGTTTAGAGAATCCGACCGTTTAGAGTCAGTAACCACCAAGCCTTGAGCCGTTTGCAGGGGCGCAGCTGCTTTTGGTTCTTTCGCCCTGGTTAGGTTGTTGAGAAGTTTCCATGCCTGTCGTCCGTGCGCAAGATCCAGGTTAGCACATGTCTTGGCCCATTTCTGTATCGTACCCTCCACAATGACTTCCTTTACCTCCGCCATAAGCTTGTTGTAAGCTCTCCTGGTTTCATCGGTTTTTCGACGACTGTGCTGCCTACGTGCAGCCCGCCTCAGTTGGATTAGGCGTGCCAAAGCGGGAGACCAAAAGTGCCTAAACTTGCGCCCCCCGTAGGACCTCGGGATACCTTTTCGAGCAGCACCTAAGATGGCTTTGACAAAGAGTCCGTAAGTCCGGTTAATGCAATCTGCTTGGATATCCAATCCGTTCAGAGCTACATCCGATGCACTCCTGAACAGATCCCAGTTAGCACGATTATACACCCATTTTGGTTCTGCGTATGGGGTACTCACGTTGAGCTTTTTGAGTTCGATTGTGACCATGACCGGCAGATGATCGCTACCGACGTCGTTGAGCACGTCCACTCTCGACTGTGACCTTAAGTCAGTTGACACCAGTGACAAGTCTGGTCGCGACATGCCCCCATGCCCGGTGTGCAGAAAGGTCGGGGGGCTGTCTTTGCCTTGCAAAACAACAAGGTTTGTTTCGTCACACATCTCAAGTAGTCGGCGCCCTCGGATGTCAGTTTCTTGGCATCTCACGCTGGGGACTTAGCGTTAAAATTACCAGCGACGATCATCCTTGTATCAAATGGCTCACGCAGTTTGAATTGCAACTCAGACTTAGGTGGATTGTAGAGGTTTACGCATGTGAATCGCTGACCATATTTGTACACCTCCACTGTCAAAAGGTCAGTCCCACCGGGTCCCGCAGGGGCGCTGGATTCCACTACTCGGGCCGTAAGCGTATTTCTTACGAACGTTACTAATACCTGGCACCTCGAGCAGGAACACCGGTAGGCTGTGAAGCCGTAAAGAAGAGGTGGCCCCTCGTCTGAGCGTAGAGTCTCTTGAAACAGTAGGACATCTGCCTCGTATTGCTCTGCTATCGTATAGACCTCAATCCGTTTCAGTGAGAACTGCTGATTCAGATTGAGGTGGATAATCCGAAGCTGTTTGCTTCGGTCGTAACCGGGTGGGAGTGCACCACTCTCCCTCGCCTTGCCTCCTGGTGCGTTCACCTTTCGGGTTTTGGTGAATGAGGGTGTACCACGACCTCTGGCCTTGCCTCCTGGTACGGTCACCTTTCGGATTTTCGTGGGGGGCACAACTCCCCCGTTTGTGGGTGAGGCCATCGTGGCGCTCTGTGATAGTGGGCTGGGCTCGGGCGTCGCACCCGAGGGATGCTGGCCACCTGACTCACATCCAGAGGAAACCGTGTCCGATAGTAGCACATTTTTCTCTCTAGAAAGTGTTTCCCAAACTTTGTTCCGTGAGAACTTCCGTGGAACCCTAATGTTCCGCAAGGCCTAAAGAGATGTTCCACGAACCACTGGAATAATTAACTAGTAGACCACCACGTGAATTAATCTCTCTAAAAAATAAGCAAAGTGTTCCGCTAAATACTCAGAAAGTGAAAAGTGTTCCGCTAAATACTCAGAAAGTGCAAAGTGTTCCGCTAAATACTCAGAAAGTGCAAAGTGTTCCGCTAATTACTCAGAAAATGCAAAGTGTTCCGCTAATTACTCAGAATGTGCAAAGTGTTCCGCTAAATACTCAGAATGTGCGAAGTGTTCCGCTAAATACTCAGAATGTGCGAAGTGTTCCGCTAAATACTCAGAAAGTGCAAAGTGTTCCGCTTAATACTCAGAATGTGCGAAGTGTTCCGCTAAATACTCAGAATGTGCGAAGTGTTCCGTTAAAAAAAAGGTTGGGAATTACGTGTCTAGACTGTGTAGTGATCTACTCATTGGTCATGACGCTACTGTTGTCATGAGAGCTCTAAGTTGTCATGAGAGCACTAAGTTGTCATGAGACCACTAAGTTGTCATGGTACTGTTGTCATGAGAGCACTAAGTTGTCATGGTACTGTTGTCATGAGAGCTCTAAGTTGTCATTATACTATTGTCATGAGAGCTCTAAGTTGTCATGATGCTGTTGTCATGAGAGCACTAAGTTTTGATGAGCGCACTAAGTTGTCATGAGAGCACTAAGTTATCATGGTACTGTTGTCATGAAAGCACTAAGTTATCATGGTACTGTTGTCATGAGAGCACTAAGTTGTCATGGTACTGTTGTCATGAGAGCACTAAGTTTTCATGAGAGCACTAAGTTGTCATGGTACTGTTGTAATGAGAGCACTAAGTTGTCATGAGAGCACTAAGTTGTCATGAGAGCACTAAGTTGTCATGAGAGCACTAAGTTGTCGTGAGAGCACTAAGTTGTTATGGTACTCTTGTCATGAGAGCACTAAGTTGTCATGGTACTGTTGTCATGAGAGCACTAAGTTGTCATGGTACTGTTGTCATGAGAGCACTAAGTTGTCATGGTACACGTACCGATATGAGTAATGAGTATATGCAGGTTATTAGGTCACGTGGACATCATACGCATGATAACTGTGTAGCAGTTCATTTAGAATTTGCAGAAAGAGTTTGTGTTAACCGACGAACAAAACGCCGAAAAAAAAATTAGAAATAAATAAATTGCTTTTCCCCTGACGGGGGCACCTAAAACTAATAAAATCTTATTAGTTAAAACGCTCGAGTAAACAGCTCTATTGGTGTCCAGGTCAAACATGTGCTTAAAGTAAACAGCTCTATTGGTGTCCAGGTCAAACATGTGCTTAAAGTAAACAGCTCTATTGGTGTCCAGGTCAAACATGTGCTTAAAGTAAACAGCTCTCTTGGTGTCCAGGTCAAACATGTGCTTAAAGTAAACAGATCTTTTGGTGTCCAGGTCAAACATGTGCTTAAAGTAAACAGATCTTTTGGTGTCCAGGTCAAACATGTGCGTTAAGTAAACAGCTCTATTGGTGTCCAGGTCAAACATGTGCTTAAAGTAAACAGATCTTTTGGTGTCCAGGTCAAACATGTGCTTAAAGTAAACAGATCTTTTGGTGTCCAGGTCAAACATGTGCTTAAAGTAAACAGCTCTATTGTGTGCAGGTAAAACATGTGCTTAAAGTAAACAGCTCTATTGTGTGCAGGTCAAACATGTGCGTTAAGTAAACAGCTCTATTGGTGTCCAGGTCAAACATGTGCTTAAAGTAAACAGATCGAGTAAAGATGACTAACAAAACATTGAAAGCCTGGTCGACTAATTGATTGCAAGCAAAACACAGTTTTGTAAGACATTTTAATAAAGACAATTGGAAAGAGTGAAAGTAGGTCAATCGATTTTTTTATTTTTTTTTTTTGTGTTTTTTTTTTATTTTCACGGAAGTAGACAGAATGTATTGGAGAGTACTGCTTAAAGAAAAAAAAATCTTTCTGCTCTAAATCCATTTATCCGACGACACTGGTTTGCACACCTGACTGCACACACGATCTATCAGTCTTGAAGTCAATTGTTTTTTAGCGGCCCCCGAAGGGGGAAAAGACGCTTTTAGTTTTGTGTGGAATGTCTGTTTGTCCGTACCGTTTAGATATCGTAAACTAGAAAAGATAGTGAAAATATGACATCGTAATATTTTAGATCATTCAAAGTTCTGATGCAACGGCTATTTTTTTCTATTGTGAATCACTTAGGCAAGCAGTTTTTTTCATAAAAATACACCACTTTTACATCTATTCACTATTAATAATAACAAACACGGGAGGCTTTTTAGTAGGGGAGATGCCTATTTACCATATTCTCAACACATTTATGCAAACGGTTTTAAATTTTTGTCAATTTTTTTTTACATGTGTATTGCAAAGTTAAGTAAGGTCTGTTTTACTAACTACTACATTTACACACAAAATTTTTATTTTTTTTTTAAGAGAAAAAAATCTATTTAGTATGCATATAAGTTGGACATAATCATATGAACTGCAATATCATATAGGAACCGAAAACACTGAACTAAAGGATTTTTATTTTATTTTTACGAAATGTTTTTTTCTTGAGGAATAAGAGATTGTCCCTTTACGAAACAATTAGAGTCAATCATACATTCATTATAAGACATTAGTAAGGCAAGGTTCACATCTAACTTCACTTTCACCTATCTTTTGGTCTGTGGACCTCTGGGGCACCACACAAAATCTACCAACCTTCTTCTCTGTCTTTGTCTTTGATTTCATTCTGATGTTCTTTCTGAAAATATTGAAACCTGCCTTTTTACCTGCCTGGGTGGACCACTTCGGGGCCGATTATGAGTTTGTGTCTCCACACAAACTGTCTTTGTAACATTGTTTTTTGTTTTTTTTTAGAGTTTGTCTTAGTTTCACTTTTTATGTTTTTTTAAAATGATTATAGAAGGTCACGTGAGCGACTCGCGTATAGCTTTTATTGTTTCGAGCCATGGAGCGTTCCTGTTGTTTTCTTTTATGCTTCCAATACATTTTATTACGACTTATTCACATATCCATAGCAGGACTCATTCATTATTCATATTCATTTCTAAAAAAAAACAAAAACAGTTATCCACAGTCTTAACAATATGATTTATCCATTTGATTACAGTGAAATTTAATTCATTGTCTAAGAGTACCGAGGTACTTAAAAAATTTGGACTGTTTCAATGCGATTCCCATTTACTGAAACAATCTCATTGTTTTTCTTTTCCTTTAAGAAGTCGATTAGCCTTACTTCGGGGGGGGGGTATATTCAGTATTAATTACTTGTCATTACAGTAAAACAAAATTATTAAAACTTTTCAAACAGTTAGGGAATTCTTCTATGAGCGTGGAGAGCATACTTTTCAATGGCGACCTGGAGTGTTTCAATGCTCTCCCCAGCTACTGAAATATTCTTAAACGTTTACCTCTGACCCTACTCCCTGACAGACAAGGTCAGCAAGAGTGGGGGTTTTTTTCGGTGGGGTGATAAACGCTATTAGCTCCTCCAGGGCCGCCGCGAGGGTCGTGGCCGCCTGCGTGCGAAATAAAAAAATGCCGCCCCCACCCCCTTTTTTTTTTAGAAACAAAATTCATTAAGACTGAACTGGACACTATACCTAAAGTACTCTTTGATTTTAAATCCATTTTTGTAACATTCCTTTTCCTTTTCCTATTCGCATCGTTGTCGTATCCCCATTCCCTCTAAGATGTTTTATTGTCAATTTTAACTTTGCATTTTTGTAAAGAATGAAATGAAAAAGAAAGGAAACTTTGTCTTAATTATAACACAATTTTTAGGTTTTGTTTTTCATTTATATTTTTAACACAATGTATTAAATCCAAATTTAGGGAATGAAATTTCACTTAAATTAGTCAGTTTCACTGACTAAAATATATAATAGGCCTATGGTCAGTTTTTGTTTCCCGAAATAGTGTTGCCTACATAAATTGTAAGCGTTGTAAAAGTTTCTTTATGGAGAATTGAAGATGCGGCAAAGGGTTTTGATTCCGGGCGGGACTCGGCGCTAAGCGTCTTCTGGCCTTTTTTTCTTAGTAAGAAGAGAGAATTTTTAAAAGGCTAATATTGATGTGTTTTTTTTATTTCAGAGCGCACTATTCATCCTAATAAAAAATAGTATTATGCGAGGCACATTCTAGGTAGTCCTACATGTTGCGCACGTACGTCTGTAATGGGCGTGATCTTTTTAAAAATATTCTTCGTGTTAAGTAAGACGTCTTGGAGCGGAGGTTTTTTGTCACACAAAAGTCGTCACCATTATAAAGTGCAATAGGCGGAAGAAATTCGACTATTCTGAGACAAAAAAAAAAATCCAGAAGAACCACACTCAAATGTTTTCTTGAAAACGTTTTTACCCACAGTGTTGCACAAGCGCCTCGCAAAAAGCGGTCCACATTTAAAAAGGTCTTATTAGAAGATAAAACACCGTCTTCTACTTCAGATAATTTAATTTTTGAACATGTAATTTTACTAATATACAAATAAATTACACTGAAAATAAAACCCTAACCTCTCATTGTTGTTAGTTGGTCGTTGACTTGTCGCTACAAACAGCTAGTTCAAGTGAACCAATGAAGGGGTTATATATTTTTACTAAATAAGCTTTAAATAACTTGAACAAACTTCTTATGCGAACAAAAAATCAATATAACTGTTATTACAATTTTCACAGATTTAATTTGAGATAGAGATCCAATGTTCATGAAATTTACTGATATTTAAACGAAATCTAGCTCACCAGAAAATAACGTCTATATTCTTTCATGTCTCAAGATTGTCTGACGTTTAACATTTGCACTATGTAAATCTCATCATCTTCAATGCCTAACCACAAATCAATCGTTTAACCTCTTCTTACCTCCGCCTAGGAAAAACACACACACTCTATAACACCTCTTTTTGTCAGGAAGTTGCGCCCCCCTCCCAATGCGATGTACAACGTGACAATGTTTTCAAATTGACTTTCTCATTTCTTGATCTACTTACAGGGCGGGCTATTCAAATCGAAACAAATAATACAAACAACCAGCGAAAATTCAAGATCAGGAAATAGTCGGCGCTTATGAAAAATCCCGTGGGAATCCCTCGCGCGCCGCTTTTTTTCTTCTTCTTAAGTTTCCAAAATAACTTCTTATAGTACAAATATCGTCTCCCCCCCCCCCTTCCCAAGTTTTCAAAGGATAATGGAATCAGTAGAATTTAAATTAAATATTTAAATATTTGTTTTTTATTAAACCAAAAATTTAAAGAAAAATGATTCTTGGAATAATGATTTGGCCGCCATTTACATTCGGTCGCCTGCGTCCAATGCACACATTGCACAACAGACAGCGCCTGAGCTCCTCCAATGGAGTCTCGGCCCTGGCGTTTCCCTCTAACGTGAGCTTCAGAAATGTATTGTCCTTGCGTCTGCAACAAATTTGTTCTCATTAAAGAGCGCAGGGGAAATAAAGAGACGAGGCGGGCCAATAGGGAACATTTTCTTGCATCTTAAGCTAAAGAACTACTTTCACCTTGTCTAGAGCGCAGTTCAGCCGAATAAAGAATGAGTCAGCACTGGTCAATGCGAGGGACATTCAAGGTACATAAAGTGCATGTACGTCTGTAATGGGCGCGGTCGTTGTAAAGGGCATAGAATCGAGTTAAGACATCATATCCCGTAAGACGTATCGAGTTAAGACATCATATCCAGTAAGACGTATCGAGTTAAGACATCATATCGAGTGAGACTTCGTTTCGAATAAGACGTCGTATTGAGTAAGACGTATCGAGCTAAGACATCTTATCGGAGACCTTTTTGTCCACGCAATTCATCAGACCGATGTATAACAGCAGAAATGTGACAGTTTATATTTTGATTTAAAAGTCTATAAGAATCGCGTTAGCGGGAGACGTATTGAAACGTTTTTTTTTTCTTTAACAATAATTGAGTCCATATTGTTGCACACGCCTGTCGCGAAAGCGGTACTCATTCTAAATGTACTTTCTTTATTGACGTCTTATAGTCAAATTATTTTTAATCTTTTAAAACTTTGGTAACAATGTCATCTCGATTTGAGTAAAATTGAAACATGGACTGCAATGGAAATACTTTTATTTTTAATCCATTGAAAGATACATTGAAAGCTTTACAGTTTGAGAACCGCTGAACTAGGAGATCCGATTTCTTAACACAAATAAATATTGGCTTTAAAACTAAAACTGACTTGAAGTTGAAAACATCACGCTGAAACATGTTCTTTGTGTTTGTATCAGATTCAGATCTCAAGTAAAACTGTTTCCTCATCGGAGATTGGAGAAGAGATACTTGATATGTACACGTCTTTTTCTGACTCCTATTTCTTTCATATTCATTTAGTAAAAGATGACAAACATTTCCAAGTCGATGCATTCAACGTTATTTGTTTTTTAGGGATTGTTGTTGTTTTTTTGATAAGTTAGTAGACACACACAGAGACAGACATAATTAATTTGAAATTATTTACTGCGGAACTGAATTGTTCCAACTAAACGCTAAGTTTAATCTTTTCTCCCTGCCCCAGTCGTCTCAGCCCATGACATAGATCACTTTGATTTACCATCAAAAGTGACATTGCAAATGTCAAATGTCATGGAATAGAGATATGTATATTAAGTTATTTGAAACTGTAACTTAAGAAAAAAATAATAATTCAATAATTGTTTAAAGAACATTTGTGGCTGCGTCGATGGATTAGTTGTAGTTATCTCTTTCTCTCTCTCGCTCTCACTCTCTCTCTCTCCCTCTGTCTCTCTCTCTCTCCCTCTCTCTTTCTCTATTTTCTCTCCCTTATTCTCTCTCCCTCTTTCTTTTTCTCTCACTCTCTCTCCCTTTCTCCCTCTCTCTCTCTCTTTTCCTCTCTCATTCCCTCTCTTTCTCCCTCTTTTCCTCTCTCTCACTCCCTCCCTCTCTCTCTCTCTCTCTCACTCTGCCATACTTCCAATAATTTATTCCTCTTCTACAAGTACCCAGTCACTTTTTTTTCTATTCCTAACCACCCACCCTCACCCCAGCCCACCCACTGTGCTTCCAGATGACCACTATGATCGCCTGTATGGACCTTTGACCAGGGCTATCGTAGTTTACGCTAACTCCAAGTCTTTCAATGACTGGCCTGATTTGTTGGCCCTATCTACGTTTGGTCAAAGAAGCGCTGGATCTAAGGGCCAGAAATTGAGGGCCCAGGGGAGAGAACGTTGGTTGGGTGAAGGGGGGGGGTGGACAGGGACAGATAGGGGAGGCAAGCAATATCATGGAAATGGAAAAGCTGTGTTACTATCAAATAGATGTCAAACCATGTTCCTCCATCTTGTATTGACTAGGCATCATGACGGTGGGAAAACCTTGACAGGCAAACTCTAAAGGACTTTACTGTTTTTTAGAAATCTTGGACGGAAGTGAGTTGTCGCCCATTATCATTATGTTTCTCTTGTTCTTACTAAGGAACAGATTTTGTCTCCGCTTCTTCTATTTAAACTGCATGTGTGTGTGTGTGTGGAGGGGATCTGTGTGTGTGTGTGTGTGTTTGTGTTATACTTTCAAACACCAAAGACTTGACAAATGTTGCTTATAAATACAAAATTCCATACCGTTAACTTTCCACTTTAGCTTAGATTTTTTTTCTCTTATTAATTTAACAGAGGAACAGATGTACTGGCTGTGTTGACCTGCGGCGTCTCGGGTTCGAATCCCGGATTTTAAATTTTAAGATTTTAGTACTTTCATGAGACCAACCAACTCTAATGAGTCTCTGACACTGTTGGTAAAATTTTTCTGTTGGCCAAGTGACTCTGTCGAAACAGATGATCTTTACATTTCTGCCCCATATATCGTAAGATCTGATAGGGCTACTTTTTTTTGCTACTTACTAATCAAATGTATTGTTGTGACCATATTAGGAAATTGACGCGAAAAGTGATTTATTTCATATAAAGGGGAAAGTTTTGACTTAGAGGCAGTGACGTGATCATTAAAAACAAGGCTAGGATTTAAAGTGTGACGAAAATGAACACAGAATACTCTTCGCAACTTTAGAGAGAGGTCGACTTTAGTTTCTGGAGTGGATATTCAGATAATACGACATTCGACGGCTACCTTCATTACGTATTCAACTTCTTGTTGGTCACCTTTCATCGGCGTCAAATACCTTTTTGTGGTTGGCATTTCGCCTGTGTTCTCGGTTCCTTAAGTGTTACCTCCATTTTGACCTATATCTACACAAGACGCAGCGCGAAGTGCCTAATAGTGTGCAAACTGTAGTCACTCACAAAAATATCGTTAATCTTGTGTAGGAGATTTTCCTATTATGTATAATGGACTCTGGAAACAGTGTTTTGATTGTCTTGAGTCATATTGCTCTTCTTCTGTCGTCAATGCCGGATTTACTTCTTGGCAACACAGGCTCTATCATAGGGCCCGCCCCTAAATAAATATTTAGCACTGACATATAATATCTGGACTTATAAAGAGCTCTTATATCGCACATAGCTTAGGGCCTTCTCGTGTCGTGATTGTCGTTTGTCCTATATGTGTCACTTGACGATTGCAGAATGTCCTAGCCCTTATCTGTAGCTATAGTTGTGTTAGCTCGATTGTCATGTTTATGTCCTTGGTCCTGTTTATGGCCTTGGTCCTGTTTATGGCCTTGGTCCTGTTTATGGCCTTGGTCCTGTTTATGGCCTTGGTCCTGTTTATGGCCTTGGTCCTGTTTATGTCCTTGGTCCTGTTTATGTCCTTTGTCCTGTTTATGGCCTTGGTCCTGTTTATGGCCTTGGTCCTGTTTATGGCCTTGGTCCTGTTTATGGCCTTGGTCCTGTTTATGGCCTTGGTCCTGTTTATGTCCTTGGTCCTGTTTATGTCCTTTGTCCTGTTTATGGCCTTGGTCCTGTTTATGGCCTTGGTCCTGTTTATGGCCTTGGTCCTGTTTATGGCCTTGGTCCTGTTTATGGCCTTGGTCCTGTTTATGGCCTTGGTCCTGTTTATGGCCTTGGTCCTGTTTATGGCCACATTTGCGTTGTCTTGTTTCTCTCCCTTGTTTTTTGTTCTCCCCCCTTGTTTCATGATTGCTTTGTGTGATTGTTACTGCCCTGACGTCAATTACTTGCACAGATTATAGGTTCTACTTCATTGATTTCACCTTCGATGATTCAGACTCATTGATTTTGGAATTAGTGTCATCTTCATCAACCACATCGCTGATAGATTTTTTCACGCCATTACCGGAGACAGGTGCGCCCTAATTTAATGCATGTCTTGACCTACTTAAGTTACAAAGCCTTGGCGTCTCCAGAATGTTCTGGGCCTTATCTGTTTCTATAGATGTGGCCAGCACAATAATGGTAAAACATATGATGCTCCACGATTGAATATAAAACATTAAAACAAAATTGTGGATATAAAACTGTTGTTTGATAACAACAGACCAGCGCTTTTTTTTTGAATATAGAGAGTCTAATTGTTTCATTTGGTACTAGTTATTATGACGTGTTGATTTCAAATTTGTAGAACAACTTAATTCAGCTGAGACCAATACCGTGTTGCCATGTCCGACGTCACGACAGTCAGTGTTCGGGTATTCTGTAACGATTGATCTCGAATCAACATATCACCTGTAGACCTTGGGCGGAACAAACTCTCTCTTTTAACAGTCCGTCCGTGCACCGTGTTGAATAATGCGCTAGTACGCACCGTGAACTGACACCTTCTAGTTTGGGTCCATTTCATAATATGTGTAAACCCTAATACTTACGACATAAATCTTGACTAGAAAGTACTAGAAGCTTCCGGTCTAGTTCTACACTCGCAAATTCTGGAGCGCAAGATTTCATGACGTCATATTTATGCTCCAGGAGATGTACACGCTCCATTGTCTCGGTCTCTGACGAAGTAAAAATGAAGTAAAAATATTTTTTTAACCTTGTGCTGTCTATACTCCCCCCCCAACCTTGTGCTGTCTATACTCCCCCCCCAACCTTGTGCTGTCTATACTCCCCCCCCAACCTTGTGTTGTCTATACTCCCCCCCCACCTAGTGCTGTCTATACTCCCCCCCCACCTAGTGCAGTCTATACTCCCCCCCAACCTTGTGCTGTCTATACTCCCCCCCCCAACCTTGTGCTGTCTATACTCCCCCCCAACCTTGTGCTGTCTATACTCCCCCCCACCTAGTGCTGTCTATACTCCCCCCCCACCTAGTGCTGTCTATACTCCCCCCCACCTAGTGCTGTCTATACTCCCCCCCAACCTTGTGCTGTCTATACTCCCCCCCCAACCTTGTGCTGTCTATACTCCCCCCCAACCTTGTGCTGTCTATACTCCCCCCCAACCTTGTGCTGTCTATACTCCCCCCCCACCTAGTGCTGTCTATACTCCCCCCACCTAGTGCTGTCTATACTCCCCCCCAACCTTGTGCTGTCTATACTTCCCCCCCCCAACCTTGTGCTGTCTATACTCCCCCCCACCTAGTGCTGTCTATACTCCCCCCCCACCTAGTGCTGTCTATACTTTCCCCCCCCAACCTAGTGCTGTCTATACTCCCCCCCAACCTTGTGCTGTCTATACTCCCCCCCACCTAGTGCTGTCTATACTCCCCCCCACCTAGTGCTGTCTATACTCCCCCAACCTTGTGCTGTCTATCCTCCCCCCCAACCTTGTGCTGTCTATACTCCCCCCCAACCTTGTGCTGTCTATACTCCCCCCACCTAGTGCTGTCTATACTCCCCCCCAACCTTGTGCTGTCTATACTTCCCCCCCAACCTTGTGCTGTCTATACTCCCCCCCCAACCTTGTGCTGTCTATACTCCCCCCCCACCTAGTGCTGTCTATACTCCCCCCCACCTAGTGCTGTCTATACTTCCCCCCCCAACCTTGTGCTGTCTACACTACCCCCTTACCTAGTGCTGTCTATACTCCCCCCACCTAGTGCTGTCTATACTCCCCCCGCACCTAGTGCTGTCTATACTCCCCCCACCTAGTGCTGTCTATACTCCCCCCGCACCTAGTGCTGCCTATACTTCCCCCCCCCCAACCTTGTGCTGTCTACACTCTCCCCCCACCTAGTGCTGTCTATACTCCCCCCCAACCTAGTGCTGTCTATACTTCCCCCCCAACCTTGTGCTGTCTACACTTCCCCCCCTACCTAGTGCTGTCTATACTCCCCCCACCTAGTGCTGTCTATACTCCCCCCCCACCTAGTGCTGTCTATACTTTCCCCCATTTGTGCTGTCTATACTCCCCCCCCCACCTAGTGCTGTCTATACTCCCCCCCCATTTGTGCTGTCTATTCTCCCCCCCCACCTAGTGCTGTCTATACTCCCCCCCACCTAGTGCTGTCTATACTCCCCCCCACCTAGTGCTGTCTATACTCCCCCCCCCATTTGTGCTGTCTATACTCCCCCCCCCATTTGTGCTGTCTATACTCCCCCCCCCCATTTGTGCTGTCTATACTCCCCCCCAACCTATTGCTGTCTATACTCCCCCCCATCTAGTGCTGTCTATACTCCCCCCCATTTGTGCTGTCTATTCTCCCCCCCCCACCTAGTGCTGTCTATACTCCCCCCCACCTAGTGCTGTCTATACTCCCCCCCACCTAGTGCTGTCTATACTCCCCCCCATTTGTGCTGTCTATACTCCCCCCCATTTGTGCTGTCTATACTCCCCCCCAACCTATTGCTGTCTATACTCCCCCCCACCTAGTGCTGTCTATACTCCCCCCCATTTGTGCTGTCTATACTCCCCCCCAAACCTAGTGCTGTCTATACTCCCCCCCACCTAGTGCTGTCTATACTCCCCCCCACCTAGTGCTGTCTATACTCCCCCCCCCATTTGTGCTGTCTATACTCCCCCCCACCTAGTGCTGTCTATACTCCCCCCCCCCAACCTAGTGCTGTCTATATTTCCCCCCATTTGTGCTGTCTATACTCCCCCCCACCTAGTGCTGTCTATACTCCCCCCCATTTGTGCTGTCTATACTCCCCCCCCACCTAGTGCTGTCTATACTCCCCCCCCACCTAGTGCTGTCTATACTCTCCCCACCTAGTGCTGTCTATACTCCCCCCCAACCTAGTGCTGTCTATACTTCCCCCCCATTTGTGCTGTCTATACTCCCCCCCCACCTAGTGCTGTCTATACTCCCCCCCCACCTAGTGCTGTCTATACTTCCCCCCCCCCAACCTAGTGCTGTCTATACCCCCCCAACCTTGTGCTGTCTATACTCCCCCCCACCTAGTGCTGTCTATACTCCCCCCCCCCAACCTTGCGCTGTCTATACTCCCCCCCCCAACCTTGTGCTGTATATACCCCCCCCAACCTTGTGCTGTCTATACACCCCCAACCTTGTGCTGTCTATACTCCCCCCCACCTAGTGCTGTCTATACTCCCCCCCCAACC
>JAZGLO010004704.1:0-20305 GCA_036873155.1 Biomphalaria sudanica
GTGGCACAATGGATCAATGTGTTGAAAAGTCTACCAACATAATAGCTGAACACGAAATGTATGCTATAGTTACATAAAAAAAAATTAGAAAAATATTTAAAATACATTTTAAAAAAACAAAAAAACAATACTTCCACAATAATACCGCTCAAAATTTTAAAAATGTTTTTAAAATAATTTTAAAAATCTACTTGTACCGACCAATGCTACCCCATTAGGCCAGCGGGCATTGTATAATTTAATAATTAGTCATTAGTGCTTTCATTTTATAGAAATCAGGAGCTAGATCTAGACTTCTGATTTAGAACTCATGAGATCTAGATCTTTTTATAGATCTAGATGTAATCTAGATGTAATCTATGTTACATTCACCTAAGAATATCCGCAAAGCTTAGATAATGTATCAATAAAGTTTACTTTTTATTAAGTAAACGAATCCGTTATATTACACTAAGCTTGACTACTCCGTTTTTGTTTTTTTTTACTTAAATTTATAGCCAAATTAAAATAATTTCCTTTTAATTTTTACTTTGAAAATCAGCGTCCAGGACACAGCCTCCACCTTTCATGAAGTTCTCACTTGCACGGAGGCATTTAAAAAAAAAAGGGGGGGGGGATAAGGGGCAGGAACGAAAGTAACTTCTGTATTCATTATTTCAAGCGAGTGTGTTACGTTTTAAATGAACGTCTCACTGTATAATTGTGTAACAATGTAACATGTAACTAATTCGGACGTAATCAAATGTTCAGTCCCTTTGTTGCATCTATTAGGATCATGTAAACAAGTTTTATCTCTGCTGTTTATAGTTTGTCACCTTTTTCATATCACTGATTTGATTAATGTCAACTTATCCACTGATTAAAGACACTTTATCTAGTACAATTTTGACAGGTGAATAAGGCGTCGCCCAGATAGTGGGCCATTAGTGAGAGGGCTGTGGATTTAAGGGACATCTCTGGAGAAATGAGGGGGGATTCCCCTTCAACATTAAATAAGATACTAATATTTATAATTATATCATTTTAAAATAGGATGTTTTTAACAGAAAGAGGACTTTCTAGAGTTAAACTTCTAAGACAACTCTCTTGTGTCCAACGTGTTATCGCTGATAATGTTTGGAATGCTTGCTATGGTTTATAACTAATTACTTTGGTGCATAACATTATAAATGACAATTATCTTTTTATGTTTTTATTTCTCAAATTATTGTAGCTTCTTTAAATTTTGGATTAGTATACAAGATTTCGAAACGAATACATAGCTGAAAATATTCTGTCAAGTGGCGTGACTTAGTGGCATGCACAATCATTGAATGGCTGGCTCAAAAAAAAATCAAAAATTAATAAAGTCTAAACGTCCTAGTATAGGTTTAATAACACACAATTAAAGAGATACATTAAATCTAGAGAGACACTATACATTTATCAATACTCAGAATAAATAAACATTCCTGCTGAGTAGGCTTATATCACTATCATATCATCTCTGCCTGTGACACCTTCTGGAGATATGGCCACAGATCAACTTTCTCCAGGCTGCTCGGTTCTGGGCGAATCTCTCCAACTGTCCCCACGTCTTGCCTAACTGCTTGGCATATGCAACCAAATCTCAGTGTCATGTATCTGCCATGTTCCCTCTTCCTCTTTCCTTTGTGGTGCCAAGTGGCAATTGTAAACAGTTAACAGGGACATAAATCAAGTACTAAAGGGGACTAACTCTTGTTCAAAATAAAAGTAGCTATCCTTATTGTCCCTCTTGTCACGGGGCTTGTCATGTGATGTTGTAACTTGAAGGCAGGCTTGTGAAGGGTGTGACCTAGCCCTCTCCAGCGTCTTTGAGATCCGCTGCTTTGTTCCTCATTAGTGATCCTGTCTAGTCAGTGGATCATAAGAATCTTCCTGGGAAAGGTGTAGATGAATACTTGGATTTTTTAAAATTTATTTTCTAATAGCGGTGAAAACAACTGTTACTGATTATTACCTGCACTTGTTGTAATGGCGAACCGTTAGGCTAGAATACAATTTTGCTGGTCTTGTAGATCCTTTATACAGTGAAATTTGTGCTGGACAATGTTGAATAAAGCGAGACTATTCACTCGTCGTGCTGTCCCCATTAAAACTGCTCATCACAGACACTATCGAAATGCTACAGAGCAGTCTCGAGCTAATACCGCGAAAGGCTGAAGAGCTTCATGTCGTGCTTGCCTACATCAGTATATCTTAGACATGGACGACCTGCTGCTCTCTAGAACCACCATATCTTGTGGGAGTCAACCATGTGGCATTCGGTGTACGTTAGTCGCCTATTGCTGATAGCACCGCGGATGTCCTAGCACCCAATTCTTTTTAGGACCTTCTTTTTGTTTTATTGTCTCTTGCTATTTTATTTTGAGAATTCGCCTCACGCATCAGTCCCCCCCCCCCCGTGAGGCGTGGTGCCAAATTGGTAACGCTAATAAAAAGGTGACTGCCTGGTCGTGTGGTATACGGTCTGTACTTTGTGTCTCGATGGCCTCGCCATCACTCGAGGTCCTGCTGGGGGGTTTGACTAGATCGTAATAATCTTCAACTCTGAAGTCACGCTGGAAACAGAACATGCTTCCCCTCATAGGGCCTCACGGCAAACAGGAACTTGTCATTATCGTTATTACGTCATTACTATATCCTCGTTATGGGTATTATAGTTCTCTTTTCAGGCTATGCGGTCTTAACGGCATATGATGCTAAGGTCATTTTTTTCTTTGGCCAGAGTGCCATGTGGTCAGCACAACGGCCTACCGCCTTTACTTACCCCCAACTCAAGTCAGGTAACCATAAAGCCATTAGAGTTGGATAGATTCAGGGTCACCCTGTGAATCCCAAAACTAAAAATCCCAGTCTTCGAACCCAGGACCTCGGGTCCGGAAGCCAAGAGCTTAACCACTCTGCTATCTCGCCCCGTCGTGATGTCGGTGGATACAATAAATATACCCTTGCATGTCAATATAGGTCTATATTTCTAATTTATATTTATACATTTTATTTCGAATACAGCTCTAAAGATTTTCCTTAAAATGTGATATGAGCTTATGTTTATCTCTGGGGAAAAAATCTCTAGCTAATTGTTCTTTTGTAACAGAGTCTCTGCAATGCTCTAAATGTACTATTCACAACAAGTCTCATCACGTGGTCAAACTGGTGAGGATTTGTGTAAATAACATAGCAAACAAAAATACTTTCAATTTGATGTTTATTAGATTTGGCAAGCAACAGAAAAAAAGAAATAATTCTTTTTTTAAAACAAAAGGTATTTAAGGGAAAGAACCGCTAATTATTTTCATTTATCTAAAAATAGCAGGGTTTAGCTCTGCTATATAAAACAAAATTAATTAATTAGAACTAATTGAATAACATTTTAATTTTTGGATAGATACGTGTCAAAACGTAATAAGTGGGTTAAATCCAAACATACATTTACATCTTTCATTAAGAAGAATTTATTCCCCCTCATTCCGATATCAAACAAAATAATTTATCACCAATAATTAATTAATTAGTTAATTTTTTTTTAATTGATTCATGTCTTGTCAGGCACATTGAATAATTGTGCAAAGTTTCAACTTGATCCAAGAATGGCAAAGAAGAAAACAAAACATGCTCAAACTTTTAACCAGACATACAGACAGAGTGAGTTGGAATACGCTTTGTAAAAACAAATCCAAATCGATTATACTCTATTTTTATTAAAGACAAATACACTGGAGACATTGAGAAGGTGGTGGTGTGTTTGGGGGGGGGGGGGGGGCTAGAGAAAGAATGTGTAAGATACTAGACCAAAAGTAAGCGTATGAAATAAAAACCCCAAGAATTCAAGTCTTTGAAAATAAAACATTGAAACTCCAAAGAATGGAAGGCAAAAAGAATAAATGGAAGATGGTAAGTCTCACGTCTGCTGCTGGTGATCAAGGGCAGGTAACTGAAGTGACCATAGAAAGTTTTCAATGGACAGTAACCTCCCTTGAATTACTTTTTTGGAAATGTTTTTTTACTTACTGGGTTTAAGTGTTCTTATCCTCCCTTCCCTTTCTGTATTTTTTTTTTTCATCACTTTTTTGTGAGAGTCAAAGGTGAATGACCCCTTTGGGTCAATATAGGTCATACAGCCGGCCGCGGGTCTGTTGAATAGATGAATAGATGAGTTAAGGCGAGGGGAAAGACAAGGGCGGTGGGGGGGTGGAGGGCTACATTCGTGCAGGTGTGGGGTAGTGATCAGGACAGAGAAGTTTCAACATATGCAGTGCCGGCGCCCGCATGCGCCTCACTTCTCCCTCCTCACTTTTAACTCTTATCCCCCCTTCACGTACAAGACACACTCCACTCACCATTAAAGGAGGTGGGGTGAGGGAGAGGCGCACAAGGTCTGTTGCGTATGTGAATCAGGTCGTCCGTCACGGTCAGCAGCAGGCGTGGAGTTAGTGGTTGTGGTATGTGGTTGTTGCTTCTGCTGGCTGAACTTCAATGATCTTACCCAGCTCAGGAAAAAATAAATAAAATAGAATTACAAGCTAATATATAGTCAGAACAAGGACCGATAATTGTGTCATTTTTTTAATAGGAGGAGTTACATTAACCATAGCCTCCAGCCCTCCACCCCTCCCGGGATTCAGCATGACACAACATGTAAATGTTAAATCCTTAAGCATACTAGTTTTACTCTTTTTTTAAAGTTGGCCAGGTTTCATTCGTTTGGTAACATCACATCGTCTGCTAAGGTCCACAGATTATTCGTACTGTAAGATATTTCATTTGATTTGATAATTTTGATTAATTAACGAAGAAATGTTGCTATGGTGGACTCCCAGAGCAGGAATTAATGAAACAACAGGTAGGCTCATATGTCTATCATAGATTTGAAGACGCAGCTAAACGTTTAAGGGGAAAAAAAAGTATGTATTTAATAATGTGATGAAAATATAATTAGCACTGCAATTAAATTAAGCACACTAGAAACAAGCAAAATTTAAAAAAAACGACAAGGCTTAAAAAATATTGGTGTAGTTCTGTATCAACCTCCTAATAAAATAGACACGAAAAGGGGGCCGCTAAAAAAGACTCTTGTTCTTTACATAAAAAAATATACTTGAATGCATAGAAAACAGACCTTTTTCGTTCTTTTCAAAGACATACTATAATGAACATATAGAAAGTGTCTAAAACATTTGGCGCCAAATGGCTCAGCCAAAACGCCCTGCTTTGAAGAGCAAGCATGGTCACTGAGCAATAGCAGCACATCGGCAGTATTGAAGCGTCTACGTGGCTGCAGGGAGACCAATCATTATAGAAGGCCTGAACACTGACCTGCAACGTCACAACCTGTGGGCAGTTTAAACCAATAGCTTGACCTTATATTCCCGCCACACCAAAAGGCCGAACTCCTTCCATCTTCACTGTCTGAGGAAAATTCACCAATTGAATTAGTTTAACCAAATAATACACAGCGAAATCGTGCAGATGTCACAGTATCCACGCCACAGCCAAGAGATCCCAGCTACGATGGGCTGGTCATGTAGTCTGTATAAAGGAATGTGAAATCAACACTCATGACTTGGAAATGTTAGCCCCAGAGTGGCCCTGACTGATCGTCATAGAGTGGAGACATGAGTGTCTTTCACCCATAGACATATATATATGTAGACTGGACGATAAAGTAAAAATTATTATGGGAAACATTTGGGAAAGATAAATGTGTATGAGTTATACAGCAGTTATGAGCAGTGTAAAATTAAAAGTATTTATAGTTGTTGTTTTTTTCACCCATAACCTATATAATTGATAGAACCCCTTCTGTATTATTATATCTCTAATCGTGCTTACCAAAGCTATGTCAGGCGAGCATTCTGATTTTATATATTATTATGCCATGTTTTTTTTACTATTGAATTTACATAATTAAAATAATTACAAATAGTTTTAAATACTAGATTTAGATCTAGTCCATATAAATACTATAGTAAAAAAAAATACTACTTACTACTAGTACTATACTACTATACTATACTATAAACTATAATTGTAATCTTTATAGTCTAGTCTATAGTCTATAGTTAGTATATAAATAGTCCAGGACTAGATTGTCACTACATTAGATCTATAATCTATAGTTATACTAGATCTAGATTATTGTCTGCATGCATAGATGATAGACTGACTAGTTTAATAGTTAGTAGTAAAAATTATGAAAAGTATTAGACCTAGTTATTACAAATATTAGTCATATTTATTAGATTTTGATCTATCAATATTAAATTAGTGACAGTCACAGTGATACAGAATTATTCTGACTTACTGAGAGTGATAGTTAATGTGTATAATAGGCCTATTCAATTTTTTTTTAAACCTTTATAATTTATCCTTAGCCTATCGTACTATGAACATTAGAGCACGTTCTGCTCATTTTCTTTGACTTTGACTAAAAACTAATTCTAACAATTTGAATCGATATGACGACCGCCATACATTAATAAAGAAGACATGTCAACAAACATAGATCCACATCACAAACCTATATATATATATTTGCCTATGTCTATGACTATGAAACAAAGGCAAAATATTGGGAATATGGCAGTTTTGTACTTTTCAAAACTAAAGATCATAATTATATATTGGCTGAAATGTTAGTCATAGAATTTATAGCTCAATTGCCGCCATTTTGTTTTCACATACATATAGTACATAAAACATATTTGACTCCCCCCAAATAAAAATAACTTCCTTCTTCCAGTCTATATTTAAATATGTCTATGCTTTCACCCTAAAAGGCAAATAAGACCGCCATCAACAAAAAACTAAGATTAAAAAAAATATATTATCAAATGCAGACATCACTGTAACAGACCCAACCAAGCCGTGCTTTTTTCTGGTCAGCTTTTCGAGTCGTAGATTGGACTTCACCAGGGGCGGACTAGGAGTCAAAATCGGCGGGGGCATTTCTATTTCATTCGGCCATAAATTGTAGGCCTACATTATATGTTGGACATCCAATTCTAGATCTACCTGTCCTCAAAAACATTCTGTTAAGTTTCATAATGCATCGCTAGCTGTACACATGCATACAGGGAATATAAATATGTCTCCCAGAGGGCCCCTTATGTAAGAGAATAGTATAAAACCTTTAACAATTGAATATGTGCCTTAGTGACATCCAAGCCGCCCTTATCTTATAAAATACAGACGTGATTTAAAGAAAGAAGATAATTTTTGTGGTCCTACCGGCCCATTTGGATACCGGCCCACCGGGCATTTGCTTGAATGCCCATATAGCCTGTCCGCCCCTGGACTTCACCTGTATTTTTTTTTAGGAAAATCTTTAGAGCTATTTTCGAAATTCATGTCTACCCAGTTTCGGTCCACACATGAAAAGTTTGCAAGCTAACAAGTAACCTCATCCCCCCCCCCCCCCGGCCACATTTTCGTCCAATAAAAAAAGTAAAGCAAAACTACAAACACCTAATTCCACCATCCCCTCTTGAACTGCCCCCCACCTCCCCGGCTACGCCCATCCAATTACATACAAATAATTGCAATTGCATAGTTATGATCAAACATCTGCCCAGTTGTAGCGTGCATAGTTTACTGAAGACCAAAAAATGACTCATGAATAAATGATTGCCCTTACAGTAATGTTAACACACGTCTAGTATTTTGTTTTGGTGGCTTGAATTAACACAGAAGTGAGGATTTTTTTAATGGACTAGAAACTAAAGCAACAGCTTTTATGGTCACTATGAAATCTTTACGGTCCTTTCACAAGTTGTGCCCAAACTTTTGTTTCCGCATCATTTCCCTACAACGTACAGTCCCATTAGAAGAAGGCGTCGTCTGCCAGCCTCGTTATGGACACAAGATAAAATAAATCGTCGGACCAGTACGTAACATTGAACCAACCAGGCATCAAGATAAATAGGAACATCTGGCCACGAAAAGCTAGACCAAAATTGTTTTCTATTTTAAATTGGAAAAAAAAAAGGTTTGGCCTTAACCTCCCGTCTCATGTTTTTTACTATGTTGCTTCCCTTTCTTGTTTGTGATTTATATGACTGAAACTTGTTATGAGTGAAACAACTCGAAGCCAAAACACCATCTTGACTTATCGCGCGTTTCTTTATTGTTTGGTTGAAAAAAAAAATTCATTACTTTATTCGAAACTAAGAGGTCAAACAGTGTCACAACCCCAGTTGCAAAAGATGAAGAATGCTCTGGACAAAAAGTAACCTATTGAAAAAAAAAAGGGGGGGGGGAGGGCACGTGTGGAACCCTCAATAATACCTCTTAGGAGGTTGACGCTCGCGACTCTGTTGTCTGGTTGTTGTTTTTTTTTCCTTCGCATGTTGGCCAGGGACGAGACTTAAGGAGAAAAAAAAAAGGGGGGGAGGGCATTACAGCTATTAATTCTACATATATATTGGACGGGGCAATACCGTGACCCTAATTCACGGTACCACGCGCAGGGAGACAAGTACAATGCAGGGATTAGATTACCACTGAAAGCAGTGACCATCGTTAGCTTGTGGGCCGCGAGTTACTATAAGTTTGGGGGAGAGTAAGGGAGAAAAACTCTCGAGTGCAAGCTTAGTTATTTAAATCTCGCGTGGACCATTAAGCTGCTTACACAATGAACGGCTTTCACCGTACGAAGAAAAAAAAAATTGGACGAGTTTTACCATTGTCATTGTAGCTATCGCATCGCACAGGATTTTGTTGTTTCGTATTTAACTATTCAATATATTTAAAATAATCTATTTTATTTCAAATTACTGCGTTTTGATTGGTTTATCTGTCTATGTCAGATTAATAGACAAACAAACAAAAAAAAGGGCAACAGCAGCCTTAACATTGACGTCAAGTTGAAGCTTCAGCTCGATGTGTGCGAAAAGGGCATCTGCATAAAAAGTTTCCATTGCAATCATTTCTTTACTTTTAATATGGGAGACTAAGCGCTATAAATGTATACGTTGCCATGGATGCGGACGTGATGTAGATGCCTTCATGCAGACGCCAACTTATTTTATTTAGCATTAAAAATTCCCCTTTCAGACCTTATCATCTATAGGGCCGATGATGTTAAACAGGGCCGGCCCTAACAATTGCTGTGCCGTATGCAAAACGGATTGCACGGGGCCTAGTCTGGGTAGGGATTAGCATAATGTCAAGATTAAGATTTTTGTATTAAAAAATAAATTTGTCTATGTGATAAATTTTTATTAAAGGAAAGCTGAAATGCCTTTTCTTTTTTTATCACGCGTAGGATTGACAGCCCCCAAATTAACAGCTTTGTCTATTTTTTCATGAGATTTTCATGAGTTTTCAAGAGATTTTAATAATTTCGGGAGATTTCCAGGACTTATGAAAAAATATATATTTTGCAATTACAGCAGATTTTTAGCAGATTTATGTTATATTAGTTTAATTTAATCATTTACACCTAGAATTATCGCGAAGCCTATGAAAGTTTGGGGGCCTACTGCGACCGCATAGGTTGTACGGCCTAAGTCCGGCACAGATTTTAAGATTATCTGTTTCTTTGGCCGACGGTTACCAAGAAGGGATTCGTGTGGCCAGCACAACAAACAACCGCCTTTACTTTCCCCTACAAAAGCCAGGTACCCATTAGAGCTGGGTGGACCAGAGACGCCCAAAGATCCCAAAAATTAAAAATCAGTCTTCGCTGAGATTCGAACCCAGGATCCCAGGTTTGGAAGCCAAGAGCTTAACTAATCAGCAACCTTGCCCCCATTTCATAATGTGGCATTCATATTTGTTAAAGCTCAATGTATTCCTTTTTTTTACTGTATTTAGCATAACTGTAAATAATTTTGCAAAAGAGTCAGAGTACACGCCCTTGGTTTAAACCAGTGATGCCCAAACTACGGCCCGCGGGCCAAATCCGCGCTTCTATCCGGCCCGCCAAAACATTGGAACAAAGTGTAAAAAAAAAATGTTTGAAAATTAGAATGTTGAAAAAATATTCTCACTCTTTCCTTGAAGAATTCCATCTTTATGTTTGGAATTCTAATATTTATAGTTAATACATTTTTTTATTTATTTTTAACACAAGTGTTCGTTTTTTTTTCAATGACGATAAGACTTGACAGCTATTTTTAATTTTTGGAAAATTCCGCTTCTGTCTTGAGCTAGCCGTGTCATTGAAACCTTGTGTGTGAAACAGAGAGCATCATTGATGCACCATTTTGGGTCGTTTTCTTTTGATATCAAAGCGATTGGTACCGCATTGTTTAATGTTTGTGATTTAATGAAATGGGAGAGCCTAAGAAACGAAAAGTGGACTCTGAATGTAGAAATTTTCAAGAAAAGTGGACAGATGAAACCAAACACATAAACACATATGGTGGCATTCTTGTGAGCCGCGAAGACTAGATTTCTAAGTTACGACTAGAGATGGGGGTGGGGGGGATTGACGAGAATATAGAACAAAAAGAGACAAGAAAATGAGTCTGCGATAAGGGCCAGCTACTCACATCTTAAGTAGACCAATGAAGCCTTCTTCCGATGGCGAATGTTTAAAAAAGTGCTTGTTAGCAGGGTTGGAAGAAATGTGTCCTGAAAAGAAGAATGCAGTAGACGCTGTCAACATTTCTCGCATGACAATTACAAGGCGAGTTTAAAATATGGATAAAAATCTCCATTCACAGAGCAGCAGAATTGGAAATGTTTTCTATTGCCGCTGACGTGTCCACTGACATAATTGATACCGCGCATTTCTTGGTATTTATTTGCAATAGAAACAGCAATTTTTCATAAAACAGAAGAGTTAGCAGCTATGAGGAGCATGCATGGGACTACAACTGAAGAAGACCTGTTCAAAGAAGTGTCAACCATCATAGAGGACCTTGCTCTTCCTTGGAATAAATTAGTTGGAGTGACTACTGATGGCGCTAGAAATATGGTTGGATGTCACAGCGGACTGACAGTAAGAGTTATTGAAAAGTGGAAAGGTTTTGAATCTGTGCCATGTGATGATGATTGTGTTTAACACTGTACATTTCATTAAATCACAGAACGTTGAATCACAGAACTTTCAAAGATTTTCTGACAGAAATAGAGTCTGAATATGAAGACGTTCTATTTCACAGTGAAGTGAGGGGCTGGTTAAGTCGAGGAAAGGTGTTCAAACGTTTTTTGGACTTGAGACACGAAATGGAAATATTTATGACTGAAAAATAACAAAAAGAGTCACAACTGAACGACCCCTCATGGTTCTAGGATTTGGCTATTTTATGCGACATCACATCACATCTAAATGAACTCAACACCAAACTACAAGGGAAAGACAAATTGATTTCACATGAGTATGCAGGCATTAGCGCTTTCCAAACAAAATTGCAACTCTTCATTCAACAGGCTGAAAGGGTGCATCTTGTCCACTTTCCAACCTGTACCACTCTACGAAATAAGCAGCTCAATATGTCTTTCCTAAAAGAAAGAATGATCCACCTTTGGAGGCTCTTGATGAATAATTTTAGTGAAAGATGTGTAGATTTTCATAATTTAAAAAATGAAATCCGTCGTTTTGAAAATCCGATTGCTGCCGATGCGTCAAGTGCCCCGACAGATCTACAACTGGAACTGATTGACTTACAAAGCCAGACATCCCTGCTTGACAAATTTCAAGTGATGCAGACCATTGACTTCTACTCCATGTTACCTGCAGAAGCGTTTCCAAATCTTCGAAAACAAGCGCTAAGGATGATCACAATGTTTTCAAGCACTTATTTATGTGAACAAACTTTTTCAATGATGAAATGGGCGAAAACCAAGTTACGTAATCGCCTCACGGATGAACATCTAGATTCAGTGCTCCGAGTTGGTGTTTCATCTAAGCACCCAGATATTCAGAAGATGGATTTGGATAAACTTCATGCATCACATTAATTTATGTAAGTAGTTCCACAAATAAAACTATTTAAAGAAGCTTATTGTATTTTTTTTTCTTTTTGGAGATATGGCCCGCGACACGAATGCCAAAAATTAAAATGGCCCGCAGACCAAATAAGGTTGGGCATCACTGGTTTAAACCATTCTCTATAGTAAAATGATCTAATATGTCGCCATTATTCCTGATTTGACCTTTTTTGGATTCTCATGCTTGAAAATAGAGATATGTCTTGGAGGGGAAATGAATAGTTAGGGGAAAAAATATGGCATAATCTGAATCATACCATGCTGGCACTGATGCCACTTCTAGACTTACCCAGAATCTACTTTGTAGTAGCTAAATGAATAGATAAATTCGCTCTTTAAACATAAAATGGAAGTGTCTATTACTATTAAAAAAAAACAACACTTTTTTAAAAATGTTGTCCTGGGCTTGTTTCTGCCTCGATCTTTGAGCGCCTCTGAGTCCGCTCAGCTCTAATGGGTACCTGACATTAGTTGGGGAAAAGTAAAGGCGGTTGGTCGTTGTGCTGGCTACATGACACCCTCGTTAACTGTAGGCTACAAAAACAGATGAACTTTACATCATCTGCCCAATAGACCACAAGGTCTAAAAAGGGGACTTAGTTAGGCCAGGTTCACATCTAACTTTATATTCACTTTCACCTATCCTTTGATCTGCGGGACCGTTGGGGCACAACACAAGATCTTATGTCTCATTTGTCTTTGAAATAATTTCATTTGGATGTTCTTTATGAAAATATTGAAGACTGCCTGGGTGGACCACTTCGGGGGCCGATTTTAAGTTTGTGTTTCCACACAAACTGTCTTTTGTAACCTTGTTTTTATTTATTGTTATAAGTTTTTTTTTGTTTTGATATTTAATCATATTTGTAGGAGAGAAAGATAGGGGGAGAGAGAGAGACTAAAGACTAAAAACACAAAATACCTAGGTGTTATAATAAATGAAAAACTGTCATGGAATCCACATATTGATGAAACTATTAACAAATCTAACAAAGATTTAGGGTTTATGACATAATAATAATAGAAAATGCATCCTATGTTTGGGACCTCTCAACTCAAGAAAACATTAAGAAACTGGAACAGACACAAAATAGAGCAGTGAGATTCATAACAAACGAATATTCACATTTGACTAGAATAACACCATTAGTAAAATCACTAAATTTAGAAAGCCTTCAGGACAGAAGACTCAAAAGTAAAGTAGCAATTATACATAAAACACTGAACCATAATCTTCAAATACAAAAAAAAATCTAATAAAATACTCAGAAAGACACAAAGTTGAAGATACATTTGTTGTTCCATATGCTAGGACAAATTTGTACACATGCTCCTTCTTCCCTAGCGCTATTAGAGTATAGAATGGATTGCCCGAGTCAGCCAGGAAAAACAATGACTTGGCAGAATTTAAGTCAATGGTTAACATGCATGACAAGATGCAGGACGAGTAGGACGTAATCATCTTCATTTTTTTAAGTCACGTCTGTATTTTATAAGATAAGATAAGAGAAAGAGAGAAAGAGAGGAGAGAGGGACTGAAATTTAGAGGGAGAGAGAGGGGAGATCAAAAGAGGGAGAGATGAGGAGGAGGGAGATGGTGAGAGAGAGAGAGAGAGAGAGAGAGAGGGACTGAAGTATGTATAGAGGGAGAGAGAGGGAGATAGAGGGAGAGGGGAGATAGAGGGAGAGAGGGGAGATAAAAAGAGGGAGCGAGGAGGAGCAGGGAGATGGAGAAGGAGAGAGAGAGAGAGAGCGGTCTTCGGGATATCGTTAAAAGCAAGATTTGAGTCTCAGACCATCAAGCTAACTAATGTGATGACTAATGATAAACATCTTCATAATATTTTACTTTCGTGGCTCCCGCATTCCAGAGGGAAGAATCCCTAAAGACATCCTTTATGCTCAGCTTGGGGAGGGAGTCAGACCCAAGAGCCGACCAAGACCAACCTACAGAGTTGTCTGCAAGCGGGACATGAGAGCTACAGGCATCTATGAAAGTATGTGGGAGGAAATAGCCCAAAATGGGAGTACATAGAGACAGACTGTGCGTACTGATACAAGAACAAAAGAAACGGCCTTAGGCAAGAGAAAGAAGAAGACAGCTGCCCTGCCAGCTAGCCCTAGGAGAGATGCACATACATGCAAGAACTGTGGCAAACTCTGCCGCTCCAGAATAGGCTTGATCAGTACACTCAAGACGAAACCAAAACCAGACCCCAGAGCCGACCAAGACCAACCAACAGAGATGTCTGCAAGCGGGACATGAGAGCTACAGGCATCTATGAAAGTATGTGGGAGGAAATAGCCCAAGATGGGAGTACATAGAGACAGACTGTGCGTACTGATACAAGAACAAAAGAAACGGCCTTAGGCAAGAGAAAGAAGAAGACAGCTGCCCTGCCAGCTAGCCCTAGGAGAGATGCACATACATGCAAGAACTGTGGCAAACTCTGCCGCTCCAGAATAGGCTTGATCAGTACACTCAAGACGAAACCAAAACCAGACCCCAGAGCCGACCAAGACCAACCTACAGAGATGTCTGCAAGCGGGACATGAGAGCTACAGGCATCTATGAAGTATGTGGGAGGAAATAGCCCAAGATGGGAGTACATAGAGACAGACTGTGCGTACTGATACAAGAACAAAAGAAACGGCCTTAGGCAAGAGAAAGAAGAAGACAGCTGCCCTGCCAGCTAGCCCTAGGAGAGATGCACATACATGCAAGAACTGTGGCAAACTCTGCCGCTCCAGAATAGGCTTGATCAGTACACTCAAGACGAAACCAAAACCAGACCCCAGAGCCGACCAAGACCAACCTACAGAGATGTCTGCAAGCAGGACATGAGAGCTACAGGCATCTATGAAAGTATGTGGGAGGAAATAGCCCAAGATGGGAGTACATAGAGACAGACTGTGCGTACTGATACAAGAACAAAAGAAACGGCATTAGGCAAGAGAAAGAAGAAGACAGCTGCCCTGCCAGCTAGCCCTAGGAGAGATGCACATACATGCAAGAACTGTGGCAAACTCTGCCGCTCCAGAATAGGCTTGATCAGTACACTCAAGACGAAACCAAAACCAGACCCCAGAGCCGACCAAGACCAACCTACATAGATGTCTGCAAGCGGGACATGAGAGCTACAGGCATCTATGAAAGTATGTGGGAGGAAATAGCCCAAGATGGGAGTACATAGAGACAGACTGTGCGTACTGATACAAGAACAAAAGAAACGGCCTTAGGCAAGAGAAAGAAGAAGACAGCTGCCCTGCCAGCTAGCCCTAGGAGAGATGCACATACATGCAAGAACTGTGGCAAACTCTGCCGCTCCAGAATAGGCTTGATCACTACACTCAAGACGAAACCAAAACCAGACCCCAGAGCCGACCAAGACCAACCTACAGAGATGTCTGCAAGCGGGACATGAGAGCTACAGGCATCTATGAAAGTATGTGGGAGGAAATAGCCCAAGATGGGAGTACATAGAGACAGACTGTGCGTACTGATACAAGAACAAAAGAAACGGCCTTAGGCAAGAGAAAGAAGAAGACAGCTGCCCTGCCAGCTAGCCCTAGGAGAGATGCACATACATGCAAGAACTGTGGCAAACTCTGCCGCTCCAGAATAGGCTTGATCAGTACACTCAAGACGAAACCAAAACCAGACCCCAGAGCCGACCAAGACCAACCTACAGAGATGTCTGCCAGCGGGACATGAGAGCTACAGGCATCTATGAAAGTATGTGGGAGGAAATAGCCCAAGATGGGAGTACATAGAGACAGACTGTGCGTACTGATACAAGAACAAAAGAAACGGCCTTAGGCAAGAGAAAGAAGAAGACAGCTGCCCTGCCAGCTAGCCCTAGGAGAGATGCACATACATGCAAGAACTGTGGCAAACTGTGCCGCTTCAGAATAGGCTTGATCAGTACACTCAAGACGAAACCAAAACCAGTGACCGATCTGGGCGCATCCCATTGTCTTCCGAGACAGAAGGAGCCATATACCGCTTCTAGTGGGAAGGTTTATCAGACGATATTGTGCTTGAAGTGCTGTTTGCAGAAGTGAAAGACTTTAACCTTGTATTAGTCCATCTATGTATTTGTTTTTTCTTCGTAAGAATCTTGTCGATCTCGATTTGTATATGTGTATGTGTGATAAATGGAGAGATGGAGAGAGAGAGAGAATGGGAGAGAGAGAGAGAAATAAAGATCAGAGAAAGAGTAGTATTGATGAGAGACATAGAAAAAGAGAGAGAGAGAGAATGAGAGACAGAGAAGTAATGAGAGAAAGAAATAGAGAAACAAAGACGAGAGAGAGAGAGAGAGAAAGAGGGAGAGAGAGAGAAGAGTGAAAAAAGAGAGACAGAAAGAGAAAGATAGAAGAGACGGAAAGAGTGAGATAAAAGAGACAGAAAGAGAAAGATAGAAGAGACAGAAAGAGAAAGATGGAAGAGACAGAAAGAGAAAGATAGAAGAGACAGAAAGAGAAAGATAGAAGAGACAGAAAGAGAAAGATAGAAGAGACAGAAAGAGAAAGATAGAAGAGACAGAAAGAGAAAGATAGAAGAGACAGAAAGAGAAAGATAGAAGAGACAGAAAGAGAAAGATAAAAGAGACAGAAAGAGAAAGATAGAAGAGACAGAAAGAGAAAGATAGAAGAGACAGAAAGAGAAAGATAAAAGAGACAGAAAGAGAAAGATAGAAGAGATGGAAAGAGTGAAATAAAAGAGACAGAAAGAGAAAGATAGAAGAGACAGAAAGAGAAAGATAGAAGAGACGGAAAGAGTGAGATAAAAGAGACAGAAAGAGAAAGATAGAAGAGACAGAAAGAGAAAGATAGAAGAGACGGAAAGAGTGAGATAAAAGAAACAGAAAGAGAAAGATAGAAGAGACAGAAAGAGAAAGATAGAAGAGACAGAAAGAGAAAGATGGAAGAGACAGAAAGAGAAAGATAGAAGAGACAGAAAGAGAAAGATAGAAGAGACAGAAAGAGAAAGATAAAAGAGACAGAAAGAGAAAGATAGAAGAGACAGAAAGAGAAAGATAGAAGAGACAGAAAGAGAAAGATAAAAGAGACAGAAAGAGAAAGATAGAAGAGATGGAAAGAGTGAAATAAAAGAGACAGAAAGAGAAAGATAGAAGAGACAGAAAGAGAAAGATAGAAGAGACGGAAAGAGTGAGATAAAAGAGACAGAAAGAGAAAGATAGAAGAGACAGAAAGAGAAAGATAGAAGAGACGGAAAGAGTGAGATAAAAGAAACAGAAAGAGAAAGATAGAAGAGACAGAAAGAGAAAGATAGAAGAGACAGAAAGAGAAAGATGGAAGAGACAGAAAGAGAAAGATAAAGGAGACAGAAAGAGAAAGATAGAAGAGACAGAAAGAGAAAGATAGAAGAGACAGAAAGAGAAAGATAGAAGAGACAGAAAGAGAAAGATAAAAGAGACAGAAAGAGAAAGATAAAAGAGACAGAAAGAGAAAGATAGAAGAGACAGAAAGAGAAAGATAGAAGAGACAAAAAGAGAAAGATAGAAGAGACAGAAAAAGAAAGATAGAAGAGACAGAAAGAGAAAGATAAAAGAGACAGAAAGAGAAAGATAGAAGAGACAGAAAGAGAAAGATAGAAGAGACAGAAAGAGAAAGATAGAAGAGACAGAAAGAGAAAGATAAAAGAGACAGAAAGAGAAAGATAGAAGAGACAGAAATAGAAAGATAGAAGAGACAGAAAGAGAAAGATAGAAGAGACAGAAAGAGAAAGATAGAAGAGAAAGAAAGAGAAAGATAGAAGAGACAGAAAGAGAAAGAGAAAAGAGACCGAAAGAGAAAGATAGAAGAGACAGAAAGAGAAAGATAGAAGAGACAGAAAGAGAAAGATAAAAGAGACAGAATGAGAAAGATAGAAGAGACAGAAAGAGAAAGATAGAAGAGACAGAAAGAGAAAGAGAAAAGAGACAGAAAGAGAAAGATAGAAGAGACAGAAAGAGAAAGATAGAAGAGACAGAAAGAGAAAGATAAAAGAGACAGAAGAAAAAAAAGGTAGAAGAGACAGAAAGAGAAAGATAAAAGAGACAGAAAGAGAAAGATAGAAGAGACAGAAAGAGAAAGATAAAAGAGACAGAAAGAGTGAGATAGAAGAGACAGAAAGAGTGAGATAGAAGAGACAGAAAGAGAAAGATAGAAGAGACAGAAAGAGTGAGATAGAAGAGACAGAAAGAGAAAGATAGAAGAGACAGAAAGAGTGAGATAGAAGAGACAGAAAGAGAAAGATAGAAGAGACAGAAAGAGAAAGATAGAAGAGACAGAAAGAGAAAGATAGAAGAGACAGAAAGAGTGAGATAGAAGAGACAGAAAGAGAAAGATAGAAGAGACAGAAAGACAAAAGATAGAAGAGACAGAAAGAGAAAGATAGAAGAGACAGAAAGAGTGAGATAGAAGAGACAGAAAGAGAAAGATAAAAGAGACAGAAAGAGAAAGATAGAAGAGACAGAAAGAGTGAGATAGAAGAGACATAAAGAGAAAGATAGAAGAGACAGAAAGAGAAAGATAGAAGAGACAGAAAGAGTGAGATAGAAGAGACATAAAGAGAAAGATAGAAGAGACAGAAAGAGTGAGATAGAAGAGAGAGAAAGACTATAAAGGGATTGAGGAAGTGTTACAGTAAATAGGACATTAGGGTCCGAGAGATAGAAAGTCCGCATGATGGTAACTGTGTGTGTGTCTTTTTCGGTCAAGATGTGTGCCTGTCTTCTATGTCTTAAGTCTATTTCTCACAGATCAACTATTTATAGACACAAAACACATTTTTTGTCCTTGAACACGTATTAAAACATTGTGTATGTCCCGTCCATTTAATGACCTGTCACTCTCCCACACAAAACATCTATAAATTATCTCCCCTTCATTTTTCTTTCTCTTCCACTAGCTTCCCTTTAAGTACTTCACTCACCTACATCAAAGGGCAGACAACAAGGGGGCCCCTCTCATTCCACTCCGCCTCCTTCCTTTTACGCTCACTCTTTTATACAAGTCAATTGTACCGCTTCGGGTTTCCAGTGGTTTCAAGGGCAGGCAATTCCTTTTGTCATCTTATTATTTTTATTGATCCCATTAGCCAGAGTTACATCCCATTGAGATTTATTGAACTGTAATAAAACTGGTTAACCGTTAGTCTCCGATTACATTTCACTTAGAAATGTATTTTTTTTTTAAATTTCTCATTTATTATTTTATCAATCTGGTAAATATTTGTATTTTTTGTGTTCTAATTTTTATAAAAGGAAATTTTTTTAAACATTTAAATAAGTGTTGTTTCAGAAATACGCAAAATTAAATGTCACATTTAATTTAATTTTTTTTTAATTCAACCGAACATTTATACGAGTGAAAAGGTATTGAATAGTAGAGCGTCATCTTTTCAACTATTTCAACGGATGGCTGCCTGGTCGTGCGGTTTGCGCGCTGGACTGTCGTTTGGATTTATCGAGGGTTCAAATCCTGCCCGCTCCCATCCCCCGTCGTCCTGCGGGAGGTTTGGACTAGGAAGTAAGCTATCTTCAATTCTGAAGGAACATCCGAAACATGTCAAACATTTTAAAAACAAACTATCGCCTGCTGATAGAAACACTGAAGATGCTGTTCCTTGTAGGAGTATATATGGACCCCTCTCTCAGCAATTTCTTGTCCAAAATTATGTCACTTAATAATAATCATGAAGCTAGTGTGACTCTGTGGCAGTGGACGTCTGTCTCGAGAGACGATCCTTTCTCTTTGCAGCTTGTGACTAGTTTACATTCATCTTATCTTATATAATACAGACGTTACTTAAAAAAAAAAGATGCATCAAGTCATGCATGTTAACCAATGACTTAAATCCTGGCTAGCTCAGATCGTACATCGTACATCCTAATTGTACTTGGAAAGAAGGAGCATTTGTACACATTATTTTCCTAGCACATTAGGACATACCGTCAGTGGCGTCTTTGTGTCATACTGAGTATTTTATTATATTTCGTTTTTGTATTTGAAGATTATGGTCCAGTGTTTTATTCATAATTTCTTCTTTACGCATTTTCCAACATTATTTAAGTAATTTAACATAGAAAGAAAACAAAATACAACATACATACAATCTTATATACATTGTATGGATTATTCCCCTTTGATTTCAACAAAAAAATATTTTCTTGTTTCATTTATAACTATTTTTTTTCTCATTCAGGATATTAAGAAATGTTTATTCAATTTTTAGAATGCATTCATCACTGATGTAGCATTTTACCATTACCATAGTGTTTGCAGTTTTTGAGACTTTTCGTTTGGATCTGAGAATTTCTAAATACTCTCTCTC
>JAZGLO010004705.1:0-73896 GCA_036873155.1 Biomphalaria sudanica
ATTAGTTGGGGTTCTATGTTGCATTGATAAGCATAGATCGTGCATCATCATGCTACAAACATGACATGAGTTAAAATGTGTTCACAAATAATAATATTTTAAATTTAGAAACAGAGCCAAACCAAATCTTTGTTTTTTTTAACGTAATGTTATCATAAAGCGTAGGGACTATTTGCAGACGCGTAGGGACTATTTGCAGACGCGTAGGAATTTATTTATTTGCAACTCCTTGTTTTGAAGCAGTAAACATATAGAAAAAAATTCCTTTTTTTATACCAAAATTAACTAAATAATTTGTCCTATTTGATTATGTTATTGGTTACCGAGTACGCATACTTTTAGAATTAAAATAAAGCCTTCAGTGCGAGAGTACTGTGCGGCACAAACTGAATCGCAAGACAGCCGAACGCGAACACAAACAGAAAGTCAAAAGTGTCTTAGGAAACTCAGAAAAGGCAAAGATTCATTGATTTGGGTAAGTAGCTTTTAATTTGATGCAAAAGTGCTTTCATTCAATTTTCTTAGATAATAATAAAATATAATATAGGATGCAGATAATTTATAATATTGGATCAGTAATCACATTTTAAAAAACCAACAAACTGGTTGTGATAATCATAATATTTTAATAGTAGTAGTAGTAGTAGTAGTAATAGGAGCTTGTTGATGTGCAGGCTGTTAGGCCTTTTAGGTGTTTGGATGCATTAAATTTTCCTATTTCATTATCATTCGTCATAGCATCTAAACTGCAGTATACATTTTGGATTGCTGTCTATGAGATTTTTGAAAATGTTTATAATTGAGGGTGCTCGTTTTACATTGGTAGGCAAACTGTTCCAGTTTGTAGAAACTCGGTTACTGAACGTAGTTAAACATAGTTAATAACTTAGTTAAATAAGGTAAAGATTTTATTAAGAACTTTGTATTGGATCAGTATTCAACAAATTAAACATTGATTTTTCTCTTTCTTTTAGATTGTGCTGCCACTTTTTATTCAGCCATGGACAATCATAATGTAAGCCATGAAAACCAAGATGCTGCTAGTTTTCAACCCACTAAATGGGATATGTGTGCCCTTTGTCAGAAAAATACCAAAGAAAAATTACAGTGTCCCGCAAATGCCAGACAAACAAATCAAGGATCTACATATGTGACTTTGGCTAAAAATCTGACTAAGTTTGGTGAATGTGGTGCACTGTCACCTGACATTTTAACTAGACTGGATGATGGAGATGGTGTTGAGGAAACATTCATGAAAAAAAAAGCTTCATTTCATATGTCATGTCGTTTAAAATATAATACAACAAAACTGAAGAGAAAACTTGCATCTTGCGACCTAGGTGAGGAAAGTGTACCTGCTAAAAAAGTTACTCGCAGGGAACAGAGATCATCTGGAGATGAAGTAGTTGATAAGGATCTCAGTTGTTTTTTGTGTGATAAGAAAGCACCAGCAAAGGATCTTAGACATGCTTCTACTTTTAAGGTGGATGAAAGGATTAGGAACTGTGCTCTGATTCTTCAAGAAAGCCACCTTTTGGCAAAATTAAGTCGAGGTGATGTGATTGCCCAAGAACTGAAATACCATCCTGCCTGTCTCACTAGCCTATACAGGAAGGCTCAGCCTAAAGTAGACTGCACAGATCAGAGATCTGATCAAATTAGAAAAGCTTTGGTCTTTGCTGAATTGACAGAGTACATCGAAGAAGTAAAACATTCATCTACAGGTGACAACTTAAAAGTGTTAAAACTGGCTGATCTTTCTAAAATGTACCTTAGTCGTCTACAGGAAGTTGGATTAGAAACTGGCTGTTTGCACAGTAGCAGACTGAAAACACGGCTTTTAGCACATTTTCCAGACCTTCAAGCCCACAACAGTGGCAGAGACATTCTGTTAACATTCACAGACAGTTTAAACACTATCTTACAAGAGGCCTATGCTGAAACCATAGATGACGAAGCTGTACATCTAGCAAAGGCAGCAAGGATAGTACGCAGGGATCTATTTAGTTTGCAGGCCAGATTTAATGCTTCATGCACTGAAGATGTTCAGAACACAAGCATTCCAGAGAGTCTGTTGGCTTTGATGCAGATGATATTACATGGCCCAAGCATTACATCAAACAAAGGGAAGAACCAAGCAGCACTGTCGCTTGCTCAGCTTGCAAGTTTTAATGCAGTGAAAACAGAGGGGAAGAGATCAAGGGCCAACACTTCCACAACGAATAAACATTCCAAAAATAGAGAACCACCTGTCCCAGTCTATGTTGGTTTAACGATACACGCACAGACAAGAAAAAAGGAACTAGTTGAACGCATGCACAGTCTAGGCTTGAGCATTTCATACAAAAGAGTGTTAGAAATGTCATCAGAATTGGCAGCGAAGGCCTGCAGACAATTCCAACATGACAAAGTTGTGTGTCCTATGAAACTTAGACATGGTCTCTTTACAAAAGCTGCAGTTGACAATATAGACCACAATCCTAGCTCTACAACTTCCAAGGATTCATTCCATGGCACTACAATATCTCTATTTCAACATCCTAGTGAACATTAAAAAGGAACTGAGAGAATACTGTCACCTGAATTAGAAGTTGAAACAATAAGTAAAACATTATCAGCTGCTGAGTTACCAGATTTCTTCACAAGTATCCCACCATTCTTGCTGAAAATGCCAGTGGAACCTCCCCAACCCCACAATGCAAATGTGTCAACTGATAATTTCAGGTTCACGGAAAATGGTGTCCTTGGAGACGTTCTCAAGCAAGCTATCTCATCGGAGCTTGACTGGATGGAGGCTGTGCATTCTGCTGATACAGATTGTGTTTCCTGGGGGGGCCTTCCATGCATCGAAAAGCCGACAAAACGATCACACACCAGGAATATCTAGTCTTTTTCCATTGTTCCATGAAAGTTCTAAATCCCCAGCTATGATGAAGCATGCTATGGACTAGGTGATGCAAGCAGTCAAATTTCTCAACCCTGGACAGATTCCTGTTATTACTGCTGATCAGCCCTTGTTTGCCATTGCTAAGCAACTTCAGTGGAAATGCCCGGAATTTTATGGAGAAAACAAAATAACATTGTTGCTTGGAGGACTGCATATTGAAATGTCTTTTTTAAAGACTGTTGGAACCCTTCTAAAGGACAGTGGGTGGGTAGAAGCCCTGGTTAATGCCAAAGTAGCCACATCTGGATGTGCTGAGTCTTTTCTTAATGGAAGTCATGTTACAAGGACTCGCCGTGCTCACCAGTTGACTGCATGCGCCCTCTTCATGTTGTTAAAACATGCTTATAGACAGTACTCATTGTCTTGTGCTGCACTGGAAGAGAATGTGCTGTGTTTTGAGGACTGGAAAGAGTCTATGATCACAACAAGTCCAACATTCAAATACTGGACACTGGTCCTGCAGTTAGAGATGCTTTTACTGGTGTTTGTTGCCTCATTGCAAGATGGAAACTTTACACTGTATCTTCTATTTTTAGAAGAGCTCGCGCCTTGGTTTTTTGGACTAGATCAACAAAATTATGGAAGATGGCTCTCCGTGCACATTCATGACATGAAGAAACTGCAGGGTGATAGTTCAATGTGCTACGAAGACTGGCCGCCAAATTGAAAACATTCCCCCAACGAGTGAGGCCTTGTTTCAACACTGCAAACGGGCAATTTACCAAGGAGGCCATATTTAGAGCCAGGAACATGAACGACAACCAGTGCTTCCAGATCTAATTGACTGGGGTTGGCAGTTTATGGACAGACAATGGCAGCCTTTTTGGACTGTTTTGCCACAAGCATCTTTGACTTGTCGTGAACTGTTGAAATGTGGTTGTAAAAAAGAATGCAGATCCAAGCGTTGTAAGTGCAACAAGGCCGGATTAAAATGCACTGCTTTATGCAGCTGTGTCTGTGGAGCCGACTTTCCAGTACAACATCCAGTTCAAGCATTTAACACTAATTGAACTAATTGAACCAGATTCAAAAATGTAGGGTCAATTTATCATCATACTCAAAATTTACCTTTGTGGCCATTTTTATGTTACTAAAAATAAAAAAATTAACAAACTTGTGCATTTTCTGTATCACATTTTGTTTTGCATTATAAATTGAACATGTGTGCCAGGTTTGTCACTTTACTTGAATTTCTTTAAGCGGCCATTTTTAATGTTACTATAAATGTTACTATAAGTAGAAACTGATTAAAATTTTGCTGTGGCCCTGTATCACATTTTATTCAGCATAAAAAACTGAACATCTGTGCCAGGTTTGGTGTTTGTAGCACAAAAATGCATGATTTGTCAACATAGAACCCCAGCTAAATGTCTCATTTAGAACATGAGCGTGGTGACTCTTTTTTTTTTTTTTGTTAGTGAAAACCGGATGTGTATTGCTTTACTTTATTTTTATATAAATATTTATTTAATGGCGCTGCCCATATCCCCAGTGTATATGCCTCCACCTGGAAAATTGAGTATTTTTATATTCTTAAGGTATTAAAAGCATACATTTTTTATACTAGACACATAGCTCTATTTTTCAAATTCATGTGTTTGTTTATTAGTATTAGATCTTATTTTTCTTTTATTGTTTTGTGAATATTGTTATTTTTTTAGAATTCTTTTTTATTCAGAGCTACCATTCTTTAATTAGGGTATGTTAAGGATTTTTGAACCTGGAAATGGGAACTATTGCGTTAATATTTGAGAAAAAAATTGACTGAAAACATTTCAACCATTATTTGTTAAAATCTCCCTCTGTACTATGATAATGAAATATCTCAAATAGGTGCCATGTTGAATATAGTTTTGTGACAGATTAAACAAAACTATGGATGTTAAAACTCGCATGTTTTTTCTGTTTTGTTTTATATTTAATACATTTTGTACACCAGGATAAACACACTTTGGCAAACATTTTCATCTTCACTTTTTGTCTCATTTTTTAAATTTAATATTGTCTTTTTATATACACCAACAATTTAAAAGTGCTGATGAGCTAAGATTTTGAATTCTTTTAGTGGAGCTACACCTCTTATGGCAGAGCAAAAATATCTGGAAAAAGTCAAGTGGCTGGAGTTGTATGATCTAAAATTTGTCATAAACGCTTTTGAATCAATTTAAAGTATGTTGCACTCATGTAGAGGATGTAGCAGTAAGCTATAGAGGACTCCCATATAAAGTTGTTTTCACTACATTTTTACCATGTTAACAGTTATTTGAAATGTTGTGATTTTATTTACAGTTATACATTTTAATATTTGTTTTCATGGCATTTATTTCTATAAAAATTTTGATACTTAATAAATCTTGTAGTTTTCCTAATATTATGTAAATATCAAAGAACAAATATTCTTACAATCTAATTTGAACATTTTTTTTATAGCATGATCAAGACTTTCAATGTATATACAACAACAAAACAAAAACAAGACTTTCACATTGGTTCATTAAAAACATGCTTTGTGTCTTTTGGTTGTTATATTTTGATCACGATTTGTTACACTGCCTACTGGTACTGTCACATGATGTTAGATTTTATTTCATTTTGATACTGATTTAAAACTGAATACATAAAAAGATAAAAATGGTAAATCAGTAGCAAAGTAAATCTAGAAAGAAAATCCCCAGGCAGTCACAGCACACACAAACAGAGGCATAGTGATCAAAACGTGCGCCCGGGGCAAGGTACTTTATTGGCGCCCCCACCTTCCATTTCCCATGAACATCACATAGAAATATAGACTTATAAATAAAAAGTATTTAAAAATGATATAAATAATATAAATATCTAAAATACCTCTGCTTGTGGCGTCTGCCGCCCAAAAGGTGGTGCCCGGGTATTGGCCCCCTCCCCCCATTCCTCCCCCTCACTACACTAAACCATTAGTAGAAATAATTATGACGAGAGCAGAAAATAAGATCAAGATTTCTTCTATAACAGGGCATTCTTTGAGTCTAAGCTTTAAATATTGCACAATTTTACATGCTTATGAAGTCCAGTATCTATATATATAATTCTCTTCATCGCTCAAGAGTTTGGACGAGAAGAAGAAGTAAAGGAAAGATCACTCTCTTATTTCTGCGGATAGTCACCCCACGAAAAAACAAGAGAGGGGGGAGAACACTACGGATGGCTACCTGGTCGTGCAATTTGCGCGCTGGACTGTCGTTTGGATTTATCAACCCTGCCCGCTCCCATCCCGCTTCGTCCTGCGTGAGGTTTGGACTAGGAAGTAAACTATCTTCAACTCTGAAGGAACATCCATAACATGTAAAACATTTTACAAACACTAAATAGCAGCGCCGGACTTAACCATTGTGACCAAGAAGTCATGGAAAGAGAACAACTAATCTACTATGTATATTCACCCGTCACTAAATAACAGGGCCGGACTTAATAATTGTTTGGCCCTATGCGAAACAGTTTCGTGGGGCCAAGTTTGGGTAGGGAAGCGGAACATAAGTGAAATTTACGAGTTTGTATTAGAAAATACATTCGTCTATGCATTTTATTCATTCTTTACTACGTACAGAAATACTTAACGAGCCTTGCATGTAGCAAAGTCATACAGTTTATCATAATAATTGTTTTCTACATAGATCATGCTCAATAGCAAGAATTACCAAATGTTTCAATCTATCTTTGAGAATTGTTGACCTCAAGTAATTCTTCATTAGTTTGAGGCGTGAGAAGCTTCTTTCACCAGATTACACAATTACGGCTAATGCATAATGCCATTTTTATTTATCGCACGTATTATTGGCATTTTCCATATTGAATGACACCCCAAAATGACAATTTTTGTCTATATATTTCCGTATATTTTAAGGACTTTTTCATATATTTTGCAATTTTGGGAGATTTCCAGGAGCTCCTGGTAAATCGATAGGAGGGCCCGGGAAATCTGTTTTAAGTTATAAAATGATTTAATTTAATAATTTAAACACCTTGAATTACCGCGGGTCCTATGAAAGTGAGGGTCCTATAAAAGTGCTGGGCCAACTGCGGTCGCATAGGTTGCAGTGGCCTAAGGCCGGCCCTGCAAAATAGTGGCGTAAGCTACGCTGCCGGTCGACTAGTTAAATAATAACTTTTTAGGTATTTGTTGGCAGTAACTTGATTACTAACTTTTCTTTGCTCAAGAGTTATCTTATACATTCATAAACTCTTCACATTTGGGTTTAAACTCTATGAAAATTGGTTTTTTTTTTGTTTTTTTTTTGGAATATTTAGGACACACCTTAGAAAACCTAACTCTAATGAGTACAGTGGTGCAGCTAGGGATTTGGTGGCCCGGGGGACTTGACCTCTTTTGAGGCCCCTGCATTTTGACATTTGACATCATGACAAGAGATAATGGCGTAATATTTAATTTAAAAACCAATTTCGGACACTCATTTGGGGGCCCCGCTCAAGTGGGTCTGTGGGATTTTAAAATTTGGACCCTAGCTACAACACTGAATGAGTACCTGACATTTGTTTGGGAAAATAAAGGCGGTTAGTTGTTCTGGCCAAATGACACCCCCATTAATCACCAGCCATAGATACAGATGACCTTTACATATGCCCTACTTTACTATTTTTTGCAATATTTTTAGTTTTCTTAATCTTCTAAGAACTCGTCCTCTAGAAAGCCAATGTATTTTTCAATGAATGTTGATATCACCATATTCCATATCTAACATTTCACAATATTCTCTGAATTCTCTTCTTTTTAATCCTTTTCTCTAATTTTGTTCACACATTGATCAACTATCATAACATGTTGCGAATTCCAAATTTTTCCACACAAAGCCTCTTGGTGATGATATTTCAGAAAAGGGAGACCTAAAAGTTCTTTCAAGCAATGTTAGTAGTAAATTGACCAAGATTCTTATAGTAAAAACTAAAATGTCTATAGTTAAAGTAGTAAAGTTCTCCTTTCAGACGTTGCTATCTATAGGGCAGATGATGTAAAGGTCATCTATTTCTTTGGCCCATGGTTAACAAGCAGGGCTAACAACCAAGAGCGTGTAGATAAAAAAAAATGTAGTATGAAATGAAACATCTTTTAGATTTACATTCCTTGATGTAAATGTAATTGTTTTTATGTAAATAACATTTTTGCTTACTCTCCTGAGCCTGTAGTTTTTCTTTTACAAGCATGCATTTGAAATAAATTCATTGGAATTCATGAGTTAGTATTTGCTGATTGTTGTTTAGAATGATGAAAATGTCTATGGCTTTGAATTGTCCACCAAGTCTGCATGTAAACACTTGTGGAAATGTTGCATTGAGCACCATGCTTTCTTCAGGTAAAACACAATTAGATGAATGGCTTAGGTTTGACTAAACTTCAGTTTAAGCTTTTAACATTGATGCTCAACAAGTGTAAATATTGATTATTTTCTAGTGGAAGATCATCAAGGCTTGCAGCCACTGAAACTAGGTCTAGACAGCAGCCTACTGTTCAAAGGTCACAGAGTCGAAGGCAGGCACGCAGATCCAATTCAGACTCGAGGCTTGTTGGTTAGTTTGATTTTGGTTTTCACTAAGTTTTTTGGGTTCTTTTTAGCTTGTTAGTACTGCAGTTATAAAAGCTGTATTGACATACAACTCATATAAATATGAAAATGAATTACTGTAAGATATTATTTCATTTTAAACTGCAGCTGAACAATGGCATAATGATCAGCATGTCCACAAAAACAGAACAGTCCTAACAGTTATGGGACAGGCAGAGCCAGTTAGAGCGTGAGTGGAAACATTGATCTTTCTTTACTCTTTGTCACTAAATTCTTTGTCATATTCCACTGGAGTTAGACAAGTTGTTATTAGCCCTTAAATGGGGGAAAAGTCACTATTGGTTTTGTGTAGTCTTTATGTCTGTCAGACACTTCAAAATTACAAAAACAAGACCCCACTATCTGGCTAAAAAAAAAAGGAGAGGGTAAAGCACATACGTGCATACTTTTTAGTATGGAAAGGGGAGGGTCATTAATAAGCTTTATTATCCTGTGTTCAACAATAGCATGCTTCATTAAACCTTCACAGAACTCAACTAACAAAACATTGTAATAAACTAACACATGAAACTCACTTTACTCATTGCACAGCCAGCAGTTATAGTCAGGTTTTATGAAAGCTAGGTTTTATTTTAGAATCAAGAGAACCAACAAATTTCAGCTTTTTGTATTGTCACAGTGAAACGACAAAGTTGACATTGAAAGGATGTTTTTCAATGTCTAAGATCTCTAGAAATCTTTTTGAATAGAAATCCAAGGGATGGGATTTTGTTAGTTCAGTTAATTAGTTAAAAAAAACTTTTAAAAAACTTGTTTCTTAGTATAGATCTCATTTTAAAAACTTGTCTCTTTATTCTAGACCTCATCATTGAACTCGTTTTTTTTTTATTTAAACCTTGTCATCTAATTGATTTCTTTATTTAGACAGTCATAGAACTAGTTTTAAGACCTCATTTAAGAATTAGTTTCTTTAGTCTCCTCATATAAACCTCACTTGAGAATTAGTCTCTTTATGTAGACTTCATTTTTTAATTAGTCTCTTTATGTAGACCTCATTTTTTCAATTAGTCTCTTTATGTAGACCTCATTTTAGAATTAGTCTCATTATGTAGACCTCATTTTAGAATTAGTCTCATTATGTAGACTTCATTTTAGAATTTGTCTCTTTTTGGCCTGAATTGTGCCAATGTGCTAAAAATCCAAATCCAATCCTTTATGTAGACCTCAGGCAAAGAACGTTTTTTTATTTAGATTTTGTCATAAAACTTGTTTCTATATTTAGATTTTGTAATAGAACTTGTTTCTTTATTTAGACCTCGTCATCGATCACTTCCAGAACTACAGGGGAGACAATCACCAAGAAGTATCAAATCTGCTCCATGGGAGTCCAAGTTAGATTAGTAAGTAGATTTAATAACTTTTGAATACTGGTAGTCTGTGATAGCACATCATTTCTCATAATTTAGTAGATTTACTAGCATTGGAATACTGCTAGAATGTTATATCACATTCATTTAATTTCTCATAACATTTGTTATATTTTGCAGTGGCCTTTACACAAGTGGTCATGACTCTCCATCAGTTTACAGTGATAGCAAATATCCAGGAAGTGATAGCCAAAGTGGTATCAGCCAGAGAAAGAGGTGGGTTTTTTTGCTAAGAAGATTGTTTTCTTATTTAATTCTAACAAATGTCACACCTGACATTTTGAAAGTTCATATCCATAAAGGAATTTAAAAAAAAAAGAGTTTAGATTTATATAAATTTCTTAACTGTGATAAAGATTTTTTTTTAGAAATCTCTACATAAATGTAAATACTTATAATTAATATTCTAAAGAACAAAAAGTCAACAAGAGATAATATAAATCAACAAATGAGGCTGTAATAGTTATTAAAAAATTATGTTTCAAAGAAAAATTAAGATCGACTTTACAGTAATACCTATATTAAAGTTATGATATTAAAGTAATGGTTATATTGTAAAAACTATGGCAGTGATTATTTGTATCAAACAAATAATATGTTTTACAAACTTAAAGCAGGAAAGTACAGTATTTGTTTCATCAAACTTGAGATCTATTGTACAAACTAATTCTCAAGATATCATTTTCAACTACTTCATTTCTATTTCTATTGTTTTGAAAGATACTTTCCAAACACTAAAGCCTCTGACAATGAAAGTGATGCATCAGCTTCCAGAAGAAGAAGGTAACTGTGTTGGCTTCAACAGTATTTAGTACTTACTGTTAACAAATTACAAGATAAAGTTACAATAAAACGCTTCTTTCTTTTCTAAAAGGCGAGAGTTTGACAGTGACAGTGGATCAGAAATTTCATTCCCTCATTCTGGACACAATAGAAAAATTCGCCACACAATGAGTGACAAAGATATGAAATTAAGAAGTAATGGAAATTTGTAAGTAAAATACATCAATGTAAACATCACTCTCTCTATATATACAGAAGGTTTGTTAGTTTGTTTTTTAAATATTAAGCTGAGATCAACATGTATTGTAGTCTAAATGCTTATGAATGAAAATTATTTTTTTTTGCATTTGCTTATTACTTTAAGAAATTATACTAATAATGTAATTATAATAAAATTAATACACTTTTAATGGTTGTGTTACATGTTTAACAGTTAACACATTAGCATATTAAACAGATCAGACATGATAATGTCTTTTTTTAAAATTTAAGCTTAACAAAAATTTATTTAGGAAATAATTGTATCTGCTAATATTTTTTTTTTATGGAGTAGACTTATTATTTTTCTTAAGTCTGTAAAGAGTTTTTTTTTTTTTTTAATTTGAATAGCTTCTATAAAGTGCAACTTTCATGCTTAAGACAAGCTCTGGCACTTTAGTTCAATCTCTTTTTCAGACCAGTGGGGGAGGTAATATTTGGGAAAATGTTTTTCATGCTGTTGTTAGGTCCTGAGTAAATACAACTCTGCTCGAGTCTGGTGTTGAACCTTGGGTCCCCTTGATAGGTTGCCAATGCACACCCAAGTATTTTAAGTCTCTTGGTCACACATCCCTGAATTTCATACTTTAAAAAAGTTATTCAACAGTGGTGCCAGTGCACTTAATAATATTTTGTGCATGCAACCTGCTAGCTCTGCTAATTGTATTGAAAATTACTAGCAATGATTTTTCCTTGGAATTTGTCTAGTTATTTTTATTGCTTTATTAAATAATTCTGTGTCTAGTTTCAATAATTTTAAGTAGATCTATATGTACTAATTTTTTCCTATCCTAGGATTATTCCAATGTCTTCTGACAGTCTATCGTGGCCTTTAAGTGTGGAGGTGGCCTTATTGCCTTTACTATGATCTATGAAATTTTCATACCTAGTTTCATTAGGATTGCTTAAACTTTTTACAATTTGTTTTAAAGATTAGATTAGTGCGAAAGTTGTCGTTAAGTCTTAAAGTCACCTTATCTTATCTTATATGATACAGACCTTATTTAAAAAAAAAAGATGATTACATCCTATGCGTCATGCAAATTAACCAATGACCTTAACTCCGCCAAGTCACTGGTTTTCCTGGCTAGCTCAGGCATCCCATTCCATGCTCTAATAGCGCTAGGGAAGAAGGAGCTTTTGTACAAATTTGTCTTAGCATATTGAACGAGGATTGTGTCTTTATCTTTGTGTCTTTGTGATATTTTCTTAAATTTTGTTTTTGTATTTGAAAATTATGGTTAAGTGTTTTATGTATAATTGCTACTTTACTTTTAAGTCTTCTATCCTGAAGGCTTTCTAAATTTAGTGATTTTACTAAAGATGTTACTCTAATCAAATGTGAATTTTCGTTTGTTATGAATCTCACTGCTCTATTTTGTGTCTGTTCCATTTTCTTAATGTTTTCTTGAGTTTAGGGGTCCCTAACAGAGGATGCATATTCTATTATTAGCATAAATAAGGTTAAATAACATTTTAGTTTTATGTTCTTATTTGATTTATAGAAATTTCTTCTAATAAACCGTAATGTTTTGTTTGATTTTTTTATAGTTTCATCAATGTGGGGATTCCATGACAGATTTTCATTTATTATAACATCTAGGTATTTTGCGTTTTTAGTCTGTGTTACTAGTTTACCATGAATAAGAAAGGTGGAATTAATTTGTTTTAGGTTTTTTTTGTTACTCTTAATAACTGACATTTTTTTGGGTGGAAAGACATGCTCCAATTTGATTCCCATATCTGTAATTCATCTAATTCTCTTCGTAAAATTTCTGTATCTTGTTTTGTTTTCATTGTTCTATATATTAAGCAATTGTCTGCACATAATCTGACTTTTGTTCCTGAACTAATGCAATTTGGTAAATTATTTATGTAAATTAAAAATAGTAGTGGACCTAAGGCTGTTCCTTGTGGAGTTTACTGTTATTGGTGTTGATTTAGAGCCATTTATTATTACAGTTTGTTCTCTCCCTATCAGAAAATCTCTAATCCACTGATGCAATCGACCATTAATGCCGAAATATTTTAGTTTTTTAAGCAAACTATGGTGGTGAACTTTGTCAAAACCCTTTGAAAAATCTAGTAAGAAAGCATCTATTTGCTCACTATTATCTAAACCTTTTGAAAAATGATCAAAGTCTTTCAAAGTTTGTCACTTTTTTCTTCATGTCTTAACAGTCAAAGGTCTCAGATGTTTTTATTGGTGTATGATAGATAATGCTCTTGTAAGCTTACTTTAGTAAAACTTCTTTATATTTTGTTTGGCTGTTATTCATAGTAATATTAAACATTTTTTTTATTCAAAGGTTTTATCCCTACCATGACAAAGAAAACCTTTCCCAAGGGTATATTTTTTTAATTTTGTCATTTAGTTATTTTCTTCCAAATGTTGCATTGATATATATATATATATATATATATATATATATACAGTGCTTTTTTTGTAAAGAAAATAGGTGCCAGTAGTCAGTAGTTGATTGCCTAACTTTTAACTACTAAAAATTAATAATATACGTTAAAAATACAAGAAAAGTAATAATTTTTCAAAAGGTGTCTGTACGCTGTACCGGTGCGTACCGTCACAAAAAAAGACCTATATAAACTATAAAACAATTGGCAAGATGTTTGATAGTCTATATTCAATATTCAATATTTTGAATAACATTTTCTTTATCAGACTAAGCAGTGATTTGAAATTAGCATACTTTGATAGTAGTGTTGTAGTGAAATTTTTTTTTATCGATGCAGGTCTATTCCTTCGTTACATTCAGCTCCAGCAGGAGAAGCTAAGCAAAGAAGGAGACGACGGTAAGCAAGAAACTTTTCATACAAAATAATTGCAAGAAACTTTTCATACAAAATTATTGATAGAATTTTTATATACAAAATTATTGCAAGAAACTTTTCATTCTAAATTATTCTCTTTTGAAAGATAATACAAAATATATTTGTCTATCGTGGTTCAAGGGGGCTGAGGGCTTTGCCTCCTCATGTTGCTGGTGAGACCTATGTGAGCCCAGAATGTTTGGCTTCACAATGGGCAGATTATTCCAGTTGTAGCTAGTGTTGTTGGCCTTGCTTTTCTTCTCTGGCGTTTTTCTTCTGCCTGGGTTGTCCCTGAAGCGCTTTCTTTGACCACCTTGCGGGCACTTTCCTTTGCTTAGTTGGCCATACAAGAGTCGTTTAGGTATGCGGTGGTCTTCCATTCCATTCTGCAGACATGTCCTGTCCATCGCAGCTGGGAATGCATCAGATTGTGTGGATGCTTTGCAGACCCGCTCTTCGAAGGACTACGGTATCTGTTTTTTTGTCTTGCCATTTGACATTCAGTATTTTTCTTATACATGTCATGTGGAAGTTCAGTTTCTTTGCATGTTTTCTGTTCACTGTCCACGTTTCTGAGGCATAGAGCAATGTAGGGAGGATGACACCTCGATAGATCCCTAGTTTTGTGTTTGTGGTGATACCTCGTCTGTTCCAGATGTTTTTAGACAGTCTGCCATAAGATGCACTGGCCTTGGCGATACGCAGGTCAATTCATTATTGATCTTTCCGTTTCTGGAGAATGTGCTGCCAAGATATCTGAATCTGTCCACTGCATTTATATCCTGTCCATTTATCTTGTTTCTTGGATCTGAGTAGGCTTTCCCAGGAGCAGGCAAGACATCAGTCTTTTTTGTGTTGATGGTAAGGCCAAAGTCTGAGCATGCTTTTGAGAAGTCAATGATGATCATTTTTAGAGCAGGCATTTAGGGCACAGTTGTCAGCAAAGAGAAAGTCCCTGATCACTGCTGATTTTATTTTTGACTTTGCTATGAGCCACATAGGGTTGAATAGGCGACCATCAAATCTGTATGTTAAATTTATCCCTCTGTTTTCTATATTTGTGAATTCATCTGTCAGCATAGCAGAGAACATGATACTGAACAGTGTAGGTGCTAGGACACAGCCTTGTTTTACCCCGTTAGATACTTTGAAGGGCTTTGATGGTTCTCCACTTTCCTGGACATGAGCCTTCATGCCATCATGAAAAAGTCTTACCATGGTTATGAATTTTTGTGGACAACCATACTTTGACAAAATCTTCCAGAGTTCTTCTCTGCTAACAGTGTCGAATGCCTTTGTTAGGTCGACATATATAGAGAAGAAGTCAGTATTTTGTTCTTGGCATTTTTCCTGAAGCTGCCTTGCCCCAAAGATCATGTCAATGGTTCCATGCTCATTTCTGAAGCCGCACTGGCTTTCTGGTAGTAGACCATGTTCTATGTGTTGCATGAGCCAATTTAGTTGGATGCGTGCGAGGATTTTTCCAGCAATAGAGAGAAGAGATATTCCTCTGTGGTTGTCGCAGATTAGGCTGTTTTCTTTTCGCTTGTATAGATGGACAATTGTGGTATCTTTAAAGTCTTGTGGTATTGACACTTGTTCCCACATAATTAAGAACAGCTCGTGAAGTCTTTCAGTCAGGGCTAATCCACCTTTTTTGTAGACCTTTGCGGGAATGGAGTCAGCTCCTGGGGCTTTTCTTCTTGCGAGCTGTTGAATGGCAAGATCAGTTTCTTTTAGCGTAGGGGGGTCATCCATTTTTTCATTTATTGGTAATTGCTGTAGCCTGTCTATGGCTGCTTCATTTATAATGGAAGGTGTATTGAGAACTGGAGTGATCGTTAAATAAACTTGTGTGTTACCCGTGCTTGTAATCGTGCTAGTATTTGTAATCGTGTTCGCATTATCGTAGTCTGTGAATCGTGACCAGTCTGTACTTTGTTATTGTGTGTTTCAGTCGTGTTTTATTGAAATAAAGCCTTGTTTCTAAGGTTATGAATTGATTTAGTATATTACAAGAACCTTTTTCAAAGTGCTCGGCCCAGCGTTTCAGGATTTCTTCCTTATCTGTCAATAGGATTGTCCCTTCAGCATTTAGTAGAGGGGATGATCCTGACTTTGTGGGTCCATAGACTTCGTTTATGGCATGGAAGAAGTTCTTCATGTCGTGCTTGTCAGCAAACTCCTGTATTGTTTCCACTTTCTTGCTTAGCCAAGTATCTTGCATTTGGCTGAACTGTTTTTGCACATTTTTGCAGATGTTTGTGAATGCATCTTTAGTGGACTGGGATTTTGGGTTGTTCAGATACAATTTATGGAGCTTGTGCTTTTCATCTAATAGTTTTCTGATCTCAGTAAAGTTTTCATCAAACCAGTGCTGATGCTTTCTCTCCTTAGGTCCAAGTATGCTTAATGCTGTGCTATGGTTAACTTCTTTGAAGCATTCCCAGCTTTTATCTACATTTAATTCAGCTAGAGGGGTGGACTTGAGGCAGTTCTCTATCGCATCTGTTAGCGACTTTTCAATTTTGTCATCTGCTAGTCTGGCCGTATTAAGCCTTTTTAGGAGTTTAGATTTTTGCGGACGTCTCTTTGGTTGAATACGAATGTTTAGTTTTGTGATGATGAGGCAGTGGTCAGTTCCACATTCTGCATCACCGCAAAATTTGGTGACATGTATGTCCTGACGGTCAGATTGTATGGTGATGACTTAGTCTATGATGTGCCAGTGTCTTGAGCGGGGATGTATCCTGGAAGTTTGCTTTCTCATTGGGAGACTGAATATTGAGTTTGATATGAGCAGCTTGTGTTCGGTACAGGTCTGGGGTAGTAATAATCTGTTGCTGTTGCACTGACCTATCCTGAATTTGCCTAAGACTCCTTTCCAGATGTGATGATCAGAGCCGACTCTTGCCTTGAAGTCACAGAGAAAGAGTAGCTTATCTGTTTTTGGAATATCAAGTATGGTTGAGTTTAGTTCTTTGTAGAACTTTGCTTTACATCATCTGGGTTGGTCAGGGTAACAGCTAACAATGAAAGTATGTTTCTTTCCGTTTTGTTAAGGCATCTTTAGGGTCATGAGCCTGTCACTAATTTCTTTAGGAGGCCCGACTGGTTTAGATACTAATGATGTTTTTCTGGCAAAGCTGACTCCAGATTCATGTCATACTTCATTGAATCTACCGCTCCAGAAGAAAGTATATCCAGATCCTCTTTCACAGAGTTCACCTTCATCTGCAAGTCAAGTTTCACTTAGTGCTGCTATGTCTAGTGGAGCTCCCTGGCTTCTAGTGCAGTTCGTCTTTGTGGTCATTCAGATGTGTCGTTGTCAAGTAGTGTGCGCACATTCCATGCGCCTATGGTAAGAGGAACTATCCTCGTCTTTTTCTTTGAATTTCGCCCGCTTTTGTAGGGTTCTCGCCAACTGCGTTAGGCTGGCTAGGGTAGCTTAGAGCAGGCAATTTTTGGGCACCTTTTCTACCCCTGTCCTCATGCTATGGAGGTGAGCAGTGCACTCCTAAATAGGGCTGCTCAGCCGCTCAGGGGGCTGCCGGACTCCACTGCTGCTCTGTGTCAGTTGTGAACAAAATATGGCCTGAGCCGCCTGTGTGCATGGTTGCAGCTTTGGCTTCCAGTTTGCCCACACCTACCGCTTTCAATGCTTGCCTGTCGCCACAGGGCTTTGGTTAGGCTGTATTTGGGGGGGGGGGGATGACTAGTGACCTGCGCTGGAATTTGGATTTAAGTGAGGAGGATTCATGCAACACGTTGACCTCACTCTCACGCCTTAAAGCCCTTCATTTTCCGGAAGCAAGATTTGATCAAGACGTCCGGGGACGAGTTTGGGTGCAATTGATGACCAGAGACTTTGTGTGTGTCTTGTCCTGCTTTTCTGTCTTATTTGTCTAGTTTTTTGACGTTAGGCACAGGCTGCCAAGTCCAGACTTCACATGGTAGGTTTGATAGAACCTCTGTGTACTGTGTGCCATTGACACGTCAGATACCCTCTATCTGGTTTAGCTGGCAGGTCAAAGCCGTTTCCAGGGTGTGGCCGATGCGCATGCTACGGCTTTTGGGAAGCCACAGGTGAGAGTTTGGGACCAAGAGTGAGCCAAGCTACCCTCAAAAAGAGGGTATGACTGCCTGTTCACTAGAGTTGCTACCCCTCCTTGATACCCCATACACCTCTGCTACAATAACTTGCTACTGTCTTGAGTCCATTGATAAAAGTCTTGTGAAAATAATTAGTAGAAAGGCAAACACAGATATTAATTAAACATTTTTGAATTGTTTTAGTTGAGATACAAAGATTAATTAAATTAGCCTAATATATTGTTATAACTTTCGCGGATGGGGGTAGAGGTGTGTGTGTATTCAGCTGAAACAAAATACCCGTGACAAGTGGTAAACTGTGATGAGTGGCGATGGTCAACTGTTGTGACTGATGGTGCAGCGACACTTTGAGGAAGATCTATTTTGAATACTACATAGACTTGGATATAGTCATGTGATCATTCAGAAGGTCGAGCAATGTTCTGTCAGGTTATAGAAGGCCTTCAGTGATCCTTTTAAAGAGCTAAGGTGTCACAGTCATGGCGGTTCAGTTTAAAGTGGTTCCGTACAGCACATAACAATGATTCAGTTTTTGAGTACAGTCAAGACATCTTGTGAGTACAAGACAAAGTCACAATCTATTATCAAGTCTGGTACAGTGAGCCCAGTGTGGAACAGTTGAGCCCAGTGCAAGCCTGGGATGAGGCAGAGACACAAGTAGAATTTTATACAGCAGTACAAGAGTTGATATAGTGCAGCTGTTAACGGGAAGCATTTGTACAGTGTTACATATTTGCATATTTAACAGTATTTGCTTTGATTTATTGGACATTAAAGTGTTACTTTATTTTGGACCACTGAGTTATCAGGTTCTTTGAGCTGGTAGCGTCGTGTTGTGCTTCATGTAGAGAGCCTGAATAGTGAGAGTTGTTGCAATACTCAATTAAAAGATTTAAAACATTGCAACATCATATTTTTGTCGTCCTGCACAAAAGATGGAAAATTGCTACTTAAGAAAACTTGTATAGAGCAGGTCAATAGAGTTCATCAAATGAAAAGGTAAAGACTTTTGGATGATCGTCACCAATTGAAGCACATATGAAATAGTAATTAGTGTTGAAGATTGTCTCAGTGACCCATTCTATATCACTAAATGCTGTTCATTGAATGAAACGGTTATATTTTTGTTAGTTAGTTTTGCATGACTCTAATTTTATAATGCAAAATTTGTTAACCAATAATAATATTTCATTTACAGTCGAAGTAAATCACCTGGCAATACAAAAAGACCACCTGAGGAATTAAAACAGCATATAGAGTAAGATTCAATATTCTACATATGTTATATTTTAATGTCATTTTTTGATATTTAAAATTAATGTCATCTTAATGTATAGGGTTAATGTCTAGTCTAAATGTATATTTTAAACATTAATATATTTTTTAAAAGAGAATACCTCCATTATTAAACTTTAAATATAATAAAATAATTTTAAAAAAAATAAATTTTAAAAATATTTGATTCAATTAGGGTATTGAACCTGTGACATCGTCAACTGCTTAAATTTACAATTTTTCTGATTCAACTAACAGGCAAGGCATACTTGTGCGATTATTTATTGGTATATTCATTATATGGATATGTAGATTCTAGATCAGGCTTCGGCTGAATATTTTGCCATTTTTTCACTATCTGGCCATATTTGACTCCGGCCAAATATCACTGCAGGATAGTTGGCCAGATAGTAAAAAGTGCACCTTATAACTATTTAATATGTATAAAGTGGACCTCGTTCTATTAATATCTGTCAAAGAATGTATTAACATTTATATTTAAAACATAATAATTTGCTTAAAAATAGGGCCTATATGAATATGCACCTAACATCTTTTATTATAAAGACAAGGTGTTAATATAAATAGAAATGAAACTTAACATTATAAATGCGCTTTACATACAGAGCAGCAATAGCTGGCACATTTTTTCCCTTTGTTTGTCTTGACCTATGAGTAGGTTAGTTAACATGTTAAGATGTTTATTCCTTGACTATGTCACACTAACCAGACGTCTATCTAGCTATGCGGGTATATCTCCAGAGGTAGAGATGAACAATTGCTAACCCCTTTTTATTTGTTAATTCCATCATATTGAGTTGATAGACAGGTGACCACACGTTAGTTACGATGGACGTAGGCTTGATGTCAGTATATTGACTCTCTAGAGGTCACATCACACCTTATGAGGGAACTGAGTCTGTTTACTTGGAAGTAAATCTTTATTAGGATGCTGGACTTCAAACCACACCTCTGGGGTAACCAGGTTTATCCAGAGGCTAAGATAAACAACTCCCATCCCCTCTTATTTGTTTAGTCCATCACATTGATTTCTTTGATAGACAGGTGACCACAAGTCAAATACGATGGACGTAGCTTTAACGTCAGCATATTGACACTCTCCAGAGGTCACACCTTATGAGGGAACTAAATTTGTTTATTTGGTAGTAAATCTTAATTAGGCGGCTGGACTTCAAGCCACACCTCTACATGGATATCCAGACAATGAGTTTGCTTATTTGGAGAAAAATCTCAATCACATGGTTGGACTACAGTCCACAACTCTACAGGAGTGCCAAATTTACTTACTTGGATGTAAATCTCAATTAGGAAGCTAAACTAAAGAAGACACACCTAAACAAGTGACCTTTTGCTACACAGAACACAAACCGCAAGATTTCATAGCCCAGTAAGCCAGTAACTAATTATTTTGTAGACAAAAGTAAAAGGCACAGATTTGTGTATAGGCCTAAAAGACACGACCAGGGCTATCTTTAAAGGGAGAGCTAAACACCCCCTACTCCTTGTTTTATTTATTTACTTCTTGGGAGTGTCAAGTGACTACTTGTTATTACTATTTTTCAGCGGCCCCTGAAAAGGGAAAAGACGCTATTAGTTTTGTGTGGCCTGTCTCTCAGTCCATCCGTCTGTCTGTCCATCCCTTTTAGATCTCAGAAACTAGAAGAGAAAATGAAAATCAGACATCATGATATTTTAGATCATTCAAAGTTCTGATGCAACGTCTACTTTTTTCTTTTCCGAAAGTGAACCAACTAATTTTTAAAATTATCTATGCAAGCAGATTTTTTAAAAAAAATACACAACTTTTCAATGAAAAACTTCAGGGGAGGTAAGTTTTTTTAAAAAGGTCACAGACTTCTTCATTAATAAATCAAGCTTCATTCATAGATTTGCGCATTGGCAAAAAAAATTTGCATCTAAGTTCACAATATAAAAAGTATCAATAGATCATTATAAAATATATTTTCCATTTATTAACTAACTCATGGAATAGAATACGAATTCAAATGTTGTTTTTAAAAAAATAATTTTAATACAAACTTTGTTTTTGTTGAAAATTAAAAAAAACGAACTACTTTTATAGCACATAGTTTTGACATATCATCATTATAGGCCTACACTTGACAACAATCTAAATTAGACTCAATAGAAGCCAGATGTAGATCTAGATTGAAATTTACACGTTATTAACAATTTGAACAAAATTTACATCCATAAATTATAAATCAAATAAGAACATAAAACTAAAATTTAATTTAACCTTGGTTAGGCTAATAATAGAATATGCATTCTCTGTTTGGGACCCCTCAACTCAAGAAAACATTATGAGACTGGTACAGACACAAAATAGAGCAGTGAGATTCATAACAAATGTATATTCACATTTGACTAGAGTAACATCTTTAGTAAAATCACTAAATTTAGAAAGCCTTCAGGAGAAAAGACTAAAAAGTAAAGTAGCAATTATACATAAAACAATGAACCATAATCTTCAAATACAAAAACAACATCTAATAATATACTCAGAAAGACAAAGATAAATAACATTCCTTGTTCCATATGCTAAGACAAATTTGTACAAAAGCTCCTTCTTCCCTAGTGCTATTAGATCATGGAAAGGGTTGCCTGAGCGAGCCAGGAAAACCAGTGACTTGGCAGAATTTAAGTTAACATGCATGTAGGACATGATCATCTTCTTTTTTTGAAGTAACGTCTGTATTATATCAGCTAAGATATACACTAGGACTACATGTGTATGCCCACTACACCTATCTGACTGAGGTTGTTAAAATCCGTCTGACACATGTTCTATTTATTTTTGTGGGTGAGGAGGGTGTGTTTTGGAATGCTCTTAGATTTATATAACTTTAGATATAGATCTAGATCTCAATAATAGGCCTACGGACTTAAATTTAATCTATGCTTCGGTACCATCTGAAGTTGAAGCTATAACTGGCAACTACTATCAGCATTCAGTCCTTGATGCCAGAAACAGAAGTGGTCTAAATTACAAGCCTGATGACCATAATTGTTGGTCTGAACTTCATGAAGACATACATCCACCAACTATACAACCCAGATTGCACTTTATTTAACTAATTCAATGTAAATTTACATAGACCATCCATGACCTCCGTGACCCCCAATGTCAAAGGCGCCGGACCAGCCCACAACCGCTCTTTACAGTTGGTGGCCATACACACTCACTCATGATACACAGGTTAGATTGTGATAGTTCTATCTGTTAATAAATACTGTTAAACTTTAATCAATCAATCAGCAACATAGTTTAAAACAATGAGGTAAATAAAAGGAAAGCAAATTAATACGAATATAGGTATGTTAAGTTTTGCAAAATGTTCAGCAACACAAGCAATTTACAAGACATGTAGGTATCTGACTCGGCTCTAGCCGAATATCAAATAGTGCAAACCGGTGCACCTGCAAGATTAAAAATATTGAATAATTCCAATTATAAGCCTTTAAATCAAGACTTAGAATATAACGTCCAAAATTTTCCTGAACATTAATTTATAATACTCTTGAATCAATAGTGCCTACATTCGGACACTCCTGAACACAATAGTCATTTCAAGAATTTCAGTCAAGTGCAATATCTTTCCCTTGTTCAAGATACCAAACAAAATAATTAATTACCAATAGTCAGTTAACTTATTGATTAATTTTTTAAATTGATTCTTGTATTGTTAGGTAAAAGAAATAAGTGTGCAAAATTGCAGCTTGATCTCAGATTGGGTGTGGTACAAACAATGTTTACTAGCTTTTTACCAGAGTGAGTTAATAAAAGCTTTGTAAAAATATTTCTGATTGCACAGATTTATTATTGTTAGTCTAGATCTATTACAAATTTAATTACATGCTTGCCCCAAACTAATTGATACAACTACACTAAATATATTAATAAGCTTTTTTTTTTTTTTTTTTTATTTTGCTTGTTGTTGTTTTTTTTAGAATGAGCTTATTTTCGTTTATTTTATTTAGAAAATAGATAGTGTGAAGGAAAAGAGACCTTAGATATTTGACCAATCAAAGCAACTGAGACTTTCTGTATAATTTGGCTATTATAAACTGTTTTATTGATGTATCATGCAGACTTTATCATAATCTTTTTAATAAAGATGTTTTTCCTTAATGTCACGTATTACGAATTGAATTCTACTTTTAAATGGCTTGCCTAGGGGAACGTGACAATAGAAAAGCAGTTGTGTCACTTGTCTTAAGTCTGAATTTAATCAAAGACTTACAATGAATAACAAAAAAAAAAAAAATGACACAAGAAATCGGAAGGTAAAATATCAACTTAATGTTTAATAAAATATAACTTGAATAGTACTTTTAACTGTATCACATAAAGCAAGAAAAAAAAACAACATTTACTCAATACAAAATGGAAGGGTTGACCAAAACCCTTTTACAAAAAAATGGCATGTAAAAATATTACAATACAAGAGTTTGAAAATATAATTACAAATACAAGCAAGGCCTTGAAAAAAAAAATCTTAACTTACACGATCAATTGGTATACCACGCACGGGTCGCGCAATGTCTCCGCTATTCTGTCTCACGGCTGTCTCCGTATGTCTGTCTGTCAACGTTACGCGGGCGGTCTTTATATAATCTACCGCGCGTCGATCTCAAGACAAATCTAGTAATTTCTAGAACCAAATAAGTCATCAATTTCCCAGATCTAGAACGCTCTTCAAAGAGACAGAAAAAAAAAAAAACACCCTCCTTTCAACCAGAGGTACACACATAGGTCAAGGACCGGTCACTGTCTGTGTGGCTTGACGAATAAAAAAAAAACTTATTACACAAGGGGCAGACAACCTACCCGTCTCTCGACCGCAACAGGTCAAAGAAGAAAAAAACAATGCCTAGATACGTAACACCTCCCTCCTAAAAATAAAAAGTTTACATTTCCACGAAATGGAAATCTTTTTAGAATAATTACAAAAAATATTTACATTACAGAATGTATTTATCATGATATATATAAAAAAAAAATATACATCAAAATACTTTTTACAATCTAGATAAGGCATCGGCGATAACATTTTCGCTGCCTTTTATGTGTTTAAGATCTAGGTTGTACTCTTGTAAAAATAAACTCCACCTGAGAAGTCGTTGGTTCTTGCCAGACATTTTGTGGATAAATGTAAGGGGATTGTGGTCAGTAAATACAACCAGTGGCCATCTGGACCCACTGATATAAAAATCAAAGTGTTGTATAGAAAGAATCAACCCAAGACATTCTTTTTCCACAGTAGAATAATTTCTTTGATGTCTATTAAATTTCTTGGAAAAGAAACAAATAGGGTGCTCTACTTGGAAATTATCTTCTTGGTAAAGGACTGACCCAACACCTGTGTCACTGGCGTCAATAGCTAACCTAAAAGGTTTTCCGAAGTCAGGAGCCATCAAAATGGGGGAGCTAGATAATATCTGCTTAATTTGGTTAAAGGCTTTCTGACATTCATCCGTCCAAGTAAATCGGACGTTCTTTCTCAGGAGGTTTGTTAAAGGACTGGCAATGACAGAAAAATTTTCGCAAAATTTTCTATAATATCCAGACATTCCCAAAAATCTTCGGAGTTGTTTCCGATCAGCAGGGATAGGGAAAGCTTGGATAGCTTCTACTTTGGCCATTACAGGTTTCACCTGGCCTTGTCCTACAATATGGCCTAAGTATTGGATGGAAGCCTGGCAAAAATCACTCTTACTCAGGTTTACAGTAATTTTTGCATGTAAAAGTTTAGTAAAAAGACAATGCAGTTGTTTACAATGGCTAGAAAAATCTTGGCTAAAAATTACTACATCGTCTATGTATGCGTGGCAATTCTCCATGTCAGCAAGCAGGGCATTTATCATTCTCTGGAAAGTGGCAGGAGCATTCTTCATGCCAAATGGCATCACTTTGTATTGGTACAGACCATCAGGGGTGACAAAGGCGGAGATTTCCTTTGCCCTATCAGTCAGGGGAACCTGCCAATAACCTGAAAGTAGGTCTATTTTGGTGATGTACTTAGCGTCACCAATACGATCTATGAGATCGTCTATCCTAGGGATAGGAAACGAATCGGTCTTTGTGACAGCATTTACCTTACGGTAGTCTGTACAAAAACGATAAGTCTTGTCCTGTTTAGGTATCAAGACACATGGGGAGCTCCAGCTACTGGAACTTGGTTCAATGAGGTCATTTTCAAGCATATACTTGATTTCTGACCTAAGTATGGCAAGTTTTTCAGGGTTAACCCTGTAAGGATGCTGCTTGACTGGAGTAGCCTCGCCAACATCTACATCATGCATTATAACATTAGTCTGTTTTGGTACATCAGAAAAAATGTCATTAAATTCATTAATGAGCTTCATGATAACTGGCCTTTCTGTCGAAGACAGATGAGACAGTTTTACATCCAAATTCTGTAATACAAAAGAATTAGGTATTTTGTATTGTCCAAATTTCTCCTTTACAATATCATCATCAATAGGAGAAACATGGCTATTTGAACAACTTTTGACTGTATTTAAAACACAATTACTCTTATCTGAGTGATCTGGCCGAGATACATAAGGCTTCAGCATGTTTATATGACATAGCTGAGTCTTTTTCCTATGGTCAGGAGTTTTGATTGTGTAATTGAGGTCACTAATTTTGGTCTCAATTTCATAGGGACCAAAATATCTGGCTTGCAAGGGTTGACCTGGTATGGGCAAAAATACAAGCACCTTATCCCCGGGAGAAAATTCTCTAACACGGGCCTTTCTATCATACCAGCGTTTCATGCTGCATTGGGTGTTTTGTAAGTTATTTTTGGCCAGAACACAAGCATCATAAAGTCTAGTTTTAAACTTACTTACATAGTCTAAAAGTCCTTCAGTGGCTGTTGGTGACAACAAAGTCTCTTTTATACATTTCAAGGGACCGCGCACCGAATGGCCAAAGACTAAGTCAAAAGGGCTGAATCCCAACGATTCCTGGACGGATTCACGGGTTGCAAACAGCAGCATGTGGATTCCTTCGTCCCAGTCTTTTTCGTGCTCAAAGCAATAGGTTCGGATCATGTTCTTGAGAGTCTGATGGAATCGTTCAAGAGCGCCTTGCGACTCGGCATGATACGCACTCGACATGCAGTGTTTGATGCCCAACTGAGTCATGACTTGCTTGAAAAGATTGGCCGTGAAATTCGTTCCTTGGTCCGATTGGATGGACTTTGGTAGACCAAATAGAGTAAAGAACTTGATTAAGGCCTTCACAATGTTTGATGCTTTTATGTTCCTTAGAGGAATAGCCTCAGGAAAACGAGTTGAAGCACACATAATGGTCAACAGGTATTGGTTGCCAGCTTTTGTCCTTGGGAGAGGACCAACACAGTCAATAAGTACTCTGCTGAAAGGTTCTTCAAAGGCTGGAATCGGCTTCAGAGGAGCAACAGGGATCTTTTGATTTGGCTTGCCAACCATCTGACAGGCATGACAGGATCGGCAGTACTGGATGACATCTTTCTTCAAACGTGGCCAGAAGAAGTGGGACATAATCTTGTGGTATGTCTTGTGGATGCCGTGATGACCTGACATTGGTGTGTCATGAGCCAGATTCATGATGTACGCTCGGTATCTTTCTGGTAACACGATTTGATGGCATATTCTCCATTCTTCTTCGTTGGATGCGTCTGGAGGTTTCCATTTCCTGAAGAGCATATCATCTTGGATGTAGTAGCACGTTGATGCTAGCTCTGCCTCTTGTGATGTCATTGCGGTTTCTCGGAGTTTGGCGAGCTCTGGATCCTTCTTTTGGTCCTCAATCAACTGTTTTCGAGTTGATGCCGGCTTTTCAGAATTTGGCGTTGGTTCTTCTTCAAGAGAAGCAAAGAATGTGGTGCTCAAGTCCACATCATCGTGGTTACTGTTGGCTTTGATAACGTTCTCTTCTTGAGATGCTTTCAACCTCATTGCCCTTGTTACTGCACACGCTGGATATAACTCTAGGTCTTCCTCGGGTGTGGCAGATAAGTCGGGTGTTTGAGTGACGATGGGTTCGGCTATCACCTTTCCACCTGCTAAGTCATTGCCTAACAGCAATGAGATGCCTTCCAATGGTAATGTTGGTCGGACACCTACAACAACCGGTCCAGTAATAAGATTTGACTTTATGTCGATTAGATGTAGAGGCACATCTATACATCCAAGCTCTACGCCTCGTAACAGGATGCTCTTCCCAGTCGATGATGATTTTGACAAGGGCAAGATACCCTCTAAAAGTAGCGATTGTGAGGCACCTGTGTCTCTCAAAATGGTGATAGGTCGTAGACTTGTAGAATCACCGGGTAGTGATACGAATCCTTCCGAAATGAAAGGCTTAAAATCCTCTAATAAAACATCAATTTTGGTTGATGCAGACTGGACTTGGGTCGAACTCTCGCTGGAGTCATTGACATCTCTAGGAGACGCAGTGGAGAAACTCTTTCTTGAGTCAGTAGAACATCTTGTGGATGTATTTGGAGAACTCTTGATGGAGTCATTGGAACATCGGGGTGATGTCTTATGGGAACTCTTGATAGAGTCATGGGAACATCGGGATGATGTATTATGGGAACTCTGGATAGAGTCATTGGAACATCGGGGTGATGTCTTATGGGAACTCTTGATAGAGTCATGGGAACATCGAGATGATGTATTATGGGAACTCTGGATAGAGTCATTGGAACATCGGGGTGATGTATTATGGGAACTCTCGATAGAGTCATTGGAACATCGGTGTGATGTATTAGGTAAACTCTTGTTTGAGTCATTGGAACATCGGCTTGATGTATTTGAAAAACTCTTGTTTGAGTCATTGGAACATCGGCTTGATGTATTTGAAAAACTATTGTTTGAATCATTGGAACATCGGCTTGATGTATTTGAAAAACTCTTGTTTGAGTCATTGGAACATCGTAAAGATGAATTTGAAGAACTCACTGTTGAGTCATTTGAACACCGTGGAGACATTTTCGGAGAGTCTTGTACAGTCACTACATTTGAAACAGGTGGTGTCGAGGTATTCTTGATATGACTTGATGATGAGGGAGTAAACCTCGACGACCACTGTACTGTGCAAGCGCTGACTTTTGAAGGAGCTTTTTCGTTTCTCTTCCTCAATTTCCAGCAATCGTCAATTTTATGGCCTTCTCGTTTGCAGTAGGAACAAGTAGCTTTACTTGTAGTAGGTTTTCTGTCATTTGTACTGCTGTTCTTGATGGAGTTGCTAGCAATGGACTCAGGCTGTTTGACTTGTTTTGGCTTGACATCCGTCGTATACTTGGCAAATTGATGTGATATTATATAATCGTCTGCCAACACTGCAGCCTTGTGCACATCTTCCTCGCCACGATCAGCTATATGCGTACGGACGTCCAGCCGCACACAACTCTTGAACTCTTCCATCAGCATTAGGTTCTTGAATTTGGCAAAGTCGGTGCCGATTTCCTTGGAAGTGAGCCATTTTTCAAAGCGTCGCTCCTTTTCCCGCAGGAATTCTACATGGGTTTGGCCATCCGATTTGCGACAATCCCTGAACTGCTTTCGGTAAGCTTCCTGAACAAGTTCATATGCCTTAAGAATTAAGGCCTTAACAACATTATAATCTTTTTGTTGTTCAATGGTCAAAGAACAAAATACCTCTGCAGCTCTACCAGTCAAAACTGTTTGCAGCAAAGTGGGCCACAAAGTTTCAGGTACATTAAAATTTTTCACAGCAAGTTCAAATTGTGGAAAATAATTGTCAATTGTGGCTTCATTAAAGCGTGGAATTATTTTCAAAAATTTTGTTGCTTCAGCAGTATGACTGGCAGGGGAAGAATCTGGTCTTACATTAGCAGCTAACTCTAATTTTTTAAACTCTATTTGTAATTTCATTTCTATTTCTTTCTGCTCTCTAGCCGCTGCAAGCTCTAATTCTTTTTGTTTAATTTCTCTCTGCTCTCTAGCCGCTGCAAGCTCTAATTCTTTTTGTTTAATTTCTCTCTGCTCTCTAGCCGCTGCAAGCTCTAATTCTTTTTGTTTAATTTCTCTCTGCTCTCTAGCCGCTGCAAGCTCTAATTCTTTTTGTGCGGCCTGTTGTTTAATTTCCTTCTCTTTTAAAGCTAACTGGGCTTCTATTTCCATTTGTTTTAATTTTATCTGAAGTTCTAAATCTGATTTACCCTCATCGGGTCTAAGGGTTTCTAAAAGGTCTTCAGAAAACACTTCCTCGTCTACATAATGGATTACAATGTTATCTCTGATTTCTTGTTTAAGGGCATTTGATTTTATTTTTAACCCTAAATGTTTAGAAATAAGGACCAGTTCCTTCCTAGTAAAAGCATCAAGCTCTTCCACAGAGGGATTTGCAAGAAAAACCTGAATATCCATGACTAACTATCAACTATTACAAGCAAAAATATGTATACAATGTAAATATACAGTACAAAATCAGTACAACAAAAAAAACCTTAAGAGAGTTTGGTCAATACTATTGATACTTTACTTCCGACTCTTTGAACAAAAAAAAAAAATTTTGTTAAAGTCAAATTCGCCTTTACAAAATTACTCAAGTAAGACGAAAATAGGTTCAGAAAAATATCCGGGACGAAAGCCCTCAAACTTCTTTTGTCACGTATTACGAATTGAATTCTACTTTTAAATGGCTTGCCTAGGGGAACGTGACAATAGAAAAGCAGTTGTGTCACTTGTCTTAAGTCTGAATTTAATCAAAGACTTACAATGAATAACAAAAAAAAAAAAAATGACACAAGAAATCGGAAGGTAAAATATCAACTTAATGTTTAATAAAATATAACTTGAATAGTACTTTTAACTGTATCACATAAAGCAAGAAAAAAAAACAACATTTACTCAATACAAAATGGAAGGGTTGACCAAAACCCTTTTACAAAAAAATGGCATGTAAAAATATTACAATACAAGAGTTTGAAAATATAATTACAAATACAAGCAAGGCCTTGAAAAAAAAAATCTTAACTTACACGATCAATTGGTATACCACGCACGGGTCGCGCAATGTCTCCGCTATTCTGTCTCACGGCTGTCTCCGTATGTCTGTCTGTCAACGTTACGCGGGCGGTCTTTATATAATCTACCGCGCGTCGATCTCAAGACAAATCTAGTAATTTCTAGAACCAAATAAGTCATCAATTTCCCAGATCTAGAACGCTCTTCAAAGAGACAGAAAAAAACAAAAAACACCCTCCTTTCAACCAGAGGTACACACATAGGTCAAGGACCGGTCACTGTCTGTGTGGCTTGACGAATAAAAAAAAAACTTATTACACAAGGGGCAGACAACCTACCCGTCTCTCGACCGCAACAGGTCAAAGAAAAAAAAACAATGCCTAGATACGTAACACTAAGTTGTAAATAAATCAAATTTCATTTTCTAGAACCTGTTGATTTTTTACTGTGGTTGCAAAACAATAGCCATTGTAGGTCTCAATTGTAGGTATGAATTGTAGGTCTCAATTATAGGTCTCATTTTTGTTTCTGTTATTGAATTATTGGAAGTGAACATTTTCATTTCTTTCTTTTGTTCTTTTAAAGCAAGTTTATATGTAAACAATAGAGACATTTAGCCATTCACAAACATTTGTATTCCAAGTGTCTCATCAATAGTAAGTCTGCCAAATCAAAATTAAATAGGTTTGAATTGACATCTTGAAATACAAGTTTGAGAACAAAATATTGATTATACAAACAAAAAGTATTCTAATCAAATAATGATAATAAACTTGGGCCATTACCATAGCTTACAAAAATGGTTCAACTAAATAGTGTAGAACTGATTTCTGAAACTTATTCTATGCATTGTTTAGGGATTCTCAAAAGAAATGAGTGTTAGGATAGAGACATAAACAAATTTGGTTTTCTTTTGTAGTTTGGAGATGAGGTGGCTAAGTGGTAAAGTGCTTGGCTTTTAAACTGAGGATTCCAGGTTTGAATCCTGATGAAGACTGGGATTTTTTTATTTTGGGATCTTGTGCCTCTGAGTCCACCCAGCTCTTATGGGTACCTGATTTTAGTTGGGGAAAAAGTAAAGGCTGTTGGTCGTTGTGCTGGCCATATGACACCTTAGTTAACGTGCGCCAAAGAAATAGAGGACCTTTACATCATCTGCCCCATATATTGCAAGGTCTGAAAGGGGAACTTTACTTACTTTGTAGGTGGGAATACTTATAAAAATACTTATTGCATAAAAATGTGTCAAAAAATGATGTTAAAGGGCTTGAAAAAAAAATGACTATAAAGGCATAGAGCATTTGTGTAACGCAGTGATACCAAAACTTTTGTTGACATGCCAGGGCTCAATTAAATGCTTTTTAAAAAATATTTCCCACACTGTTGGATGTTTTTTAAGGGCCTTAAAAGAATATGCCACAGACCATATATTCCTGCAGGTCATATGCTGTTCATCACTCGTGTCAAGCTAAGCTTAGAAATGTATAGAACATTTTTAGTAATGTATAGAACATTTTTAGTAGTTAACTGTTACTAAAATTACATTTTCTATTTGTACGTGTCAATCATATCTTAAGCTACCCACTGAAACTATTATAAAATAATACACATCAAAAAATTATGAATATTTGGACTTACTTAGACTTATATCTTCCATCACCGGTTTTTAAATATGGCAGCAAGCTCTCTTCACAGAAATTGGTCACAAGTGACATCAAACTGGGTTAGTGCCTATGGATTTAAGTTCTAGGAAAGTGTCACATCTTGGTGATGGCCCTTTTTTTATTTTCCTGCCTCCATGTTTCCTCTTGTCTAAGGATTGGTCCAGCTAATATCATAAAATGTTTGGTCATCACTTCACTTAGATTATTTCTTTGTTGGTGACAAGATCCTGGTATGCTGTTCCTAGGATCTTTCTCAGCCATCACTGCTAAGCAATGTTTAGCTTTTTTTTTTTCTACCTTTATGAATATCTTCCATATCTCTCAAGCATTGATTGTGTTGAGACTAAGATTGTGTTGAAGAGATGGGGCTTGGTTCCCAAGCAAATTGATTTGTTGCAATATGGCTCTTGTTTTCCCTATCCCACATGCTTGTGTTGAATATTTACTACTTTCTAAAGATTACAATTGACTATCTCTTCAAGCCAAACTTAGCTTTTAAAACAACAAACAAAAGGGTTGTCAAAATAAGACATGTACTATTATTTGTTGACATACAGTTGAATGTTGAAGTTTGTTTCAGATTTGACCTGGTTGACACAGAAGGTATGACAGAGGATCAACTCAGAGACATTCCTTACACTAAAGTAGAGTAAGTAGGAAACATCATCTTTGGGAGAGCTCTCCTTTAAGGGGTTCAACTACCTAGGAACCTTTTTTTAAGTTTATATATTCAAATGATGTATTTGATCATAAGAACACATACTATGCCTTAAATGAATATTTTAAACAAATGGTAGGCACTATATTTGCTAATGTCATCCTGTGCTAAGACCATATTTAAACATGTATACCAAATATTATGATACTTGAATAGATATTTTTTTGAGAAAATGATTCTTAAAAACACATACCAATGTAAAATGGACATTTGGAGACAAATCCAAATTAAAACAATGAGTAAGAAAAACAAGATATGTATGTATATTGCTTAAAAAGATATTTTTTTAGCTCATGTGACATTTAGGAAAAGAAGCAAACACAAAATTCATTAAAATATTGTTAAGGCTTCTTGCTTTCTCAATATTTCAACATAAAGTAGGAAAGTATCATTCATGTGAACTATCTGATGAAGAAAACCTCTAAGTTTATTAAAGACAACTAGGAAGGTAATAAAAATTGAGGACAGAATATCATGAGCAGTGAATCTTAAGAAGATATTATTAGCCTAAATGTCAAGCATACAGATACAAATATAAAAACTGAAGAAGACTAAATATCTTAGAAAGTTGTGATGTATTGCTCAAACAACTACATAAGCTCAAGCGCAGATCATGGTAGAAATGATTCTTTGGAAACTACTATTCAACTTAGTCAAGTCTATAATCGAATGTTTGGACACCATAGTTATACATTTTTAAAACATTTTGTATTTCTAATAGTAAAGAATGTTTTTAGCCTTAGTCTACTTGATCAGTTATATTTCTTACAATAAGGTAGAATAAGCAGCCAATTGACCATTACTACTATGTTTTATTGAGCTAAGTATGAAATCATAATATTTATCCATTTTGGATCTAGCTTTATTCTATATAATACCAAAACACAAGGCAAATAATTAACATACACTATTTGTTGTTTTCCCTTAGAACAAAATCAAACTTATTCAGAGTAAAGTATTCTCCTAAAATCAGACATAAAATCTGGGCATCAAGAAGAAAAAGTTTTGGGTAAATATTTCATATATTAATTAATTGTTTGTTTACTGGTATAATAGCTACCAAAAGTTAACAGAAAATGTTTTGTTTATAAAGGTTAAGAATGTATATTGTATGTAAATACTACACACATTTTTTTAGTGTTCAGTTTTTATATACAGTGATGTCTGCAATGGCTTGCAGAAGGTGGACTATTTTAGTCCCCAAAGAATCTCACTTTTTTTTTTTATGTTTGCTTTTTGAGTTGTTTTTGTTGGTTTTGCAGCGCCTTACATGGAGAAACCACTTATTTTTTTGTGGTCTTACTAAATAGGTTGTTCCAGATTTTAAAAAAAAGAAAAACAAATTAATGCCAAATAATTACTCTTTAAAGTTATATTACATTTAATTTTCCTGCTAAAATGTTGCAAAAATCTCAATATGAATAATAGGCTGTTCCTGAGTTTTTATGGGAAACAAAATAACTACAAATAATTGCTTGAAATTGCTCTTTCATTTTCTTACATTTAATTTTAAGTGTCCAGAAATCTCGCTAATGTTTTTTTCCAGATTTTTAATGAAAAACATATTAACGCTTAATGATTGTTTGTCTGATTTATATTGCATTCAATTTTCTTTTTCAAAGGGAAAAAAAATCTCATTTTTGATAATAGGTGGTTATCTTTTTCAAGTTAAAACAAATTACTGCCAAATGTTTTTTTAACCCTCTTAAGACAGAGACTTTTGGCATATCTTATGCCAAAAAGATGGAGCCCTATTTCCAAACTAAGCACTTCTCTTACAAAACAATTCCTAACAAATAAACTAATTACTTAACATACACAAACTATATATATTATTGAAGAGAAATAAATGAACTTATACAATCTGAATCCAACTGAAATATTAACATTTATTAAAAATAAGCCACGCTAATTTGCAGAATTAATGCGCAAAATTTTCAAACAAAATTTTTAAAAAGGAGTTTTTTAAAAAAGTTTTAGTCCTGAATAAGTCCTAATACTTGTGTTTGTGGAAACAAAGCCTTTGGAGACACTTCTGTCACATTAAAAAAAAGCGTAAAACATTCTACTGGGTTTGTCAACACTATACTAGATGTACTACTATTGTAAACCTAGATCCAAAGCTTTCCTAAATACTACCCTGATTTTTATTAGGGCTATTGGAGAAAATAAAATCAGAGTCAATGAGTTTGCTTTCATCAATATCACTGGCTGAAATGTTAAAATTTTCACTTATCACTAGCTAACTTCATTAACCCCCATTAAAGTTTAATAATGTGTAAATATAGTAAGTACTAATCTGATTAGCTGATACAAATACTAGCTAGCCAATCTTGAAAACAATGAGGCCGATTGGCTGCTATGTCTTTTTTGCTAAATAGCCTTGGGCAGATAGATTGGCTGCATTGTCTTAAGAAGGTTAAAATAATATTCTTGCCTCCATAAGTCTAAATATTTTTAAGTGTCGTGATTCCTTGCTCAATTAATTAATTTGTTTGATAGCTATTTTCACAAGCTCCTATTGCAAACATTGGTGCAAATGCTATTACAAATGGTTTGCACAGTTTTTTTAGGCTTAGTGATTCATTAAAACTCCTTCATGTTTGCAAAGAAATGTTTAAATCAAGCACAATAGCCGATGACATCACATATAAGCAGAAATATTTTATTCCCATTCAAGTCATTCAAAACAACTTAATTCATAAAAGATGCATTGTGATTATGACCTGTCAGAAATTTTAAGTCCAAATAAATTTTACAATAATGAAACTTTTAAAACAAAATAACAATTGACCTTGATTTGTCCTGGTGTGGCCAGTAAGATTTTTTTTTCTTATTGTAATACATGGACCTTGAAATGTCCAATTTGTGTGATAACCACTCTTTGTAATCTTGTTTTTTTCTGTAACTTGAAATTTTCATTTTCTGTAACTTTTTGTGTTTTACTTTTTGTAGTCTTTTGAAATTTGTGTTTTGTATAACATTAGCCATCTCAGTTTGAATCTGAAATAATAGAAAAACATTAAATCTAATTAGTATTGTGTTCATTTAGCTTCAATTGACTTTTGTCAAATGGTGTTCGTTTTCTTTTCATTTTCTACAAAGTGATGTAGACAGAAACAGTCCCAGTAAATCAGGTAGTAATTCAACAGTGTCACGACAAGATAGCTACTATACTGACCCTTCAGGAAAATATATTTAGTAAGTTGTCTTATGAACATAATACTGTTAGGTTTTATCCAGAAACTAATATCAAATTGTATTCATCAAATGAGTTGTTCTAAATTTGGTGGAATTATTTGAAGTTTAAGAAATGCAGTGTAGGTTATCTCTTATGTGTGGCTAAGTTTAAACCCAACTTGAGTTGTGTGGCTTAGTAGCTCTGTATCAGGGTGCTCTAGTTTTAAACCCAACTCGAGTTGTTTTGCTGACCACCTAAAGGCAGAATGAAAACCTTCTCCCAGATATCCCCTCCCCCTAACAGGTCTTTAAAAGAGCTTGGACCATGGCACACAGAGCACATTATAGTATGAAAACTATGACCTACAACAGTAATTCTAAGGACAAACTTCAAAATGACTTAGACAGATGACTAGTCTAACTTTACCTTGAATAACATACAAAATAAAACTTATGGACAAGAAACTTTATAGAGTAGATAAACTTTAAAAAGCAAGACAAGAGGTGGGTGGAAGGCAAAGAAAGTTTACAAAGTAGACAGAAGTAAAGAGACAGGTGGGTGAAAGGCAAAGAAAGTTTACAAAGTAGACAGGATTAAAGAGACAGGTGGGTGGAAGGCAAAGAAAGTTTACAAAGTAGACAGAAGTAAAGAGACAGGTGGGTGGAAGGCAAAGAAAGTTTACAAAGTAGACAGAAGTAAAGAGACAGGTGGGTGGAAGGCAAAGAAAGTTTACAAAGTAGACAGGATTAAAAAGACAGGTGGGTGGAAAGCAAAGAATGTTTACAAAGTAGACAGGATTAAAAAGACAGGTGGGTGGAAGGCAAAGAAATTTTACAAAGTAGACAGAAGTAAAGAGACAGGTGGGTGAAAGGCAAAGAAAGTTTACAAAGTAGACAGAAGTAAAGAGACAGGTGGGTGGAAGGCAAAGAAAGTTTACAAAGTAGACAGGATTAAAGAGACAGGTGGGTGGAAGGCAAAGAAAGTTTACAAAGTAGACAGAAGTAAAGAGACAGGTGGGTGGAAGGCAAAGAAAGTTTACAAAGTAGACAGGATTAAAAAGACAGGTGGGTGGAAGGCAAAGAAAGTTTACAAAGTAGACAGAAGTAAAGAGACAGGTGGGTGAAAGGCAAAGAAAGTTTACAAAGTAGACAGAAGTAAAGAGACAGTTGGGTGGAAGGCAAAGAAAGTTTACAAAGTAGACAGGATTAAAGAGACAGGTGGGTGGAAGGCAAAGAAAGTTTACAAAGTAGACAGAAGTAAAGAGACAGGTGGGTGGAAGGCAAAGAAAGTTTACAAAGTAGACAGAAGTAAAGAGACAGGTGGGTGGAAGGCAAAGAAAGTTTACAAAGTAGACAGGATTAAAAAGACAGGTGGGTGGAAGGCAAAGAAAGTTTACAAAGTAGACAGGATTAAAGAGACAGGTGGGTGGAAGGCAAAGAAAGTTTACAAAGTAGACAGAAGTAAAGAGACAGGTGGGTGGAAGGCAAAGAAAGTTTACAAAGTAGACAGAAGTAAAGAGACAGGTGGGTGGAAGGCAAAGAAAGTTTACAAAGTAGACAGAAGTAAAGAGACAGGTGGGTGGAAGGCAAAGAAAGTTTACAAAGTAGACAGAAGTAAAGAGACAGGTGGGTGGAAGGCAAAGAAAGTTTACAAAGTAGACAGAAGTAAAGAGACAGGTGGGTGGAAGGCAAAGAAAGTTTACAAAGTAGACAGAAGTAAAGAGACAGGTGGGTGGAAGGCAAAGAAAGTTTACAAAGTAGACAGAAGTAAAGAGACAGGTGGGTGGAAGGCAAAGAATGTTTACAAAGTAGACAGAAGGATGGAAAACAAAGAAAAGAAAGACAACGCTAACTACTTATCACACATCAAGGACAAAGTTATGCTAAAATGATAGAAAATGTATGTTAAAAATGAAGAGAAACTTGACTTGATAGAAATCTAGTTTTATAAAATGTAAGGCTATCAACAGCTAATTCTATTTAGACTTTTCTTGTTTTGAAATTAACAATTTAAATAATTCTTTTTTCTAGTGGCAGCAGAGTTTCTGGCAGTCTTAGTCAAGGTAACTTACCCAGATTTCAAAATCCAGAAAGCCACCAATCCAATGCATTTGATCAATCTCTAGCCACTAATCTTTTAAGTGAATTGAATTCATCACATCCTAAGAATTCTCTTTATAATGAAAACAAAAGGTACAATGAAAAGCAACACAATTCTTCACAATCTCAAACAAATTGGAATGAAGTTAACAATGTGAGTGAATCAGATGGATACAAGAACTATTCACTTAATACAAATCCTAAATATTCTCATTCTAAACATTATAGCACATACCAGCAACTCAGAGAAACCCCAAAAGTAAATACAAGTGACTCTAATAGACTATCTTATAGAGAAGAATTGAACTACACTGCACATAATATGCAAAATTCTAAGTCTAACACAGGATCTGACTTCAGCAACAAAAATAGTTATGTGGGCAGCAATTATAAGCACTCCACATCTACAGAATTCCATCATCAATCAGTTCAGTCCCATTCAAAAAAAGACTTGATTGGAAGCATAAGAGATTCCAGAAATCATTCACCTTATTATCGAGAAACTTTGCCAGATGATGCTTCTACTCTGACTAAAGGCTCTTCTAGGTAAGTTTGTCTGACTTAATGTTTCCTGACATGTTTTAATTAGCTACTTAAACTCTGTATGTGTTGTTTGGTAGGTGGTCATTTTGCTACATCTTTGAGTGACTTAGATTTAAATTCCTCCTACACCATTGGCATTTAAAGCAGAAAGCTGTCTCCAGAAAGATTGGCTACAAGTGACATCCACAGTTTCTTCCCAGCTAGTGCTTAAGGATTTTTAGTCTTCTAGGAATTAGTGGCTCTGTGTCAGATAGGGACCTTTTGTATTCCTTGTTTCGGCCTCCATGTATAGGCTCTTTTTAGTGAACTTGTTTCATCATGTCATGATAATCGCATGATCTTCAATTACCACTTCACTTAGTTGGCAAGATTTGAGACATTTGTTTACTACTTAATTTTTTTTAAAAAAGATTTATAGAAAAAATCACAAGATGTCTAAACAGCATCATCTTTTTGCTCTTGTATACATTCTCATTACATGTTTGTCTACATTCTCTTTACATGTTTGTTTACCCTGTCATTACATGTTAGTTTACTCTGTCATTACATGTTTCTTTACCCTGTCATTGCATGTTTGTCTACACTCTCATTGCATGTTTGTTTACCCTGTCATTATATGTTTGTTTACCCTGTCATTGCATGTTTGTCTACACTCTCATTACATGTTTGTTTACCCTGTCATTGCATGTTTGTTTACCCTGTCATTGCATGTTTGTCTACACTCTCATTGCATGTTTGTCTACACTCTCATTACATGTTTGTTTACCATGTCATTGCATGTTTGTTTACCCTGTCATTATATGTTTGTTTACCCTGTCATTGCATGTTTGTCTACACTCTCATTGCATGTTTGTCTACACTCTCATTACATGTTTGTTTACCCTGTCATTGCATGTTTGTTTACACTCTCATTGCATGTTTGTCTACACTCTCATTACATGTTTGTTTACCCTGTCATTGCATGTTTGTTTACCCTGTCATTGCATGTTTTGTTTACCCTGTCATTGCATGTTTCTTTACCCTGTCATTGCATGTTTGTCTACACTCTCATTGCATGTTTGTTTACCCTGTCATTATATGTTTGTTTACCCTGTCATTGCATGTTTGTCTACACTCTCATTACATGTTTGTTTACCCTGTCATTGCATGTTTGTTTACCCTGTCATTGCATGTTTGTCTACACTCTCATTGCATGTTTGTCTACACTCTCATTACATGATTGTTTACCATGTCATTGCATGTTTGTTAACCCTGTCATTATATGTTTGTTTACCCTGTCATTGCATGTTTGTCTACACTCTCATTGCATGTTTGTCTACACTCTCATTACATGTTTGTTTACCCTGTCATTGCATGTTTGTTTACCCTGTCATTGCATGTTTGTCTACACTCTCATTGCATGTTTGTCTACACTCTCATAACATGTTTGTTTACCCTGTCATTGCATGTTTGTTTACCCTGTCATTGCATGTTTTGTTTACCCTGTCATTGCATGTTTGTTTACCCTGTCATTGCATGTTGTTTACCCTGTCATTGCATGTTTGTCTACACTCTCATTGCATGTTTGTCTACACTCTCATTACATGTTTGTTTACCCTGTCATTACATGTTTGTTTACCCTCTCCTTGAATGTTTGTTTACAATATTCGTACATATTTGCTTATACTCTCATGGCATGTTCATTTATACTCTCAATACATGTTTGTTTACATTCTTGTTATATGTTTGTTTCAATTTTTGCCATCAATTTTTTTTTTATTTGAATTTATTAGTTTTTGAATCTACAAAAGCAGTAGACCAAAATTTGAAATTAAAAAAAAACCTGTTGCATAAACCAAAGTACGTTTTGGCTTTAAGTAAAAAATTTCAATCTAGTTTTAGTAAATTTAGTAAAGCATTTAGTTAGTTCATTTGTTAAATTTCACCAATTAACTAGTTTTGATGTTCTCCAAGCAGGCCTAATAACAATCAGAGACATTCTTCAGCATACCATCAGTTTACTGATGAAAGAAATAGCAAAGATAGTCTTCAGCTCAAATACAACAGTCCTAGTTCCCAAAAAATGCAGAATACATACAATAATTTCTATAATGTTCAGGTAAACAAAAGTCACTAGATGAAAAAAAAACAAGTCTTATAATGGATAATTTTTTAAAACTCTAGAAGCATGTATTTCTTTATAATTGTTCTTCTTGGGTTTTCGACAGTGCTTCACTGAAAATGATTGAGACATGACAAAAATTATAGATTGATTTGTAAAAGTGTCTTTTTTTTTTCCATTATTTGAATGAAATGTGGCTCCAAGACTGGCTATTTTTACATTTTTTCTGTAAATAGCAAAATTTATTTCTGTTTTAAAATTTAGCAACTTCTTTAGGATATTTAAAAACAAACAATTGTTCTTGACACTTTTCTATGCTCGTGTTGCTAAATTTCAGTCATATAGATGCTCCCATTGTAAATGCTATAACCAATGTGCCATTGATGCTACACCATTAGCATTATTAAGGTATATTGAGGATTTTTCCAATTGGACATCAGAGTTAGTGGGTTAAAAAGTGGGTTAAAACTCATTTCTTTCATTTTCTTTCTTCCCTTTCTAGTGTGTTAAATTTTTTTAGTGTCATTTAGTGTTGTATTTCTATTCTCATATATTTGAGTGTCATTTTATCCTGTATTTTTATTGTGTTTTATGTTTGAATGTCATTTACTGCTGTATTTGTATTCTTTGGTTTTCTTCAGTCTCAAGGTCATTCTTATCATCACAGTCCAAGGTCAGGAAGCAATGTTTCTCCTAGAGGCACTCAGAGTACATCAAACTACCGGCAGCATACATCCAATTTAGTAACACAGTTATAAAACTGTTCAAACATGTACATTTTGTTCATTGTAAATACTGCATTTCAAATGTAATGTATGGAAGCAAGCTCATGTCAGTAACTCATTGGTGTGGACTTACTGAGTAATTCAGTCATACAAACCATGTAGAGAATTTAAGTTCCATGTCACAATTAAAAGAAAAACATTGTACCTATCATGTATCTTGTTATTTATACAAATCCTTTGTTTGTTTTTACGAATAAACATATTGTTAGTTTCTTTCTACATCTGAATGTGTGAATGTCAAAGAAATCAAGACAACAAACTAAACTATAATCCAGTATCAAACTATTCTTTTTTTAAAAGACAAAAGCTAAGTATATTTATTGATACATATTAGATACTACATATAAAAGTAATTTTCTACAGGCTTGAACTGCTAGAACTTGAAATCTCAGGCTTTGGAAATGGCTGCAGTGAGTATTTCAATTTAAAAAAAATATTTCAAATAATTCTTTCTCTAATCCTTATTATTTTGAAAATCATCAACAAATCTTGCCTAAATAAGGTGAGTAGTCGAGTCAGATTAGGAACAAATGTACTAAGTAGGCTCTTCTAATTCTTTTTGTTTAAAGACAACATTATTCATTCAATAAACATGAAATGGGCAGCTCTTAGACTATCAGATGTTAAAGAAGGATACTGTTCTAGACGTATTAAGTAGTGCTACGAGATGTTATAGAATACTGTTCTAGTTATAGAATACTGTTCTTGTTATAGAATACTGTTCTTGTTATAGAATACTGTTCTTGTTATAGAATACTGTTCTTGTTATAGACTACTGTTATAGAAAAAATGTTTTGTTCTAAAAGTACAAGTCACATTTTAGTCCCAATATAAACTAAAGAGAAAAGTTTTATGAACAAAGTGACAGGCCCCCAAACTAATGGAAATGTAAGATCTCATTCAGTTTTTTTGTTTAGTTTCTTTATGAGCCTAGGTCATTTTTGGAAGGTTGTTGGAGTTTGTTACATCTAATATGAATTATCTTGCTCTTTTAATGCTTAAAAATTATAAACACATTCTTAAACACATCTTAATTTGTCTTGGGTCTATTTATAAAATTTTCAGCATTTTCCAGCAAATATCCTTTGTAAGACCCAAAGCTTTGTTCAACCTTCTTCTGAGGAAATTGATTTTTTTTACCATTTAGAATGTATTTTCAATCATTGTTGTAAACATTTGTCAAAATACCAGTACTTGAAATTTCATGTGCATAATTGCAACTTACTGATTGTAATAAATAGTGATATAATAAACAGTGATATTTTTGGAATGGTTAATTCACCTGTGCCTTAAACTTTGATATGTAAACTATTTGAATCATGTAAAAATATCTTGAGAAGTGCTCAATGGAATGAAGTTCTGGTTCTTCAACTACTATAGACTTGAGTGGACTAAGAAATCATTGGGACTGATACACTTTGGATTGATTTGACTCTGGCTCTAGAAAAAATGTCAAATTCATTGTTTTCCCACAACACGTAGACAGCTCAATACTAACATGATGTCCTGCTGAAAGTTTAGTCTAGCTATAGCTAGTTACCAATAAAGGTTCAGTTTAGCTAAAGCTACCAATGAAAGGTTCAACATAGCTAAAGCTACCAATGAAAGGTTCAATCAAGCTTAAACTACAAATGATGCACAAACTTAAGTGCAGTTCTCCTTAGACATAATACTTTTTAGTATACTGTGGTACCTTCATTTCCAAACTTATAGTGAAATACTGGTATTTGTATTTATTCATTTAAATTGTGAGTTTTTTAAGTGAACCATATTATATGAATATTTAGCAGTACCTTGTAAATATGTTCTAGAAAATATATACTCAAAAATAAAACACTGTAACTATACTTTTTTAATAAATATTTTTTATTTGCAAATCTTTTTCATTTAGTTTTTTTTTTAATTTGAATATTGTCTTTTATTAATTGTAAACCAATAGAATCGATTTATGGTTTCCATCCTTTGTTTATTAACAGGAAAAGGGAGAAGGAAAAAAATGAATTTTACAATTATTAAGTTTAATAAAAACAAGGTTACAAAGATAGTTTGTGTGGAAACACAAACTCAGAATCGGCTCACTAAAGTAATCCACTCCTGCAGGTTTCAATATTTTCAGCATGAATATCAGAAGCTGTGAACTGCAAACTATCAACCAAATTCCCATCTCCAGCAATACTAAAGGAAGAGACGTGTATAAAGTGTTGCTAATATTAGTGTTCAATTGTTAGTCTTGACTGATGAGATGATACCACAGAGACACTCCTAAATGTAATTACTGGTTATTAGTGTTCAATTGTTAGTCTTGACAATTACCGGTTATTAGTGTTCAATTGTTAGTCTTGACTGATAAGATGATACCACAGAGACACTCCTAAATGTAATTACTGGTTATTAGTGTTCAATTGTTAGTCTTGACTGAATGAGATGATACCACAGAATTCCTAAATGTACTTACTGGTTATTAGTGTTCAATAATTAGTTTTGACTAATGAGATGATACCACAGAGACTCCTAAATGTAGTTATTAGTGTTCAATTGTTAGTCTTGACTGATAAGATGATATCACAGAGACTCCTAACTAAATGTAATTACCGGTTATTAGTGTTCAATTGTTAGTCTTGACTGGATGAGATGATACCACAGAGACTCCTACTAAATGTAATTACCGGTTATTAGTGTTCAATTGTTAGTCTTGACTGGATGAGATGATACCACAGAGACTTCTAAATGTAATTACCGGTTATTAGTGTTCTATTGTTAATCTTGACTAATGAGATGATATCACAGAGACTCCTAAATGTAATTACCGGTTATTAGTGTTCAATTGTTAGTCTTGACCTATGAGATGATAGCACCAGAGACTCCTAAATGTAATTACCGGTATTACATTTTTAATATTCATATGTATTCAACGAACACTATTGTTTCAATGTGAACCTGGTCTAACAGGTTATTGAATCATTATCTATAATTGATGGTTTTGTAAATGGCTAATCTCTTATTCATGGTCACGATGTGTATTATTTCCAGTTGTTTAAATGTCAAATTGTACTTATATTTATATGAAACCCTGTTTATTAAATGTTGTTTGAAATTATATTCGACTTGTATCCATACTTGTAGAACAGAAAATAATTAATTGAATAATACACATATTTTTTATAACATTATTTAAAAACAAAAAGAAGATTTGCTTACATTTTTTAAAAAATATATAAGATAATTACTTCGTTGATAAAGTTTCCCCTGGTTTTTTTTTTGTTTTGTTTTGTTTTGTTGTTGTTGTTGTTTTGTTTTTTGTTACTATTAAAAGTGAATAGTTAAAAAAAGGTGTAATCATGGAACTTTACCTAGAAGTTCAAATATATAGGCAGTAGATCTGGATCTACATTCAAGATAAAGATTTCAAATAAGTCTTTACTAGAATTTAGACATAGTCTAGAATCCTTGTCCTTATTAAATTCTATTCTTTTCTTAGAAATCAATGTGTTAGAGACATATCGGGAAAATGTTTTGGCATGATTATACATGACCCTTGTCTTTGAATAAATAGCGCTTAGCTTAACCAAATGTAGGCCATAATAAGACGAAATGTAAGCAATAAATGAATTTTGTATTCAATATTTTCTTTTTACACTAATAAAAAAATAATGACGATTTATTTTGTCAGAATTCGGACTTTGAATAAGAGTGCTAATGAGGAACGGCGTAACATGTGAGTTTTAATTAATTTTTTAATGTTTTAGCGGGACAGTTCCGCTTAATGCGAAACGGTAGGCTCATCTACAAGTAGCACATAAAAATGAACCAGATCTACCAAAGCAGATTGTGAAAATGGATGAAGTTTTTAAGAATCTGTTTATAAAGAGCTAAAAAACATTTTCTAATCAACACGGGTAAATCGCAAGCGTTAGATTCGTAAAATCCTTCTTTGTTTCTGTACTTTTTAAAACAAAGTGCAGGATGTGTAGACGGATGCACAAAGACCTGTTTTGAAGTCGGCGTTCCTTTAGTATAGTTTCATAGTGTAATGTTATGAACTTTGACAAATTTAAACTACCATGCTATCAGATGTTCAAGATGTTTTCTAGTTTGTGAGATCTAAATAGGATTGACGGTTAGAAAAAAATTGTGGCCACCCCACCCCCACCAATTTCCTATGCGATATTAAGAGCACTGTAAATGTTACATGAACTATTAATAAGACAAGTAATAAACTATTTACTGTGCTTCATGTTCAGTTTATCCGTGCGGCTCGAGCTTCCCCGAAACTGTCAACTGATGATTCGCTTCTTGTCGCGATTGACAAGCCGGCGATGAACGCTAATCTTACACAATGTTGACATTCTTCTCCACGTTGGAAGCTCTTGCATCGTTTTAGGATGAAGACAAATTAAGTTGAATTGAGCTCAAAAAGCGAGAAGTTAATGAAGAAACTAACCAATCAAGATACGGAATATCAAGCCATGTTCTGTAATAACTCTTAAATCCTAACACATTTGCTAGGTGTGTTTGTCGACAGTAATTTCTCGGCAGCACCAATTCAATACCTAAGTTTGTCGGCCATCAGATAGCATATTAAAAAGAGCGAATAAAATTGTTAATGAAAACAAGGTTAAGTCTGTGAGACGCGCGAAGGACAAAGGCTGCTTTTGAGACACAGTATTAGCACACAGTATTAGCCCTCAGTATTTGCAATTCTTTGCAATCGGTATTAGCCCTCAGTATTTTGAAGTCTTTGCACTCAGTACTAACCCTCAGTATTTGGAAGTATTTGCATTCAGTATTTGCCCTCAGTATTTGGAAGTATTTGCATTCAGTATTTGCCCTCAGTATTTGGAAGTATTTGCACTCAGTATTTGCCCTCAGTATTTGCAAGTCTTTGCTCTCAGTATTTGCCCTCAGTATTTGGACGTCTTTGCACTAAGTATTTGCCCTCAGTATTTGGAAGTCTTTGCACTCAGTATTTGCTCTCAGTATTTGCAAGTCCTTGCACTCAGTATTTGCCCTCAGTATTTGCCCTCAGTATTTGCAAGTCTTTACTCTCAGCATTGGCCCTCAGTATTTGGGGTATTTGCCCTCAGTATTTGCAAGTCTTTGCCCTCAGTATTTGGACGTCTTTGCACTCAGTATTAGCCCTCAGTATTTGCAAGTCTTTGCTCTCAGTATTTGCCCTCAGTGTTTGGAAGTCTTTGCTCTCAGTATTTGGAAGTCTTTGCTCTCAGTATTTGCCCTTAGTAATTGAGAGTATTTGCACTCAGTATTAGCCCTCAGTATTTGAAAGTCTTTACACTCAGTATTTGCAAGTCATTACACTCAGTATTTGCCCTCAGTATTTTGAAATCATTACACTCAGTATTTGTCCTCAGTATTTGCAAGTCTTTGCTCTCAGTATTTGCCCTCAGTGTTTGGAAGTCTTTGCACTTAGTATTTGGAAGTCTTTGCACACAGTATTAGCTCTCAGTATTTGCAAGTCTTTGCACTCGGTATTAGCCCTCATTATTTGAAAGTCTTTACACTCAGTATTTGCCAGTCATTACACTCAGTATTAGCCCTCAGTATTTTGAAATCATTACACTCAGTATTTGCCCTCAGTATTTGCAAGTCTTTGCTCTCAGTATTTGGAAGTCTTTGCACTCAGTATTAGCCCTCAGTATTTGCAATTCTTTGCACTCGGTATTAGCCCTCAGTATTTTGAAGTCTTTGCAATCAGTACTAACCCTCAGTATTTGGAAGTCTTTGCTCTCAGTATTAGCCCTCAGTATTTGGAAGTCTTTGCACTCAGTATTAGCCCTCAGTATTTGGAAGTATATGCACTCAGTTATAGCCCTCAGTATTTGGAAGTCTTTGCTCTCAGTATTTGCCCTGAGTATTTGCCCTCAGTATTTGGAATCTTTGCTCTCAGTATTTGCCCTCAGTATTTGGAAGTCTTTGCAATTAATATTAGCATTCAGTATTCGGAAGTCTTTGCACTTAGTATTTGCCCTCAGTATTTGCAAGTCTTGCACTCAGTATTTGCCCTCAGTATTTGGACGTCTTTGCCCTCAGTATTAGCCCTGAGTAATTGGAAGTCTTTGCTCTCAGTATTAGCCCTAATTATTTGGAAGTCTTTGTTCTCAGTATTAGCCCTCAGTATTTGCCCTCAGTATTTGCAAGTCTTTGCACTCAGTATTTGCCCTCAGTATTTGCATGTCTTTGCTCTCAGTATTTGACCTCAGTATTTGCCCTCAGTATTTGCAAGTATTTGCGCTCAGTATTTGGGTATTTGCCCTCAGTATTTGAAAGTCTTTGCACTTAGTATTAGCCCTCAGTATTTGGAAGTCTTTGCAATCAATATTAGCCCTCAGTAACTGGAAGTCTTTGCACTCAGAATTAGCCCTCAGTGTTTTGAAGTCAATGCTTTCAGTATTAGCCCTCAGTAATTGGAAGTCTTTGCTTTCAGTATTAGCCCTCAGTATTTCGAATTCTTTGCTCTCAGTATTAGCCCTCAGTATTTGCCCTCAGTATTTGCAAGTCTTTGCACTCAGTATTTGCCCTCAGTATTTGCAAGTCTTTGCTCTCAGTATTTGACCTCAGTATTTGCCCTCAGTATTTGAAAGTATTTGCTCTCAGTATTTGGAAGTCTTTGCACTCAGTATTTGCTGTATGTGCCCTCAGTATTTGCAAAGCTTTGCACTCAGTATTAGCCCTCAGTATTTCGAAGTCTTTGCATTCAATATTAGCCCTCAGTATTTGGAAGACTTTGCACTCAGAATTAGCCCTCAGTATTTTGAAGTCATTGCTCTCAGTATTAGCCCTCAGTATTTGGAAGTCTTTGCTTTCAGTATTTGCCCTCAGTATTTGGAAGTCTTTGCACTCAGTATTTGCAAATCTTTGCTCTCAGTATTTGCTCTCAGTATTTGCAAGTCTTTGCTCTCAGTATTTGATCTCAGTATTTGGAAGTTATTGCCCTCAGTATTTGGAAGTCTTTGCTCTCAGAATTTGCCCTCAGTATTTGGAATCTTTGCACTCAGTATTAGCCCTAAGTATTTGCCATCAGTATTTGGAAGTATTTGCACTCAATTAACCCTCAGTATTTGGAAGTCTTTGCATTCAGTGTTAGTTCTCAGTATTCGGAAGTCTTTGCTCTCAGTATTAGCTCTCAGTATTTGGACGTTTTTGCTCTCAGTATTTGCCCTTAGTATTTGGACGTCTTTGCACTCAGTATTAGCCCTAAGTATTTGGAAGTCTTTGTTCTCAGTATTAGCCCTCAGTATTTGCCCTCAATATTTTCAAGTCTTTGCACTCAGTATTTGCCCTCAGTATTTGCAAGTCTTTGCTCTCAGTATTTGACCTCAGTGTTTGGAAGTATTTGCCTCAGTATTTGCAAGTCTTTTCTCTCAGTATTTGGAAGACTTTGCTCTCAGTATTTCCCCTTAGTATTTGGAAGTCTTTGCACTTAGTATTTGGGGTATTTGCCCTCAGTATTTGCAAGTCTTTGCACTCAGTATTTGCCCTCAGTATTTGCAAGTCTTTGCTCTCAGTATTTGCAAGTCTTTGCTCTCAGTATTTGCCCTTAGTATTTGCAAGTCATTGCACTAAGTATTAACCCACAGTATTTGGAAGTCTTTGCTCTCAGTATTAGCCCTCAGTATTTGGAAGTATTTGCACTCAGTATTAGCCCTCAGTATTTGCCCTCAGTAATTGTAAGTCTTTGCTCTCAGTAATAGCCCTTAGTATTTGGAAATCTTTGCAATCAGTATTTGGTGTATTTGCCCTCAGTATTTGCAAGTCTTTGCACTCAGTATTTGCCCTCAGTATTTGCAAGTCTTTGCACTCAGTATTTGCCCTCAGTATTTGCAAGTCTTTCCTCTCAGTATTTGTAAGTCTTTGCCCTCATAGTTTGGAAGTCTTTGCACTCAGTATTTGCCTTCAGTATTTGCAAGTCTTTGCCCTCAGTATATGGAAGTCTTTGCTTTCAGTATTCGCCCTCAGTATTTTGAAGTATTTACCCTCAGTATTTGCAAGTCTTTCCTGTCAGTATTTGGAAGTATTTACTCTCAGTATTTGCCCTCAGTATTTGCAAGTCTTTGAACTCTGTATTTGCCCTCTGTATTTGCACTCAGTATTTGGATGTATTTGCACTCAGTATTAGGAAGTCTTTGCATTCAGTATTAGCCCTCAGTATTCGGAGATTTATGCTCTCAGTATTAGTCCTCAGTATTTGAAAGTCTTTGCTCTCAGTATTTGCCCTAAGTATTTGCCCTCAGTATTTGGAATCTTTGCTCTCAGTATTTGCCCTCAGTATTTGGGGTATTTGCCCTCAGTATTTGCAAGTCTTTGCCCTCAGTATTTGGACGTCTTTGCTCTCAGTATAAGCCCTTAGTATTTGCAAGTCTTTACTCTCAGTATTTGCCCTCAGTGTTTGGAAGTCTTTGCTCACAGCATTTGGAAGTCTTTGCTCTCAGTATTTGCCCTTAGTATTTGAGAGTATTTGCACTCAGTATTAGCCCTATGTATTTGGAAATCTTTGCACTTAGTATTTGGAAGTCTTTGCACTCAGTATTAGCTCTCAGTATTTGCAAGTCTTTGCACTCGGTATTAGCCCTCATTATTTCAAAGTCTTTACACTCAGTGTTTGCAAGTCATTACACTCAGTATTTGCCCTCAGTATTTTGAAATCATTACACTCAGTATTTGCCCTCAGTATTTGCAAGTCTTTGCTCTCAGTATTTGGAAGTCTTTGCACTCAGTATTAGCCCTCAGTATTTGCAATTCTTTGCACTCGGTATTAGCCCTCAGTATTTTGAAGTCTTTGCACTCAGTACTAACCCTTAGTATTTGGAAGTCTTTGCTTTCAGTATTAGCCCTCAGTATTTGGAAGTCTTTGCACTCAGTATTAGCCCTCAGTATTTGGAAGTATTTGCACTCAGTTATAGCCCTTAGTATTTGGAAGTCTTTGCTCTCAGTATTTGCCCTCAGTATTTGCCCTCAGTATTTGGAATCTTTGCTCTCAGTATTTGCCCTCAGTATTTGGAAATCTTTGCAATTAATATTAGCATTCAGTATTCGGAAGTCTTTGCACTTAGTATTTGCACTCAGTATTTGCAAGTCTTTACACTCAGTATATGCTCTCAGTATTTGCAAGTCTTTGCTCTCAGTATTTGCCCTCAGTATTTGCAAGTCTTTGCTCTCAGTATTTGGAAGTATTTGCCCTCATTATTTGGAAGTCTTTGCTCTCAGTATTTGCCCTCAGTATTTGGAAGACTTTGCACTCAGTATTAGCCCTCAGTATTTGCCCTCAGTATTTGGAAGTATTTGCACTCAGTATTAGCCCCCAGTATTTGGAAGTCTTTGCACTCAATTAGCCCTCAGTATTTGGAAGTCTTTGCATTCAGTATTAGCCCTAAGTATTCGAAAGTCTTTGCTCTAAGTATTAGCCCTCAGTATTTGGACGTCTTTGCACTCAGTATTAGCCCTAAGTATTTCGAATTTTTTGTTCTCAGTATTAGCCCTCAGTATTTGCCCTCAGTATTTGCAAGTCTTTGCACTCAGTATTTGCCCTCAGTATTTGCAAGTCTTTGCTCTCAGTATTTGACCTAAGTGTTTGGAAGTATTTGCCTCAGTATTTGCAAGTCTTTTCTCTCAGTATTTGGAAGACTTTGCTCTCAGTATTTGCCCTTAGTATTTGGAAGTCTTTGCACTTAGTATTTGGGGTATTTGCCCTCAGTATTTGCAAGTCTTTGCACTCAGTATTTGCCCTCAGTATTTGCAAGTCTTTGCTCTCAGTATTTGCCCTCAGTAATTGCAAGTCTTTGCTCTCAGTATTTGCCCTTAGTATTTGCAAGTCATTGCGCTAAGTATTAACCCTCAGTATTTGGAAGTCTTTGCTCTCAGTATTAGCCCTCAGTATTTGGAAGTATTTGCACTCAGTATTAGCCCTCAGTATTTGCCCTCAGTAATTGGAAGTCTTTGCTCTCAGTATTAGCCCTCAGTATTTGGAAGTCTTTGCTCTCAGTATTCGCCCTCAGTATTTGCAAGTCTTTGCTCTCAGTATTTGGAAGTCTTTGCACTCAGTATTAGCCCTCAGTATTTGCAAGTCTTTGCACTCGGTATTAGCCCTCAGTATTTGGAAGTCTTTGCACTCAGTATTAACCCTTAGTATTTGGAAGTCTTTGCTTTCAGTATTAGCCCTCAGTATTTGGAAGTCTTTGCACTCAGTATTAGCCCTCAGTATTTGGAAGTATTTGCACTCAGTATTAGCCCTCAGTATTTGGAAGTCTTTGCTCTCAGTATTTGCCCTCAGTATTTGCCCTCAGTATTTGGAAGTCTTTGCTCTCAGTATTTGCCCTCAGTATTTGGAAGTCTTTGCAATTAATATTAGCACTCAGTATTTGGAAGTCTTTGCACTCAGTATTTGCACTCAGTATTTGCAAGTCTTTGCACTCAGTATATGCTCTCAGTATTTGCAAGTCTTTGCTCTCAGTATTTGCCCTCAGTATTTGCAAGTCTTTGCTCTCAGTATTTGGAAGTATTTGCCCTCATTATTTGGAAGTCTTTGCTCTCAGTATTTGCCCTCAGTATTTGGAAGACTTTGCACTCAGTATTAGCCCTCAGTATTTGCCCTCAGTATTTGGAAGTATTTGCACTCAGTATTAGCCCTCAGTATTTGGAAGTCTTTGCACTCAATTAGCCCTCAGTATTTGGAAGTCTTTGCATTCAGTATTAGCCCTAAGTATTCGAAAGTCTTTGCTCTAAGTATTAGCCCTCAGTATTTGGACGTCTTTGCACTCAGTATTAGCCCTAAGTATTTCGAATTTTTTGTTCTCAGTATTAGCCCTCAGTATTTGCCCTCAGTATTTTCAAGTCTTTGCACTCAGTATTTGCCCTCAGTATTTGCAAGTTTTTGCTCTCAGTATTTGACCTCAGTGTTTGGAAGTATTTGCCTCAGTATTTGCAAGTCTTTTCTCTCAGTATTTGGAAGACTTTGCTCTAAGTATTTCCCCTTAGTATTTGGAAGTCTTTGCACTTAGTATTTGGGGTATTTGCCCTCAGTATTTGCAAGTCTTTGCACTCAGTGTTTGCCCTCAGTATTTGCAAGTCTTTGCTCTCAGTATTTGCCCTCAGTAATTGCAAGTCTTTGCTCTCAGTATTTGCCCTTAGTATTTGCAAGTCATTGCGCTAAGTATTAACCCACAGTATTTGGAAGTCTTTGCTCTCAGTATTAGCCTTCAGTATTTGGAAGTATTTGCACTCAGTATTAGCCCTCAGTATTTGCCCTCAGTAATTGGAAGTCTTTGCTCTCAGTAATAGCCCTCAGTATTTGGAAGTCTTTGCTCTCAGTTTTCGCCCTCAGTATTTGGAAGTCTTTGCACTCAGTATTTGGTGTATTTGCCCTCAGTATTTGCAAATCTTTGCACTCAGTATTTGCCCTCAGTATTTGCAAGTCTTTGCACTCAGTATTTGCCCTCAGTATTTGCAAGTCTTTGCTCTCAGTATTTGTAAGTCTTTGCCCTCATGGTTTGGAAGTCTTTGCACTCAGTATTTGCCTTCAGTATTTGCAAGTCTTTGCCCTCAGTATTTGGAAGTCTTTGCTTTCAGTATTCGCCCTCAGTATTTTGAAGTATTTACCCTCAGTATTTCTAAGTCTTTCCTGTCAGTATTTGGAAGTATTTACTCTTAGTATTTGCCCTCAGTATTTGCAAGTCTTTGAACTCTGTATTTGCCCTCTGTATTTGCACTCAGTATTTGGATGTATTTGCACTCAGTATTTGGAAGTCTTTGCACTCAGTTATAGCCCTCAGTATTTGCAAGTATTTGCACTCGATATTAGCCCTTAGTATTTGAAAGTCTTTGCACTCAGTATTAGCCATCAGTAATTGCCCTCAGTATTTTATAAGTATTTGCACACAGTATTAGCCCTAAATATTTGGAAGTCTTTGCACTCAGTATTAGGAAGTCTTTGCATTCAGTATTAGCCCTCAGTAATCGGAGGTTTATGCTCTCAGTATAAGTCCTCAGTATTTGCAAGTCTTTGCACTCAGTATTTGCCCTCAGTATTTGCAAGTCTTTGCTCTCAGTATTTGACCTCAGTATTTGCCCTCAGTATTTGCAAGTATTTGCTCTCAGTATTTGGAAGTCTTTGCACTCAGTATTTGGGGTATTTGCCCTCAGTATTTGCAAGTCTTTGCACTCAGTATTAGCCCTCAGTATTTCGAAGTCTTTGCAATCAATATTAGCCCTCAGTAATTGGAAGTCATTGCTCTCAGTATTAGCCCTCAGTATTTGGAAGTCTTTGCTTTCAGTATTTGCCCTTAGTAATTGGAACTCTTTGCACTCAGTATTTGCAAGTCTTTGCACTCAGTATATGCTCTCAGTAATTGCAAGTCTTTGCTCTCAGTATTTGCCCTCAGTATTTGCAAGTCTTTGCTCTCAGTATTTGCTCTCAGTATTTGGAAGTATTTGCCCTCATTATTTGGAAGTCTTTGCTCTCAGTATTTGCCCTCAGTATTTGGAAGACTTTGCACTCAGTATTAGCCCTCAGTATTTGCCCTCAGTATTTGGAAGTATTTGCACTCAGTATTAGCCCTCAGTATTTGGAAGTCTTTGCACTCAATTAGCCCTCAGTATTTGGAAGTCTTTGCATTCAGTATTAGCCCTAAGTATTCGGAAGTCTTTGCTCTAAGTATTAGCCCTCAGTATTTGGACGTCTTTGCACTCAGTATTAGCCCTAAGTATTTCGAATTTTTTTTTCTTAGTATTAGCCCAGTATTTGCCCTCAGTATTTGCAAGTCTTTGCACTCAGTATTTGCCCTCAGTATTTGCAAGTCTTTGCTCTCAGTATTTGACCTCAGTGTTTGGAAGTATTTGCCTCAGTATTTGCAAGTCTTTTCTCTCAGTATTTTGAAGACTTTGCTCTCAGTATTTCCCCTTAGTATTTGGAAGTCTTTGCACTTAGTATTTGGGGTATTTGCCCTCAGTATTTGCAAGTCTTTGCACTCAGTATTTGCCCTCAGTATTTGCAAGTCTTTGCTCTCAATATTAGCCCTCAGTATTTGCAAGTCTTTGCTCTCAGTATTTGCCCTTAGTATTTGCAAGTCATTGCGCTTAGTATTAACCCACAGTATTTGGAAGTCTTTGCTCTCAGTATTAGCCCTCAGTATTTGGAAGTATTTGCACTCAGTATTAGCCCTCAGTATTTGCCCTCAGTAATTGGAAGTCTTTGCTCTCAGTAATAGCCCTCAGTATTTGGAAGTCTTTGCTCTCAGTTTTCGCCCTCAGTATTTGGAAGTCTTTGCACTCAGTATTTGGTGTATTTGCCCTCAGTATTTGCAAGTCTTTGCACTCAGTATTTGCCCTCAGTATTTGCAAGTCTTTGCACTCAGTATTTGCCCTCAGTATTTGCAAGTCTTTGCTCTCAGTATTTGTAAGTCTTTGCCCTCATGGTTTGGAAGTCTTTGTACTCAGTATTTGCCTTTAGTATTTGCAAGTCTTTGCCCTCAGTATTTGGAAGTCTTTGCTTTCAGTATTCGCCCTCAGTATTTTGAAGTATTTACCCTCAGTATTTGTAAGTCTTTCCTGTCAGTATTTGGAAGTATTTACTCTTAGTATTTGCCCTCAGTATTTGCAAGTCTTTGAACTCTGTATTTGCCGTCTGTATTTGCACTCAGTATTTGGATGTATTTGCACTTAGTATTTGAAAGTCTTTGCACTCAGTTATAGCCATCAGTAATTGCCCTCAGTGATTTTTAAGTATTTGCACACAGTATTAGCCCTAAATATTTGGAAGTCTTTGCACTCAGTATTAGGAAGTCTTTGCATTTAGTATTAGCCCTCAGTATTCGGAGGTTTATGCTCTCAGTATTAGTCCTCAGTATTTGAAAGTCTTTGCTCTCAGTATTTGCCCTCAGTATTTGCCCTCAGTATTTGGAATCTTTGCTCTCAGTATTTGCCCTCAGTATTTAGGGTATTTGCATTCAGTATTTGCAAGTCTTTGCCCTCAGTATTTGGACTTCTTTGCACTCAGTATTAGCCCTTAGTATTTGCAAGTCTTTGCTCTCAGTATTTGCCCTCAGTGTTTGAAAGTCTTTGCTTTCAGTATTTGCCTATAGTATTTAAGAGTATTTGCACTCAGTATTAGCCCTCAGTATTTGGAAGTCTTTGCACTTAGTATTTGGAAGTCTTTGCACTCAGTATTAGCTCTCAGTATTTGCAAGTCTTTGCACTCGGTATAAGCCCTCATTATTTCAAAGTCTTTACACTCAGTATTTGCAAGTCATTACACTCAGTGTTTGCCCTTAGTATTTTGAAATCATTACACTCAGTATTTGCCCTCAGTATTTGCAAGTCTTTGCTCTCAGTATTTGGAAGTCTTTGCACTCAGTATTAGCCCTCAGTATTAGCAATTCTTTGCACTCGGTATTAGCCCTCAGTATTTTGTCTTTGCACTCAGTACTAACCCTTAGTATTTGGAAGTCTTTGCTTTCAGTATTAGCCCTCAGTATTTGGAAGTCTTTGCACTCAGTATTAGCCCTCAGTATTTGGAAGTATTTGCACTCAGTTATAGCCCTTAGTATTTGGAAGTCTTTGCTCTCAGTATTTGCCCTCAGTATTTGCCCTCAGTATTTGGAATCCTTGCTCTCAGTATTTGCCCTCAGTATTTGGAAGTCTTTGCAATTAATATTAGCATTCAGTATTCGGAAGTCTTTGCACTTAGTATTTGCCCTCAGTATTTGCAAGTCTTGCACTCATGTATTGCCCTCAGTATTTAAACGTCTTTGTCCTCAGTATTAGCCCTGAGTAATTGGAAGTCTTTGCTTTCAGTATTAGCCCTCAGTATTTCGAATTCTTTGCTCTCAGTATTAGCCCTAATTATTTGGAAGTCTTTGTTGCCTCAGTATTTGCAAGTCTTTGCACTCAGTATTTGCCCTCAGTATTTGCAAGTCTTTGCTCTCAGTATTTGACCTCAGTATTTGCCCTCAGTATTTGCAAGTATTTGCTCTCAGTTTTTGGAAGTCTTTGCACTCAGTATTTGGGGTATTTGCCCTCAGTATTTGCAAGTCTTTGCACTAGTTTCCTCAGTATTTGAATCTTGCTCAGTATTAGCCCTCAGTATTTCGAAGTCTTTGCAATAATATTAGCCCTCAGTAATTGGAAGTCATTTCTCTCAGTATTTGACCTCAGTATTTGCCCTCAGTATTTGCAAGTATTTGCTCTCAGTATTTGGAAGTCTTTGCACTCAGTATTTGGGGTATTTGACTTCAGTATTTGCAAGTCTTTGCACTCAGTATTAGCCCTCAGTATTTGGAAGTCTTTGCATTCAGTATTAGCTCTCAGTATTTCGAAGTCTTTGCAATCAATATTAGCCCTCAGTAATTGGAAGTTATTTCTCTCAGTATTAGCCCTCAGTATTTGGAAGTCTTTGCTTTCAGTATTTGCCCTTAGTATTTGGAAGTCTTTGCACTCAGTATTTGCAAGTCTTTGCACTCAGTATATGCTCTCAGTATTTGCAAGTCTTTGCTCTCAGTATTTGCCCTCAGTATTTGAAAGTCTTTGCTCTCAGTATTTGCTCTCAGTATTTGGAAGTATTTGCCCTCATTATTTGGAAGTCTTTGCTCTCAGTATTTGCCCTCAGTATTTGGAAGACTTTGCACTCAGTATTAGCCCTCAGTAATCGCCCTCAGTATTTGGAAGTATTTGCACTCAGTATTAGCCCTCAGTATTTGGAAGTCTTTGCACTCAATTTGCCCTCAGTATTTGGAAGTCTTTGCACTCAGTATTAGCCCTCAGTATTTGGAAGTCTTTGCTCTCAGTATTAGCCCTCAGTATTTGGAAGTCTTTGCACTCAGTATTAGCCCTCAGTATTTTGAATTCTTTGCTCTCAGTATTAGCCCTAAGTATTTGGAAGTCTTTGTTCTCAGTATTAGCCCTCAGTATTTGCCCTCAGTATTTGCAAGTCTTTGCACTCAGTATTTGCCCTCAGTATTTGCAAGTCTTTGCTCTCAGTATTTGACCTCAGTATTTGGAAGTATTTGCCTCAGTATTTGCAAGTCTTTGCTCTCAGTATTTCCCCTTAGTATTTGGAAGTCTTTGCACTCAGTATTTGGGGTATTTGCCCTCAGTATTTGCAAGTCTTTGCACTCAGTATTTGCCCTCATTATTTGCAAGTCTTTGCTCTCAGTATTTGCCCTCAGTATTTGCAAGTCTTTGCTCTCAGTATTTGCCCTCAGTATTTGCAAGTCTTTGCACTAAGTATTAACCCTCAGTATTTGGAAGTCTTTGCTCTCAGTATTTGCCCTCAGTATTTGGAAGACTTTGCACTCAGTATTAGCCCTCAGTATTTGCCCTCAGTATTTGGAAGTATTTGCACTCAGTATTAGCCCTCAGTATTTGGAAGTCTTTGCACTCAATTAGCCCTCAGTATTTGGAAGTCTTTGCATTCAGTATTAGCCCTAAGTATTCGGAAGTCTTTGCTCTAAGTATTAGCCCTCAGTATTTGGACGTCTTTGCACTCAGTATTAGCCCTAAGTATTTCGAATTTTTTTTTCTTAGTATTAGCCCTCAGTATTTGCCCTCAGTATTTGCAAGTCTTTGCACTCAGTATTTGCCCTCAGTATTTGCAAGTCTTTGCTCTCAGTATTTGACCTCAGTGTTTGGAAGTATTTGCCTCAGTATTTGCAAGTCTTTTCTCTCAGTATTTTGAAGACTTTGCTCTCAGTATTTCCCCTTAGTATTTGGAAGTCTTTGCACTTAGTATTTGGGGTATTTGCCCTCAGTATTTGCAAGTCTTTGCACTCAGTATTTGCCCTCAGTATTTGCAAGTCTTTGCTCTCAATATTAGCCCTCAGTATTTGCAAGTCTTTGCTCTCAGTATTTGCCCTTAGTATTTGCAAGTCATTGCGCTAAGTATTAACCCACAGTATTTGGAAGTCTTTGCTCTCAGTATTAGCCCTCAGTATTTGGAAGTATTTGCACTCAGTATTAGCCCTCAGTATTTGCCCTCAGTAATTGGAAGTCTTTGCTCTCAGTAATAGCCCTCAGTATTTGGAAGTCTTTGCTCTCAGTTTTCGCCCTCAGTATTTGGAAGTCTTTGCACTCAGTATTTGGTGTATTTGCCCTCAGTATTTGCAAGTCTTTGCACTCAGTATTTGCCCTCAGTATTTGCAAGTCTTTGCACTCAGTATTTGCCCTCAGTATTTGCAAGTCTTTGCTCTCAGTATTTGTAAGTCTTTGCCCTCATGGTTTGGAAGTCTTTGTACTCAGTATTTGCCTTCAGTATTTGCAAGTCTTTGCCCTCAGTATTTGGAAGTCTTTGCTTTCAGTATTCGCCCTCAGTATTTTGAAGTATTTACCCTCAGTATTTGTAAGTCTTTCCTGTCAGTATTTGGAAGTATTTACTCTTAGTATTTGCCCTCAGTATTTGCAAGTCTTTGAACTCTGTATTTGCCGTCTGTATTTGCACTCAGTATTTGGATGTATTTGCACTTAGTATTTGAAAGTCTTTGCACTCAGTTATAGCCATCAGTAATTGCCCTCAGTGATTTTAAGTATTTGCACACAGTATTAGCCCTAAATATTTGGAAGTCTTTGCACTCAGTATTAGGAAGTCTTTGCATTTAGTATTAGCCCTCAGTATTCGGAGGTTTATGCTCTCAGTATTAGTCCTCAGTATTTGAAAGTCTTTGCTCTCAGTATTTGCCCTCAGTATTTGCCCTCAGTATTTGGAATCTTTGCTCTCAGTATTTGCCCTCAGTATTTAGGGTATTTGCATTCAGTATTTGCAAGTCTTTGCCCTCAGTATTTGGACTTCTTTGCACTCAGTATTAGCCCTTAGTATTTGCAAGTCTTTGCTCTCAGTATTTGCCCTCAGTGTTTGAAAGTCTTTGCTTTCAGTATTTGCCTATAGTATTTAAGAGTATTTGCACTCAGTATTAGCCCTCAGTATTTGGAAGTCTTTGCACTTAGTATTTGGAAGTCTTTGCACTCAGTATTAGCTCTCAGTATTTGCAAGTCTTTGCACTCGGTATAAGCCCTCATTATTTCAAAGTCTTTACACTCAGTATTTGCAAGTCATTACACTCAGTGTTTGCCCTTAGTATTTTGAAATCATTACACTCAGTATTTGCCCTCAGTATTTGCAAGTCTTTGCTCTCAGTATTTGGAAGTCTTTGCACTCAGTATTAGCCCTCAGTATTAGCAATTCTTTGCACTCGGTATTAGCCCTCAGTATTTTGAAGTCTTTGCACTCAGTACTAACCCTTAGTATTTGGAAGTCTTTGCTTTCAGTATTAGCCCTCAGTATTTGGAAGTCTTTGCACTCAGTATTAGCCCTCAGTATTTGGAAGTATTTGCACTCAGTTATAGCCCTTAGTATTTGGAAGTCTTTGCTCTCAGTATTTGCCCTCAGTATTTGCCCTCAGTATTTGGAATCCTTGCTCTCAGTATTTGCCCTCAGTATTTGGAAGTCTTTGCAATTAATATTAGCATTCAGTATTCGGAAGTCTTTGCACTTAGTATTTGCCCTCAGTATTTGCAAGTCTTGCACTCATTTATTGCCCTCAGTATTTAAACGTCTTTGTCCTCAGTATTAGCCCTGAGTAATTGGAAGTCTTTGCTTTCAGTATTAGCCCTCAGTATTTCGAATTCTTTGCTCTCAGTATTAGCCCTAATTATTTGGAAGTTTTTGTTCTCAGTATTAGCCCTCAGTATTTGCCTCAGTATTTGCAAGTCTTTGCACTCAGTATTTGCCCTCAGTATTTGCAAGTCTTTGCTCTCAGTATTTGACCTCAGTATTTGCCCTCAGTATTTGCAAGTATTTGCTCTCAGTTTTGGAAGTCTTTGCACTCAGTATTTGGGGTATTTGCCCTCAGTATTTGCAAGTCTTTGCACTCAGTATTAGCCCTCAGTATTTGAAGTCTTGCATCAGTATTAGCCCTCAGTATTTCGAAGTCTTTGCAATAATATTAGCCCTCAGTAATTGGAAGTCATTTCTCTCAGTATTTGACCTCAGTATTTGCCCTCAGTATTTGCAAGTATTTGCTCTCAGTATTTGGAAGTCTTTGCACTCAGTATTTGGGGTATTTGACTTCAGTATTTGCAAGTCTTTGAACTCAGTATTAGCCCTCAGTATTTGGAAGTCTTTGCATTCAGTATTAGCTCTCAGTATTTCGAAGTCTTTGCAATCAATATTAGCCCTCAGTAATTGGAAGTCATTTCTCTCAGTATTAGCCCTCAGTATTTAAAAGTCTTTGCTTTCAGTATTTGCCCTTAGTATTTGGAAGTCTTTGCACTCAGTATTTGCAAGTCTTTGCACTCAGTATATGCTCTCATATTTGCAAGTCTTTGCTCTCAGTATTTGCCCTCAGTATTTGAAAGTCTTTGCTCTCAGTATTTGCTCTCAGTATTTGGAAGTATTTGCCCTCATTATTTGGAAGTCTTTGCTCTCAGTATTTGCCCTCAGTATTTGGAAGACTTTGCACTCAGTATTAGCCCTCAGTAATCGCCCTCAGTATTTGGAAGTATTTGCACTCAGTATTAGCCCTCAGTATTTGGAAGTCTTTGCTTTCAGTATTTGCCCTTAGTATTTGGAAGTCTTTACACTTAGTATTTGCCCTCAGTATTTGCAAGTCTTGCACTCATTTATTGCCCTCAGTATTTAAACGTCTTTGTCCTCAGTATTAGCCCTGAGTAATTGGAAGTCTTTGCTTTCAGTATTAGCCCTCAGTATTTCGAATTCTTTGCTCTCAGTATTAGCCCTAATTATTTGGAAGTCTTTGTTCTCAGTATTAGCCCTCAGTATTTGACCTCAGTATTTGCAAGTCTTTGCACTCAGTATTTGCCCTCAGTATTTGCAAGTCTTTGCTCTCAGTATTTGACCTCAGTATTTGCCCTCAGTATTTGCAAGTATTTGCTCTCAGTTTTTGGAAGTCTTTGCACTCAGTATTTGGGGTATTTGCCCTCAGTATTTGCAAGTCTTTGCACTCAGTATTAGCCCTCAGTATTTGGAAGTCTTTGCACTCAGTATTAGCCCTCAGTATTTGGAAGTCTTTGCATCTCAGTATTGGAAGTCATTCTCTCAGTATTTGCCTCAGTATTTGCCCTCAGTATTTGCAAGTATTTGCTCTCAGTATTTGGAAGTCTTTGCACTCAGTATTTGATCTTCAGTATTTGCAAGTCTTTGCACTCAGTATTAGCCCTCAGTATTTGGAAGTCTTTGCATTCAGTATTAGCTCTCAGTATTTCGAAGTCTTTGCAATCAATATTAGCCCTCAGTAATTGGAAGTCTTTCTCTCAGTATTAGCCCTCAGTATTTGGAAGTCTTTGCTTTCAGTATTTGCCCTTAGTATTTGGAAGTCTTTGCACTCAGTATTTGCAAGTCTTTGCACTCAGTATATGCTCTCAGTATTTGCAAGTCTTTGCTCTCAGTATTTGCCCTCAGTATTTGAAAGTCTTTGCTCTCAGTATTTGCTCTCAGTATTTGGAAGTATTTGCCCTCATTATTTGGAAGTCTTTGCTCTCAGTATTTGCCCTCAGTATTTGGAAGTCTTTGCACTCAGTATTAGCCCTCAGTAATCGCCCTCAGTATTTGGAAGTATTTGCACTCAGTATTAGCCCTCAGTATTTGGAAGTCTTTGCACTCAATTAGCCCTCAGTATTTGGAAGTCTTTGCACTCAGTATTAGCCCTAAGTATTTTGAATTTTTTGCTCTCAGTATTAGCCCTAAATATTTGGAAGTCTTTGTTCTCAGTATTAGCCCTCAGTATTTGCCCTCAGTATTTGCAAGTCTTTGCACTCAGTATTTGCCCTCAGTATTTGCAAGTCTTTGCTCTCAGTATTTGACCTCAGTATTTGGAAGTATTTGCCTCAGTATTTGCAAGTCTTTGCTCTCAGTATTTCCCCTTAGTATTTGGAAGTCTTTGCACTTAGTATTTGGGGTATTTGCCCTCAGTATTTGCAAGTCTTTGCACTCAGTATTTGCCCTCATTATTTGCAAGTCTTTGCTCTCAGTATTTGCCCTCAGTATTTGCAAGTCTTTGCTCTCAGTATTTGCCCTCAGTATTTGCAAGTCATTGCACTAAGTATTAACCCTCAGTATTTGGAAGTCTTTGCTCTCAGTATTAGCCCTCAGTATTTGGAAGTATTTGCACTCATTATTAGCCCTCAGTATTTGCCCTCAGTATTTGGAAGTATTTGCACTTAGTATTAGCCCTCAGTATTTCGAAGTCTTTTCTTAGTATTTGCTCTCAGTATTTGGAATCTTTGCTCTCAGTATTTGCCCTCAGTAATTGCAAGTCTTTGCTCTCAGTATTTGCCCTCAGTATTTGCAAGTCTTTGCACTAGTATTACCCCAGTATTTGGAAGTCTTTGCTCTCAGTATTAGCCCTCAGTATTTGGAAGTATTTGCACTCAGTATTAGCCCTCAGTATTTGCCCTCAGTAATTGGAAGTCTTTGCTCTCAGTAATAGCCCTCAGTATTTGGAAGTCTTTGCTCTCAGTATTTGCCCTCAGTATTTGGAAGTCTTTGCACTCAGTATTTGGGTATTTGCCCTCAGTATTTGCAAGTCTTTGCACTCAGTATTTGCCCTCAGTATTTGCAAGTCTTTGTCTCAGTATTTGGAAGTCTTTGCACTCAGTATTAGCCCTCAGTATTTGCAATTCTTTGCACTCGGTATTAGCCCTCAGTATTTTAAGTCTTTGCACTCAGTACTAACCCTTAGTATTTGGAAGTCTTTACTTTCAGTATTAGCCCTCAGTATTTGGAAGTCTTTGCACTCAGTATTAGCCCTCAGTATTTGGAAGTATTTGCACTCAGTTTAGCCCTTAGTATTTGGAAGTCTTTGCTCTCAGTATTTGCCCTCAGTATTTGCCCTCAGTATTTGGAATCTTTGCTCTCAGTATTTGCCCTCAGTATTTGGAAGTTTTGCTATATTGCATTCAGTATTGGAAGTCTTTGCACTAGTATTTGCACTCAGTATTTGCAAGTCTTTGCACTCAGTATATGCTCTCAGTATTTGCAAGTCTTTGCTCTCAGTATTTGCCCTCAGTATTTGCAAGTCTTTGCTCTCAGTATTTGGAAGTATTTGCCCTCATTATTTGGAAGTCTTTGCTCTCAGTATTTGCCCTCAGTATTTGGAAGACTTTGCACTCAGTATTAGCCCTCAGTATTTGCCCTCAGTATTTGGAAGTATTTGCACTCAGTATTAGCCCTCAGTATTTGGAAGTCTTTGCACTCAATTAGCCCTCAGTATTTGGAAGTCTTTGCATTCAGTATTAGCCCTAAGTATTCGGAAGTCTTTGCTCTAAGTATTAGCCCTCAGTATTTGGACGTCTTTGCACTCAGTATTAGCCCTAAGTATTTCGAATTTTTTGTTCTCAGTATTAGCCCTCAGTATTTGCCCTCAGTATTTTCAAGTCTTTGCACTCAGTATTTGCCCTCAGTATTTGCAAGTTTTTGCTGTCAGTATTTGACCTCAGTGTTTGGAAGTATTTGCCTCAGTATTTGCAAGTCTTTTCTCTCAGTATTTGGAAGACTTTGCTCTAAGTATTTCCCCTTAGTATTTGGAAGTCTTTGCACTTAGTATTTGGGGTATTTGCCCTCAGTATTTGCAAGTCTTTGCACTCAGTGTTTGCCCTCAGTATTGGCAAGTCTTTGCTCTCAGTATTTGCCCTCAGTAATTGCAAGTCTTTGCTCTCAGTATTTGCCCTTAGTATTTGCAAGTCATTGCGCTAAGTATTAACCCACAGTATTTGGAAGTCTTTGCTCTCAGTATTAGCCTTCAGTATTTGGAAGTATTTGCACTCAGTATTAGCCCTCAGTATTTGCCCTCAGTAATTGGAAGTCTTTGCTCTCAGTAATAGCCCTCAGTATTTGGAAGTCTTTGCTCTCAGTTTTCGCCCTCAGTATTTGGAAGTCTTTGCACTCAGTATTTGGTGTATTTGCCCTCAGTATTTGCAAATCTTTGCACTCAGTATTTGCCCTCAGTATTTGCAAGTCTTTGCACTCAGTATTTGCCCTCAGTATTTGCAAGTCTTTGCTCTCAGTATTTGTAAGTCTTTGCCCTCATGGTTTGGAAGTCTTTGCACTCAGTATTTGCCTTTAGTATTTGCAAGTCTTTGCCCTCAGTATTTGGAAGTCTTTGCTTTCAGTATTCGCCCTCAGTATTTTGAAGTATTTACCCTCAGTATTTGTAAGTCTTTCCTGTCAGTATTTGGAAGTATTTACTCTTAGTATTTGCCCTCAGTATTTGCAAGTCTTTGAACTCTGTATTTGCCCTCTGTATTTGCACTCAGTATTTGGATGTATTTGCACTCAGTATTTGGAAGTCTTTGCACTCAGTTATAGCCCTCAGTATTTGCAAGTATTTGCACTCGATATTAGCCCTTAGTATTTGAAAGTCTTTGCACTCAGTATTAGCCATCAGTAATTGCCCTCAGTATTTTATAAGTATTTGCACACAGTATTAGCCCTAAATATTTGGAAGTCTTTGCACTCAGTATTAGGAAGTCTTTGCATTCAGTATTAGCCCTTAGTAATCGGAGGTTTATGCTCTCAGTATAAGTCCTCAGTATTTGCAAGTCTTTGCACTCAGTATTTGCCCTCAGTATTTGCAAGTCTTTGCTCTCAGTATTTTACCTCAGTATTTGCCCTCAGTATTTGCAAGTATTTGCTCTCAGTATTTGGAAGTCTTTGCACTCAGTATTTGGGGTATTTGCCCTCAGTATTTGCAAGTCTTTGCACTCAGTATTAGCCCTCAGTATTTGGAAGTCTTTGCATTCAGTATTAGCCCTCAGTATTTCGAAGTCTTTGCAATCAATATTAGCCCTCAGTAATTGGAAGTCATTGCTCTCAGTATTAGCCCTCAGTATTTGGAAGTCTTTGCTTTCATTATTTGCCCTTAGTAATTGGAACTCTTTGCACTCAGTATTTGCAAGTCTTTGCACTCAGTATATGCTCTCAGTAATTGCAAGTCTTTGCTCTCAGTATTTGCCCTCAGTATTTGCAAGTCTTTGCTCTCAGTATTTGCTCTCAGTATTTGGAAGTATTTGCCCTCATTATTTGGAAGTCTTTGCTCTCAGTATTTGCCCTCAGTATTTGGAAGACTTTGCACTCAGTATTAGCCCTCAGTATTTGCCCTCAGTATTTGGAAGTATTTGCACTCAGTATTAGCTTTCAGTATTTGGAAGTCTTTGCACTCAATTAGCCCTCAGTATTTGGAAGTCTTTGCATTCAGTATTAGCCCTAAGTATTCGGAAGTCTTTGCTCTAAGTATTAGCCCTCAGTATTTGGACGTCTTTGCACTCAGTATTAGCCCTACGTATTTCGAATTTTTTTTTCTTAGTATTAGCCCTCAGTATTTGCCCTCAGTATTTGCAAGTCTTTGCTCTCAGTATTTGACCTCAGTGTTTGGAAGTATTTGCCTCAGTATTTGCAAGTCTTTTCTCTCAGTATTTTGAAGACTTTGCTCTCAGTATTTCCCCTTAGTATTTGGAAGTCTGTGCACTTAGTATTTGGGGTATTTGCCCTCAGTATTTGCAAGTCTTTGCACTCAGTATTTGCCCTCAGTATTTGCAAGTCTTTGCTCTCAATATTAGCCCTCAGTATTTGCAAGTCTTTGCTCTCAGTATTTGCCCTTAGTATTTGCAAGTCATTGCGCTTAGTATTAACCCACAGTATTTGGAAGTCTTTGCTCTCAGTATTAGCCCTCAGTATTTGGAAGTATTTGCACTCAGTATTAGCCCTCAGTATTTGCCCTCAGTAATTGGAAGTCTTTGCTCTCAGTAATAGCCCTCAGTATTTGGAAGTCTTTGCTCTCAGTTTTCGCCCTCAGTATTTGGAAGTCTTTGCACTCAGTATTTGGTGTATTTGCCCTCAGTATTTGCAAGTCTTTGCACTCAGTATTTGCCCTCAGTATTTGCAAGTCTTTGCACTCAGTATTTGCCCTCAGTATTTGCAAGTCTTTGCTCTCAGTATTTGTAAGTCTTTGCCCTCATGGTTTGGAAGTCTTTGTACTCAGTATTTGCCTTTAGTATTTGCAAGTCTTTGCCCTCAGTATTTGGAAGTCTTTGCTTTCAGTATTCGCCCTCAGTATTTTGAAGTATTTACCCTCAGTATTTGTAAGTCTTTCCTGTCAGTATTTGGAAGTATTTACTCTTAGTATTTGCCCTCAGTATTTGCAAGTCTTTGAACTCTGTATTTGCCGTCTGTATTTGCACTCAGTATTTGGATGTATTTGCACTTAGTATTTGAAAGTCTTTGCACTCAGTTATAGCCATCAGTAATTGCCCTCAGTGATTTTTAAGTATTTGCACAAAGTATTAGCCCTAAATATTTGGAAGTCTTTGCACTCAGTATTAGGAAGTCTTTGCATTTAGTATTAGCCCTCAGTATTCGGAGGTTTATGCTCTCAGTATTAGTCCTCAGTATTTGAAAGTCTTTGCTCTCAGTATTTGCCCTCAGTATTTGCCCTCAGTATTTGGAATCTTTGCTCTCAGTATTTGCCCTCAGTATTTAGGGTATTTGCATTCAGTATTTGCAAGTCTTTGCCCTCAGTATTTGGACTTCTTTGCACTCAGTATTAGCCCTTAGTATTTGCAAGTCTTTGCTCTCAGTATTTGCCCTCAGTGTTTGAAAGTCTTTGCTTTCAGTATTTGCCTATAGTATTTAAGAGTATTTGCACTCAGTATTAGCCCTCAGTATTTGGAAGTCTTTGCACTTAGTATTTGGAAGTCTTTGCACTCAGTATTAGCTCTCAGTATTTGCAAGTCTTTGCACTCGGTATAAGCCCTCATTATTTCAAAGTCTTTACACTCAGTATTTGCAAGTCATTACACTCAGTGTTTGCCCTTAGTATTTTGAAATCATTACACTCAGTATTTGCCCTCAGTATTTGCAAGTCTTTGCTCTCAGTATTTGGAAGTCTTTGCACTCAGTATTAGCCCTCAGTATTAGCAATTCTTTGCACTCGGTATTAGCCCTCAGTATTTTGTCTTTGCACTCAGTACTAACCCTTAGTATTTGGAAGTCTTTGCTTTCAGTATTAGCCCTCAGTATTTGGAAGTCTTTGCACTCAGTATTAGCCCTCAGTATTTGGAAGTATTTGCACTCAGTTATAGCCCTTAGTATTTGGAAGTCTTTGCTCTCAGTATTTGCCCTCAGTATTTGCCCTCAGTATTTGCCCTCAGTATTTGGAATCCTTGCTCTCAGTATTTGCCCTCAGTATTTGGAAGTCTTTGCAATTAATATTAGCATTCAGTATTCGGAAGTCTTTGCACTTAGTATTTGCCCTCAGTATTTGCAAGTCTTGCACTCATTTATTGCTCTCAGTATTTAAACGTCTTTGTCCTCAGTATTAGCCCTGAGTAATTGGAAGTCTTTGCTTTCAGTATTAGCCCTCAGTATTTCGAATTCTTTGCTCTCAGTATTAGCCCTAATTATTTGGAAGTTTTTGTTCTCAGTATTTGCCCTCAGTATTTGCAAGTCTTTGCTCTCAGTATTTGACCTCAGTATTTGCCCTCAGTATTTGCAAGTATTTGCTCTCAGTTTTTGGAAGTCTTTGCACTCAGTATTTGGGGTATTTGCCCTCAGTATTTGCAAGTCTTTGCACTCAGTATTAGCCCTCAGTATTTCGAAGTCTTTGCAATAATATTAGCCCTCAGTAATTGGAAGTCATTTCTCTCAGTATTTGACCTCAGTATTTGCCCTCAGTATTTGCAAGTATTTGCTCTCAGTATTTGGAAGTCTTTGCACTCAGTATTTGGGGTATTTGACTTCAGTATTTGCAAGTCTTTGAACTCAGTATTAGCCCTCAGTATTTGGAAGTCTTTGCATTCAGTATTAGCTCTCAGTATTTCGAAGTCTTTGCAATCAATATTAGCCCTCAGTAATTGGAAGTCATTTCTCTCAGTATTAGCCCTCAGTATTTAAAAGTCTTTGCTTTCAGTATTTGCCCTTAGTATTTGGAAGTCTTTGCACTCAGTATTTGCAAGTCTTTGCACTCAGTATATGCTCTCAGTATTTGAAAGTCTTTGCTCTCAGTATTTGCTCTCAGTATTTGGAAGTATTTGCCCTCATTATTTGGAAGTCTTTGCTCTCAGTATTTGCCCTCAGTATTTGGAAGACTTTGCACTCAGTATTAGCCCTCAGTAATCGCCCTCAGTATTTGGAAGTATTTGCACTCAGTATTAGCCCTCAGTATTTGGAAGTCTTTGCTTTCAGTATTTGCCCTTAGTATTTGGAAGTCTTTACACTTAGTATTTGCCCTCAGTATTTGCAAGTCTTGCACTCATTTATTGCCCTCAGTATTTAAACGTCTTTGTCCTCAGTATTAGCCCTGAGTAATTGGAAGTCTTTGCTTTCAGTATTAGCCCTCAGTATTTCGAATTCTTTGCTCTCAGTATTAGCCCTAATTATTTGGAAGTCTTTTTTCTCAGTATTAGCCCTCAGTATTTGACCTCAGTATTTGCAAGTCTTTGCACTCAGTATTTGCCCTCAGTATTTGCAAGTCTTTGCTCTCAGTATTTGACCTCAGTATTTGCCCTCAGTATTTGCAAGTATTTGCTCTCTGTTTTTGGAAGTCTTTGCACTCAGTATTTGGGGTATTTGGCCTCAGTATTTGCAAATCTTTGCACTCAGTATTTGCCCTCAGTATTTGCAAGTCTTTGCACTCAGTATTTGCCCTCAGTATTTGCAAGTCTTTGCTCTCAGTATTTGTAAGTCTTTGCCCTCATGGTTTGGAAGTCTTTGCACTCAGTATTTGCCTTTAGTATTTGCAAGTCTTTGCCCTCAGTATTTGGAAGTCTTTGCTTTCAGTATTCGCCCTCAGTATTTTGAAGTATTTACCCTCAGTATTTGTAAGTCTTTCCTGTCAGTATTTGGAAGTATTTACTCTTAGTATTTGCCCTCAGTATTTGCAAGTCTTTGAACTCTGTATTTGCCCTCTGTATTTGCACTCAGTATTTGGATGTATTTGCACTCAGTATTTGGAAGTCTTTGCACTCAGTTATAGCCCTCAGTATTTGCAAGTATTTGCACTCGATATTAGCCCTTAGTATTTGAAAGTCTTTGCACTCAGTATTAGCCATCAGTAATTGCCCTCAGTATTTTATAAGTATTTGCACACAGTATTAGCCCTAAATATTTGGAAGTCTTTGCACTCAGTATTAGGAAGTCTTTGCATTCAGTATTAGCCCTTAGTAATCGGAGGTTTATGCTCTCAGTATAAGTCCTCAGTATTTGCAAGTCTTTGCACTCAGTATTTGCCCTCAGTATTTGCAAGTCTTTGCTCTCAGTATTTTACCTCAGTATTTGCCCTCAGTATTTGCAAGTATTTGCTCTCAGTATTTGGAAGTCTTTGCACTCAGTATTTGGGGTATTTGCCCTCAGTATTTGCAAGTCTTTGCACTCAGTATTAGCCCTCAGTATTTGGAAGTCTTTGCATTCAGTATTAGCCCTCAGTATTTCGAAGTCTTTGCAATCAATATTAGCCCTCAGTAATTGGAAGTCATTGCTCTCAGTATTAGCCCTCAGTATTTGGAAGTCTTTGCTTTCATTATTTGCCCTTAGTAATTGGAACTCTTTGCACTCAGTATTTGCAAGTCTTTGCACTCAGTATATGCTCTCAGTAATTGCAAGTCTTTGCTCTCAGTATTTGCCCTCAGTATTTGCAAGTCTTTGCTCTCAGTATTTGCTCTCAGTATTTGGAAGTATTTGCCCTCATTATTTGGAAGTCTTTGCTCTCAGTATTTGCCCTCAGTATTTGGAAGACTTTGCAGTCAGTATTAGCCCTCAGTATTTGCCCTCAGTATTTGGAAGTATTTGCACTCAGTATTAGCTTTCAGTATTTGGAAGTCTTTGCACTCAATTAGCCCTCAGTATTTGGAAGTCTTTGCATTCAGTATTAGCCCTAAGTATTCGGAAGTCTTTGCTCTAAGTATTAGCCCTCAGTATTTGGACGTCTTTGCACTCAGTATTAGCCCTAAGTATTTCGAATTTTTTGTTCTCAGTATTAGCCCTCAGTATTTGCCCTCAGTATTTTCAAGTCTTTGCACTCAGTATTTGCCCTCAGTATTTGCAAGTTTTTGCTGTCAGTATTTGACCTCAGTGTTTGGAAGTATTTGCCTCAGTATTTGCAAGTCTTTTCTCTCAGTATTTGGAAGACTTTGCTCTAAGTATTTCCCCTTAGTATTTGGAAGTCTTTGCACTTAGTATTTGGGGTATTTGCCCTCAGTATTTGCAAGTCTTTGCACTCAGTGTTTGCCCTCAGTATTGGCAAGTCTTTGCTCTCAGTATTTGCCCTCAGTAATTGCAAGTCTTTGCTCTCAGTATTTGCCCTTAGTATTTGCAAGTCATTGCGCTAAGTATTAACCCACAGTATTTGGAAGTCTTTGCTCTCAGTATTAGCCTTCAGTATTTGGAAGTATTTGCACTCAGTATTAGCCCTCAGTATTTGCCCTCAGTAATTGGAAGTCTTTGCTCTCAGTAATAGCCCTCAGTATTTGGAAGTCTTTGCTCTCAGTTTTCGCCCTCAGTATTTGGAAGTCTTTGCACTCAGTATTTGGTGTATTTGCCCTCAGTATTTGCAAATCTTTGCACTCAGTATTTGCCCTCAGTATTTGCAAGTCTTTGCACTCAGTATTTGCCCTCAGTATTTGCAAGTCTTTGCTCTCAGTATTTGTAAGTCTTTGCCCTCATGGTTTGGAAGTCTTTGCACTCAGTATTTGCCTTTAGTATTTGCAAGTCTTTGCCCTCAGTATTTGGAAGTCTTTGCTTTCAGTATTCGCCCTCAGTATTTTGAAGTATTTACCCTCAGTATTTGTAAGTCTTTCCTGTCAGTATTTGGAAGTATTTACTCTTAGTATTTGCCCTCAGTATTTGCAAGTCTTTGAACTCTGTATTTGCCCTCTGTATTTGCACTCAGTATTTGGATGTATTTGCACTCAGTATTTGGAAGTCTTTGCACTCAGTTATAGCCCTCAGTATTTGCAAGTATTTGCACTCGATATTAGCCCTTAGTATTTGAAAGTCTTTGCACTCAGTATTAGCCATCAGTAATTGCCCTCAGTATTTTATAAGTATTTGCACACAGTATTAGCCCTAAATATTTGGAAGTCTTTGCACTCAGTATTAGGAAGTCTTTGCATTCAGTATTAGCCCTTAGTAATCGGAGGTTTATGCTCTCAGTATAAGTCCTCAGTATTTGCAAGTCTTTGCACTCAGTATTTGCCCTCAGTATTTGCAAGTCTTTGCTCTCAGTATTTTAATTGCCTCAGTATTTGCCCTCAGTATTTGCAAGTATTTGCTCTCAGTATTTGGAAGTCTTTGCACTCAGTATTTGGGGTATTTGCCCTCAGTATTTGCAAGTCTTTGCACTCAGTATTAGCCCTCAGTATTTGGAAGTCTTTGCATTCAGTATTAGCCCTCAGTATTTCGAAGTCTTTGCAATCAATATTAGCCCTCAGTAATTGGAAGTCATTGCTCTCAGTATTAGCCCTCAGTATTTGGAAGTCTTTGCTTTCATTATTTGCCCTTAGTAATTGGAACTCTTTGCACTCAGTATTTGCAAGTCTTTGCACTCAGTATATGCTCTCAGTAATTGCAAGTCTTTGCTCTCAGTATTTGCCCTCAGTATTTGCAAGTCTTTGCTCTCAGTATTTGCTCTCAGTATTTGGAAGTATTTGCCCTCATTATTTGGAAGTCTTTGCTCTCAGTATTTGCCCTCAGTATTTGGAAGACTTTGCACTCAGTATTAGCCCTCAGTATTTGCCCTCAGTATTTGGAAGTATTTGCACTCAGTATTAGCTTTCAGTATTTGGAAGTCTTTGCACTCAATTAGCCCTCAGTATTTGGAAGTCTTTGCATTCAGTATTAGCCCTAAGTATTCGGAAGTCTTTGCTCTAAGTATTAGCCCTCAGTATTTGGACGTCTTTGCACTCAGTATTAGCCCTAAGTATTTCGAATTTTTTTTTCTTAGTATTAGCCCTCAGTATTTGCCCTCAGTATTTGCAAGTCTTTGCTCTCAGTATTTGACCTCAGTGTTTGGAAGTATTTGCCTCAGTATTTGCAAGTCTTTTCTCTCAGTATTTTGAAGACTTTGCTCTCAGTATTTCCCCTTAGTATTTGGAAGTCTGTGCACTTAGTATTTGGGGTATTTGCCCTCAGTATTTGCAAGTCTTTGCACTCAGTATTTGCCCTCAGTATTTGCAAGTCTTTGCTCTCAATATTAGCCCTCAGTATTTGCAAGTCTTTGCTCTCAGTATTTGCCCTTAGTATTTGCAAGTCATTGCGCTTAGTATTAACCCACAGTATTTGGAAGTCTTTGCTCTCAGTATTAGCCCTCAGTATTTGGAAGTATTTGCACTCAGTATTAGCCCTCAGTATTTGCCCTCAGTAATTGGAAGTCTTTGCTCTCAGTAATAGCCCTCAGTATTTGGAAGTCTTTGCTCTCAGTTTTCGCCCTCAGTATTTGGAAGTCTTTGCACTCAGTATTTGGTGTATTTGCCCTCAGTATTTGCAAGTCTTTGCACTCAGTATTTGCCCTCAGTATTTGCAAGTCTTTGCACTCAGTATTTGCCCTCAGTATTTGCAAGTCTTTGCTCTCAGTATTTGTAAGTCTTTGCCCTCATGGTTTGGAAGTCTTTGTACTCAGTATTTGCCTTTAGTATTTGCAAGTCTTTGCCCTCAGTATTTGGAAGTCTTTGCTTTCAGTATTCGCCCTCAGTATTTTGAAGTATTTACCCTCAGTATTTGTAAGTCTTTCCTGTCAGTATTTGGAAGTATTTACTCTTAGTATTTGCCCTCAGTATTTGCAAGTCTTTGAACTCTGTATTTGCCGTCTGTATTTGCACTCAGTATTTGGATGTATTTGCACTTAGTATTTGAAAGTCTTTGCACTCAGTTATAGCCATCAGTAATTGCCCTCAGTGATTTTTAAGTATTTGCACAAAGTATTAGCCCTAAATATTTGGAAGTCTTTGCACTCAGTATTAGGAAGTCTTTGCATTTAGTATTAGCCCTCAGTATTCGGAGGTTTATGCTCTCAGTATTAGTCCTCAGTATTTGAAAGTCTTTGCTCTCAGTATTTGCCCTCAGTATTTGCCCTCAGTATTTGGAATCTTTGCTCTCAGTATTTGCCCTCAGTATTTAGGGTATTTGCATTCAGTATTTGCAAGTCTTTGCCCTCAGTATTTGGACTTCTTTGCACTCAGTATTAGCCCTTAGTATTTGCAAGTCTTTGCTCTCAGTATTTGCCCTCAGTGTTTGAAAGTCTTTGCTTTCAGTATTTGCCTATAGTATTTAAGAGTATTTGCACTCAGTATTAGCCCTCAGTATTTGGAAGTCTTTGCACTTAGTATTTGGAAGTCTTTGCACTCAGTATTAGCTCTCAGTATTTGCAAGTCTTTGCACTCGGTATAAGCCCTCATTATTTCAAAGTCTTTACACTCAGTATTTGCAAGTCATTACACTCAGTGTTTGCCCTTAGTATTTTGAAATCATTACACTCAGTATTTGCCCTCAGTATTTGCAAGTCTTTGCTCTCAGTATTTGGAAGTCTTTGCACTCAGTATTAGCCCTCAGTATTAGCAATTCTTTGCACTCGGTATTAGCCCTCAGTAT
>JAZGLO010004706.1:0-2500 GCA_036873155.1 Biomphalaria sudanica
GTGTAGTGAGACAAGTGATAGGATCATAGTGTAGTGAGACAAGTGATAGGATCATAGTGTAGTGAGACAAGTGATAGGATCATAGCGTAGTGAGACAAGTGATAGGATCATAGTGTAGTGAGACAAGTGATAGGATCATAGTGTAGTGAGACAAGTGATAGGATCATAGCGTAGTGAGACAAGTGATAGGATCATAGCGTAGTGAGACAAGTGATAGGATCATAGTGTAGTGAGACAAGTGCTAGGATCATAGTGTAGTGAGACAAGTGATAGGATCATAGCGTAGTGAGACAAGTGATAGGATCATAGTGTAGTGAGACAAGTGCTAGGATCATAGTGTAGTGAGACAAGTGCTAGGATCATAGTGTAGTGAGACAAGTGCTAGGATCATAGTGTAGTGAGACAAGTGTTAGGATCATAGTGTAGTGAGACAAGTGCTAGGATCATAGTGTAGTGAGACAAATGATAGGATCATAGCGTAGTGAGACAAGTGATAGGATCATAGCGTAGTGAGACAAGTGATAGGATCATAGTGTAGTGAGACAAGTGCTAGGATCATAGTGTAGTGAGACAAGTGATAGGATCATAGCGTAGTGAGACAAGTGCTAGGATCATAGTGTAGTGAGACAAGTGCTAGGATCATAGTGTAGTGAGACAAGTGCTAGGATCATAGTGTAGTGAGACAAGTGCTAGGATCATAGTGTAGTGAGACAAGTGATAGGATCATAGCGTAGTGAGACAAGTGATAGGATCATAGCGTAGTGAGACAAGTGATAGGATCATAGCGTAGTGAGACAAGTGATAGGATCATAGTGTAGTGAGACAAGTGATAGGATCATAGTGTAGTGAGACAAGTGATAGGATCATAGTGTAGTGAGACAAGTGATAGGATCATAGTGTAGTGAGACAAGTGATAGGATCATAGTGTAGTGAGACAAGTGATAGGATCATAGTGTAGTGAGACAAGTGATAGGATCATAGTGTAGTAAGACAAGTGATAGGATCATAGTGTAGTGAGACAAGTGATAGGATCATAGTGTAGTGAGACAAGTGATAGGATCATAGTGTAGTGAGACAAGTGATAGGATCATAGCGCATTGAGACAAGTGATAGGATCATGGCGCATTGAGAAAGCTAAAAGCTAAACAAAAGCAATTAGTAAAAATACTTTTAATCGCACTGATATATTATGTTTAGCTCGATGATTTATAAGACATGACTGATCCAAACTAAATAATACAATTGCACTAAATATAAATAAATAGTATTTTTTATGTTTTTCTTGTATACCTTTGAACCCATGAAGATTTTTGCAAGCTGATAAGAGTAGAAATAATAGCGCATAAGAAAACTGAACTAACATTTCCAAATACAACAACATAACGTAATGAAAATACGTATATATTTCGTCCATCGTGGTTCGATGGTGACCACTTTTGTCATCCAGCGTGCTAAGGGCTTTGCACTGGGGTTTTTGTGCTGAAGGCTTTCAGAGAAGCTTTGAGGGTGTCCCTAAAGCGTTTTTCTTTATCCACCTTGTGAGCGCTTTCCTTCCCTTAATTGGCCATACAGGGGTCGTTTAGGGATGCGGCGGTCTTCCATTCTGCAGAAGTGCCCTGCCCATTGCAGCTGGGACTGCATTAGGATTGTGTGGATGCTTTGCAGACCTGCTCTATGAAGGACTTCAGTTTCTGGTATTTTGTCTTGCCATTTGACATTCAGTATTTTTCTTAGACATGTCATGTGGAAGTGGTTCAGTTTTTACATGTTTTCTGTACACTGTCAACGTTTCTGAGGCATTAGAGCAATGGAGGGAAGATGACAGCTCGATAGACACCTAAAGAAAGCAACACATTGCTTATTCCATTTCTAATTGTTTTTGCACTAACAATATCTGCTTCCGCTAAGAGTGCCATCATGACAAAACTTAATACTCTATTTAATGAATTGTATCATAAAAGTTAATAATTTCTGCCAGATAGTCAAATATATGAAAATGTTCAGGTTTTTTTGTTGGTGTGATGGCTAAGTGTCACCCAAGCTCAGATAAATTGTACTAACACCCGTTATTGTTTGGTGCGTGTCGTTTCAATAGAGTGAGCAGTTATACTGAGCTCACGAAAAGGTTTTTCTTGCCTGTTGATAGAGCGTGCTCAAGAGTGTACCCGTGCGTACGGTCAGCCTGGCCTCTCTCCCTCCTCCGCCCCTGAAATCCTCAACATTTTACTCCACCCGTCAGCACCGACCCCCCAAACCCGCCACGCTACCCTTTAACTAGAAGCCCCCCGTCAATCGACCTGGACAACATGAAATGGAAAAGGAGGGGACGACGACCGTGTGCCACACACAGTGACACAGTATGACACTCAATGTGACAGCAGAGTTTGCCTGTAATAATTAGCAGTAAACCACCTCCCTGTTATACCTCCGCACCCAACCCACGGCCCCACCTGACGGCGGCTCAGTCACTGCCCAGTTGGCGGGCAGACAATAGTGGCAC
>JAZGLO010004706.1:5000-14415 GCA_036873155.1 Biomphalaria sudanica
GCATTCCCTCTATAATTGCCTGCATTCCCTCTATAATTGCCTGCGTTCCCACTATAATTGCCTGCATTCCCTCTAAAATTGCCTGCATTCCCTCTAAAATTGCCTGCATTCCCTCTAAAATTGCCTGCATTCCCTCTAAAATTGCCTGCATTCCCACTATAATTGCCTGCATTCTCTCTATAATTGCCTGCATTCCCTCTATAATTGCCTGCATTCCCTCTATAATTGCCTGCATTCCCTCTAAAATTGCCTGCATTCCCTCTAAAATTGCCTGCATTCCCTCTAAAATTGCCTGCATTCCCACTATAATTGCCTGCATTCCCTCTATAATTGCCTGCATTCCCTCTAAAATTGCCTGCATTCCCTCTAAAATTGCCTGCATTCCCTCTAAAATTGCCTGCATTCCCACTATAATTGCCTGCATTCTCTCTATAATTGCCTGCATTCCCTCTATAATTGCCTGCATTCCCTCTATAATTGCCTGCATTCCCTCTAAAATTGCCTGCATTCCCTCTAAAATTGCCTGCATTCCCTCTAAAATTGCCTGCATTCCCACTATAATTGCCTGCATTCCCTCTATAATTGCCTGCATTCCCTCTAAAATTGCCTGCATTCCCTCTAAAATTGCCTGCATTCCCTCTAAAATTGCCTGCATTCCCACTATAATTGCCTGCATTCCCTCTATAATTGCCTGCATTACGTCTACATTTTCTCTACCCATCCTGGCATTCCTTCTTACTATCAACTGAAATCCATTGTCTCTAAATTTGCATTTTCTATTTATTATCCACTCCCATTGGTAAAGACGACTCATTGTAATCGACATTTTTGATGGATTTAATCTGGTACTAACTTAATAACAAATGGTATTATGTCACGCTTGACTGTTGATGCTCGTCAATTGTTTTATAGGTTCAATATTTTTAGTTTAAAATATAAATAAAAATATAGTTCGTACATTTTGTTTTAACAACATTCTGAAAAACAACATTTAAACACTATCAGTCACAAAATACCGACACAAATACAGAATGCAGACGTGAGTTTATTTTAAAAAATCAAAGGTGAAGGACGAGCTGAAGTGACAAGTGTAACTAGTGAAAACATTTCGACAATTTTTTTTTTATTTGGTTGTCTCCCTTTTCCTCCATTTGTTTTTCCCCCGCACCCGTGACATTTACCCTCTGACCTTTACTCGTCCACGGTCTCGGCAAAGTGCGCACCGGCCATTCCGGTGGCGAGTCTCTGTTATGATTAACTCCCTCGCTGAGGTTCCAGCGCTTGCTTACTGTTGTTATTAGTACGAGGGCATCTTGCTCCGTGAAGACGGTCCTGCACAACAGACCTGATGGCAAGACAATACACAGGACTATGGGGGTATCACATGTCATGTCGGGGCCCCCTGCTGGAACCGGCTCCCCGAGAAATATCTTTATCAGATCTTAAAACATAATTTCAAAACATTTCCCGCTTTCATTTTTACATTTTGTCTTATCATCAGAAGAAAGGAATGATTTTAAACTGATGATTCACTGATTAATATGATATAGGGCAATATGTGTAGCAGTATATTAGTGAAAGAGAATGGCGACGTTTTAGTTTTAAAAAATGGTCTAGACCTATATGAATATGGTAGGGAAACTATATATTATTGTAAATTAAAAGGGAGGCCAGTCAACTAAAGTGGAAGGTAAGATGAAGGGTGTTTATTTGAACGAATGTATAGAATGAACAAACTCTCACACACACACACACACAGTCTCATTCGTTACATTTTTTTTCTTCTCTAGATTCAGTCTTCTTTCCAGTCCAATATTCAGGCACGGTCCTCCGTTACAATTCTATTTCTTGCTTTACGACTTTACTGGTTTAGGCACCCACCCCCTTCCTATCGTTATAGTTCTTTCTCTGGGTTCAGTAAGTCTTCCACCTGATCAACGATTCAGGCACAACCCTGTCGTTATAGTTCTTTCTCTGGGTTCAGTAAGTCTTCCACCTAATCAACGATTCAGGCACAACCCTGTCGTTACAGCTCTTTCTCTGAGTTCAGTAAGTCTTCCACCTAATCAACGATTCAGGCACATCCCTGTCGCTATAGTTCTTTCTCTGGGTTCAGTAAGTCTTCCACCTAATCAACGATTCAGGCACAACCCTGTCGTTACAGCTCTTTCTCTGGGTTCAGTAAGTCTTCCACCTAATCAACGATTCAGGCACATCCCTGTCGCTATAGTTCTTTCTCTGGGTTCAGTAAGTCTTCCACCTAATCAACGATTCAGGCACAACCCTGTCGTTACAGCTCTTTCTCTGGGTTCAGTAAGTCTTCCACCTAATCAACGATTCAGGCACAACCCTGTCGTTACAGCTCTTTCTCTGGGTTCAGTAAGTCTTCCACCTGGTCAACAATTCAGGCACAACCCTGTCGCTACAGTTCTTTCTCTGGGTTCAGTAAGACTTTCAGCTGGTCAACGATTCAAGCACAACCCTGTCGCTACAGTTATTTCTCTGGGTTCAGTAAGTCTTCCTCCTAGTTCTCGATTCAGGCACCAACAACAGATTATCACACCTTTTGTCTCGGGCCTACTGCAACAACATAGCAATAAAACAGACAGGACTAAAGGACTCTCTTTCTGCTTGTTCCATGTTGTAACTTGTATTATATTATTATATGTATTATATTATTATATAAGTCTAACCTGATTATCTTAAAAAATGCAATAAGTTGTTGTTTTTTTAGTATGCTTCACCAAGTTTATAAAGGGAGTTTGTGTTAGATAAACTCGTGGGCGGCCTCAGCTGTCCGTCCACAGCGCAAAATGGAGCCACAAAAGCTCTTTCTCATTTAACTCTGCATTTTTTTTTCAAACTGGAGTAAATGATAGAAGGCTCTTTCCCTTGTCGACATTTAACGAGGGTGTCATGTGGCCAGCACATCCTTTAGTTCCCCGACAAGTATTTATTAGAGGTGTGTGAGATCAGGAGCGGCCTAACAATCGCATAGCTCCACATAATTCCAACTAAAGACTTTTTAAATCTGGAAACCTATCGCTTTACCGTTATTTTTAATACAAAGTTTGTATGAACTCATCCCGTCTGTCTGTCTGCCTAGTATAAATCTTGTAGACGTTATTTCCCTTTTTCCCATTCTCAGATCAAGTTGAAACCTTCCACTATGTTTCATTCTGCTTATCAAATTATTAAGCAATACAGAATTAACCAATTAGTTAATGCCATAATGATAAGAATATGTTTGCGTTTTGTATCGAAAATGGAAATAAATATATTACAGTATTGAGATTTATTGTTGTAAATGTGGAGTTCTTCACCTTAGATCAACATTTTTTTAAGCTTTATTTAATTTATAAACCCTCATTCTAGAGTGATATTTTGACCTACGCCTCGATCCATATTCATAACAATCAAACATAGTATAAGTTCAAACCCATTAACATATTCAAGCATAACAATCACATATGAGATGAGCTCTCCTGATAAGTTCAAAGACATTAACCTTAGAACGGGGGCCAAGAATGATCAGATCTGATCAAGCTGACAAAACTCGGGTTATCCACACAGCAAAAAAAGAAAAGAACCCCTTAAAGTGGCTGTGTATAGTCCACGGGCTCGGCTTGTGTCATTTCGCTGTTACCAAAATATATACCCAGCTGCTGTTTAATGTCATCCAGCGCTGCCAAGATAGTAACAACACGAGCGCAACGCCTCACTGACATTTTAGACCCGGCCTTGAGATGGAAATAATGGTACTCACAGGGTGTCAGTCAAAATGCTACCTACACCAGCGCCGGTAGCAACCATAGAGCGATTTAGAGACACGGCTTGGGAGTCTTATAATATCTAGATCAGTGATGCTTAGCCTAAGACCATCGGGCTATATCCGGCCCGTATGGTGGTGCTATTCAGCCTTTGTAAACGTCCGTCCACAGCGCAAATGGAGCCACAAAAGCTTTATTTCATTAAACTCTGCATTTTTTTAGTTATTTCTACCACATCCATTGTCCGATCAAGTTGAAACTTTACACAATTATTAATTTTACTTAATTACATATGAGTTAAATAAAACATTAGGCAAAAAAAGGAGACATTAATGCTTCAGTATTCAGAGATATGGCTAAATGTATGGGAGTTCGTCCCTTTACATAGCTGTATACGTTATTTCTCCCACATACATTCTCGTAGACCTTGCGATCTATGGTTCTACAAGAACAATATTTAGAAACGCACAAAATCTCGACTCTGGTGTATTAAGTCTAGTACCTGTGGGAAGTGTAGATGCCATGTTGATACACATAGCTTCCTGCCAACTTTCCCGTCTCTACAAGACTAGTATAAAAAGGTCAGAAAAAGATTCGATAGTAAGTGGTCGTGTTTGTTTTACCCCCCCCCCCTCCAGTTACCCCCCCACCCCCAGCTCCACAGCTCCTTATTCCGGATGAACGTAGTGAGCACTGAATATAAATTAAGTAGAATAAATGGCGTGAGTGCAACTTACGCATGCGCGGTCCCGGAGATGACGAAACTAAAACCTCCTTTTCGTCTTGAGTCCCGTGCATGCTCGCAATAGAGAGAGAAATACACCCACGTTTATACACACCATTTCGAATCGAAGAAAAAAAAATGCAGAGTTTGGAGTTTGTGTTTTTCATGTAAACTCAGGGGCGGCCCTCAATTGGCGTGAATGGAATCGAACCACGATTTTCTTTGATTAAAGCTATTATGTTGGCTGTGGAAGTCAAATTTTTCTAATCGTTTTAGTGAGGATGCAGTTATTATTGTTTAGTATTGTTTATGTTTTGCTTGTTATGGTGTCTTATATGTTAACAATAATTATATTTCTTTCTGAATATAATCTCCCTCACATATATCTATTGTTTTAATAGAAGTGTACATCTTATTTTTTCATAATTAATTTAAAAACAAAAAGGACATCGGTATAATGTGCTGGTCACAACATGGTCACAACCTGGTCTGTTGAAGACAATGCCTATTCAATTATTCTATTGTTTACCTTATATGATGTCATATGTGCATCCCCTATAATGTTATTTAATCTCTTCTCTTTAATAGTGTAAAAGACGGGAACAAAAAAGGTGGAGGACTGGATGTGCATTACATTCAGAAAGAAGAAAGTTGTTCTTTTTTTTTTCTTTATAAGGGTTGGGTGCGAAGGGGGTGGGGCGGGGTAAGAAATAAAAACATTTGAAATAACAGTCGTTTCCTTAATTCAAGCGATACCACTAATTGTTTATTGCGTGCGCTTGGCTACTAATGAGAAAGAACTAAACCGATCGTGGCATCGAGATGCTATCTTGTTTGGGAACCATACGAGTGCGGTGGCGCTGAAAGGGGAGGCGGGGGCGCACACCTGGGCCAACTGACACGTGCTCTTAAGGATGAAGTAGATGGTTCGCGAAAACCCGTTTACAATGTTATTAGTTTGAATATATATACCTATATACACTACTACTAATATTTGTGAGAGTCACTTAGAGATACCATTATCATATTATCTTATCTTTTGTGTGCGAGTTGTTGTTTTTTTTTCTTATGAATTGTCAGGAAAGAGACAATGGGGGTAGCCGCCCTTAGTACTGGCTGAACCTTTGCTTTCTGTTTTTCTCTCTCTACGTTGTTTCCGCCTCACCCCCCCCCCCTGTTGTGTGGGTGGGTCGATGTACAGGGCGTATGTGTGTGTATGTGGCGTATGTGGGGTGCCACGGGTTGTCAAACACGCCACACCAGATCCGGGGTGACACCGAACGGTAGATAGATATGTCAGCGGTGTATACCACACACCCACCCCCATCCCCCAATTCCAGAGAGACTCGCCCCCCCTCCACCACGCTCTCAGGCTGCGCCCCCCCCCCACGCCAACACCCTTTCAACCAGCACCACAACCATGTACTTGCCCTGGAGGGGCACCCACCCCAGACGTGATCGAAATCTCTGGTCGAAAGCTCGTGACATGTCGGTTTAACGGCGAATGTATCCTCCGCTATATGGACCTAAATAGCAGCTAATTTGTTTATGACGGGTTTAGAAACACTCGCCTAACCGCTGGAAACAATGATTGTATGACACATCTAAATTAAGATCGGGTCGACTGGAATTATGACGCTTCAAGTCAACAGTTTACAAAGTCTTTTAGCGCCCTCCTAGGCCCCCCTCCCCGTTTTTTTTCCCAACCCAAACCAATCCTCTCCCCACTCCCGCGCCCTGCACCCCCGCCACACTTAATCTCCCCGCCCCCACCCACGCCTTTACGCACTATCACTATCTATCTACACACACACACATATATATATATATATATATATATATATAGCTCAGTACCCGACTAACTGTTGTGATCTATATATTTAGGTTTCAACTGCGTAATTAATGCCGCGATTTGACTACCGGCGAAATGAGGTGTGTGTGTGTGTCTGGGTGTGTGTCTGTGGGGTGTTTGCGGAGGGGCTAGAATGTGTTGGCTGGGGGGGGGTGAAGAAAGCGAAGGGGATCTGTTGATGAGTACTGATATTTACCTTTAGTGTTTACACCACGTGGTCAAAGAACAGAGACAAGAGCACACAACTCTGACTGGCAATGACATTTGTTAGGTCTGAACACATCTATTGCAGATATATAGTTAAGTCACATACAAGATTGCGGTACATCAGGGCAAAGAAGCTGCAGATTGATACGAACCTCCTAATAAATCTTGTATTTAAACAAATAGAACATTTGTTTAAAAACTTTTATAAAATGCAAAGCTTATCTAAGGTCAACTGTACATTTACGGCCATATTTATCAGTACTGTAAGATTTATTTCCCTTAATCAACATAAAAATGATTAATTAATTCCCATTAATTAATCAATGATTTGGCTAATTTTTTGATTGAATCATGTTTTGTTAAGGACTTTGAATAATAGTGCAAAGTTTCAACTTGATCTTAGGAGGGGAAAAACTAACATGTACAAGATTAGTGTCTGACATGTTATATGTTATTTGTACAAAAGGTAATACATACATATGTTTACGTGGTATTGAGTTTTGTGTTCTTTCACAGATGGTGTTGGCATTTGGTGCTGGTATCTGGAGCTGATATGTGGTGCTGGTATGTGGTGCTGTTATGTGGCGTTAGCATTTGGTGCTGGTATGTGGTGCTGGTATGTGGTGCTGTTATCTGTTGTTAGCATTTGGTGCTGGGATGTGGTGCTGGTATGTGGTGCTGTTATCTGTTGTTAGCATTTGGTGCTGGTATGTGGTGCTGGTATGTGGTGCTGATATGTGATGCTGGATGTGGTGCTGGTATGTGGTGCTGGTATGTGGTGCTGTTATCTGTTGTTAGCATTTGGTGCTGGAATGTGGTGCTGGTATGTGGTGCTGTTATCTGTTGTTAGCATTTGGTGCTGCTATGTGGTGCTGGTATCTGGTGTTAGCATTTCGTGTTCGCATTTGGTGCTGGTATGTGGTGCTGGTATGTGGTGCTGGTATATGGAAAGACGAAGGCATAGCCCTCGGCACCAAAATCCGACTGATGCGCTCCCTGACGAATAAGAAAGGAGATCAATTAACAAGAGACAGTGCTAGACAAGTTTATCATCATCAAAAAGATCACAAGATTATATTCAACGTGATAATAATAGTAATATCTGTAAACGTAATCAGGGCCTTATATCCGCCAGCTGGAAAGGCCCTTGAAAATATAGTTGGTGACTCTGGAAAGGCCCTTGTAAGTTTAGTTGGTGGCTCTGGAAAGGCCGTTGTAAGTTTAGTTGGTGGCTCTGGAAAGGCCCATGTAAGTATAGTTGGTAGCCCCTTCTAAGTATAGTTGGTGGCGCTGGAAAGGCCCTTGAAAGTATAGTTGGTTGCACTGGAAAGGCCCTTGAAAGTGTAGTAGGTGGCTCTGGAAAGGCCGTTGTAAGTTTAGTTGGTGGCTCTGGAAAGGCAAATGTAAGTATAGTTGGTAGCCCCTTTCTAAGTATAGTTGGTGGAAAGGCCCTTGAAAGAATAGTTGGTTGCACTGGAAAGGCCCATGAAAGTATAGTTGGTTGCACTGGAAAGGCCCTTGAAAGTATAGTTTTATTGCACTGGAAAGGCCCCTGAAAGTGTAGTAGGTGACTTTGGAAAGGCCCCTGAAAGTGTAGTAGGTGACTTTGGAAAGGCCCCTGAAAGTGTAGTAGGTGACTTTGGAAAGGTCCCTGAAAGTGTAGTAGGTGACTTTGGAAAGGCCCTTGAAAGTGTAGTAGGTGGCTTTGGAAAGGCCCTTGAAAGTGTAGTAGGTGGCTTTGGAAAGGCCCTTGAAAGTGTAGTTAGTGACTTTGGAAAGGCCCTTGAAAGTGTAGTAGGTGACTTTGGAAAGGCCCTTGAAAGTGTAGTAGGTGACTTTGGAAAGGCCCTTGAAATATAGTTAGTGGCTCCTTCCCATCATCTTCTGGTAATGAACGACGGTCAAAATATTAGGTCAAGTATCAGACAAAGTATCAGAAAAAGTATCAGACAAAGTATCAAAGCATTAAGAATGTTCATTTTCAGTGTTTCTGCTAGTGTTGCCAGTGCTAGAGGTCAGGCCTGGTCCCTGGTAATTCATCCCTGTCTTTCCCTTTTCTTACGAAGGATCTGAACCCCGGAAGAACTGTGTCGTGCAATCGGAAGAGAGGTGGCGTGATGCCAGTATAAATATGTAGCTTGTTCAAAAAAAATTTCTAATCACCAACCATTCAAACAAAGCGTCAAGACTAAATCCACGAAAAGATTGACATATTTAACTCTCAGTAATAGAACTTTCTTTATCCTGTTACACAAAAGTGGCGTGGCTGCTGTCTCCTTAATCTATTAATCAGTGTAGCCATCTACAAATCTACAAAAAAGAACGAGGCGAAGCAGTGTACTAGATGAAGCCGAAAGGACATGAAGGAGCTGGGAAGCCATTAAAAGAAAACTAGCAAGAGACAGTTGAAAGTGGCGTGTTTTTACTGAGGCCTTATGTTCCATGAGGAACGTGTTTTTACTGAGGCCTTATGTTCCACGAGGAACGTGTTTTTACTGAGGCCCGATGTTCTATGAGGAACGTGTTTTTACTGAGGCCTTATGTTCCATGAGGAACGTGTTTTAACTGAGGCCTTACGTTCCATGAGGAACGTGTTTTTACTGAGGCCCGATGTTCCATGAGGAACGTGTTTTTACTGAGGCCCGATGTTCCATGAGGAACGTGTTTTTACTGAGGCCCGATGTTCCATGAGGAACGCAAAAGAAAGATGATGATGATAATGATCTACAATACAAAGTAACGATGCATATTTCGTTCCTATAAAGTCCTTCTCTTACATTTCATGTTAATATATAGCTATTCATATACGTTTATTATTATTTCGATTCCTCCTATTAGCTTGCAAACTCTTCAAGGGTTGAA
>JAZGLO010004707.1:0-14911 GCA_036873155.1 Biomphalaria sudanica
CTTTTTTTTCTTCCCTCCCCCTTTCCCAACTGGTCCAGACAAGTGATAGGATCATAGCGCATTGAGAAAGCTAAAAGCTAAACAAAAGCAATTAGTAAAAATACTTTTAATCGCACTGATATATTATGTTTAGCTCGATGATTTATAAGACATGACTGATCCAAACTAAATAATACAATTGCACTTAATATAAATAAATAGTATTTTTTATGTTTTTCTTGTATACTTTTGAACCCATGAAGAGTTTTTGCAAGCTGATAAGAGTAGAAATAATAGCGCATAAGAAAACTGAACTAACATTTCCAAATACAACAACATAACGTAATGAAAATACGTTATATATTTCGTCCATCGTGGTTCGATGGTGACCACTTTTGTCATCCAGGGACCTAAGGGCTTTGCACTGGGGTTTTTGTGCTGAAGGCTTTCAGAGAAGCTTTGAGGGTGTCCCTAAAGCGTTTTTCTTTATCCACCTTGTGAGCGCTTTCCTTCCCTTAATTGGCCATACAGGGGTCGTTTAGGGATGCGGCGGTCTTCCATTCTGCAGAAGTGCCCTGCCCATTGCAGCTGGGACTGCATTAGGATTGTGTGGATGCTTTGCAGACCTGCTCTATGAAGGACTTCAGTTTCTGGTATTTTATCTTGCCATTTGACATTCAGTATTTTTCTTAGACATGTCATGTGGAAGTGGTTCAGTTTTTACATGTTTTCTGTACACTGTCAACGTTTCTGAGGCATTAGAGCAATGGAGGGAAGATGACAGCTCGATAGACACCTAAAGAAAGCAACACATTGCTTATTCCATTTCTAATTGTTTTTGCACTAACAATATCTGCTTCCGCTAAGAGTGCCATCATGACAAAACTTAATACTCTGTTTAATGAATTGTATCATAAAAGTTAATAATTTCTGCCAGATAGTCAAATATATGAAAATGTTCAGGTTTTTTTGTTGGTGTGATGGCTAAGTGTCACCCAAGCTCAGATAAATTGTACTAACACCCGTTATTGTTTGGTGCGTGTCGTTTCAATAGAGTGAGCAGTTATACTGAGCTCACGAAAAGGTTTTTCTTGCCTGTTGATAGAGCGTGCTCAAGAGTGTACCCGTGCGTACGGTCAGCCTGGCCTCTCTCCCTCCTCCGCCCCTGAAATCCTCAACATTTTACTCCACCCGTCAGCACCGACCCCCCAAACCCGCCACGCTACCCTTTAACTAGAAGCCCCCCGTCAATCGACCTGGACAACATGAAATGGAAAAGGAGGGGACGACGACCGTGTGCCACACACAGTGACACAGTATGACACTCAATGTGACAGCAGAGTTTGCCTGTAATAATTAGCAGTAAACCACCTCCCTGTTATACCTCCGCACCCAACCCCCGGCCCCACCTGACGGCGGCTCAGTCACTGCCCAGTTGGCGGGCAGACAATAGTGGCACATACTTCATAAACCAATAACAACGTATTTATCCCTATTAATTCTCTCTCTCTCTCTCTCTCTGCCTCTCTCTCTGTCTCTCTCTGTCTCTCTCTCTCTCTTTCTGTCTCTCTTTCTCTCTCAGTCTCTCTTTCTCTCTCTTTCAGTATATGTTTCCCTCATTGTCTGTCTCTTCCTCTCTCTCTCTCTCTTTATACTCTTTCTCTCTCTTTCAATCTATGTATCTGTTTCCCTCATTGTCTTTCTTTCTTTCTCTCTTTCTCTCTCTCTTTATTTGTCTTATCTCTCTTTTTCACTCTCTTCTTCAATTGAACCTCTTTTTGAGGATTGATATTATGCCTTGTGAGGGGACGAGCCATTACACCAAGATCTGACCATTTTCATCCGTTTATCTGGCAAAAAAATAACTAACCTTCATGATACAATTCAATGAAAACAGCGTATTAACACTCCGAAATAATGTACACGCAAGACTCTTCACTAGTACTGATAGACGTATTGTAAAGACGTATTGTAATGGTTCGTGTTTGCACCGCCCTAGCAACTTTCAAACGCTTTTGGTTGTTGTTGTTTTTACCCCATTAGCCTTCCTCGTAACGTTATCAAATTTTTACTTCTATAATATCTAATATATAAGGTAGAATGTAAGGTGTATGTATGTATGTATGTATGTATGTATGTATGTATGTATGTATGTATGTATGTATTGTATGTATGTATTGTATGTATAGTATTGTATGTATATATGTATGTATGTGTATGTATGTATGTATGTATGTATGTATTGTATTGTATTGTATGTATACATGTATGTATGTATGTATGTATGTATGTATGTATGTATGTATGTATGTATGTATGTATGTATGTATGTATGTATGTATGTATGTATGTATGTATGTATGTATGTATATACGTACGTGTTTGTGTGTGTATGTATGTATGTATGTATGTATGTATGTATGTATGTATGTATGTATGTATGTATGTATGTATGTATGTAGGTATGTATGTATGTATGTATGTATGTATATACGTACGTGTTTGTGTGTGTATGTATGTATGTATGTATGTATGTACGTACGTGTGTGTGTATGTTTGTGTGTGTGTGTATGTGTGTATGTATGTATGTATGTATGTATGTGTGTATGTATATACGTACGTGTTTGTGTGTGTATGTATGTATGTATGTATGTATGTATGTATGTATGTATGTATGTATGTATGTATGTATGTATGTATGTATGTATGTATGTATGTATGTATGTATGTATATACGTACGTGTTTGTGTGTGTATGTATGTATTTCTGTATGTATGTATGTATGTATGTATGTATGTATGTATGTATGTATGTATGTATGTATGTATGTACGTACGTGTGTGTGTATGTTTGTGTGTGTGTGTGTAGGTATGTATCTATGTTAGTATGTATGTACGTCCGTGTGTGTGTGTGTATGTGTGTGTGTGTGTGTGTATGTATGTATCTATGTATGTATGTCCCAAATAGATATCAAGACCGTTTGACTAATCTTGATAGCACAAAATGGTACTTTCTTTTTTTTTTAAATTAGGTTTGTAAACAAAACAAAGTGAAGATCGGTAAAAGTGGGTTAGGATTTCATTTGGAGTCAAACTCAAGAATTGTTGAAGTATGAAAGGATATATCAATGTGTATAGATCGCGAAATGTCTGACGTTTTAATGCTGGCCGTTTCATACAGGCCTATTCTCTCTACATTCTCTTGATAATTCCTCTACGTTCTTCCTTCATTCCCGCTACATACTGCGTAAAATTTAATATGCATTCTGCTAAACTCTTTCAATATTATATCTATATTTCATCTGCATTCTCCGCCTGCAATCCCTCTATAATTGCCCGCAATCCCTCTATAATTGCCTGCATTCCCTCTATAATTGCCTGCATTCCCTCTATAATTACCTGCATTCCCTCTATAATTGCCTGCATTCCCTCTATAATTGCCTGCATTCCCACTATAATTGCCTGCATTCCCTCTATAATTGCCTGCATTCCCACTATAGTTGCCTGCATTCCCTCTATAATTGCCTGCATTCCCTCTATAATTGCCTGCATTCCCTCTATAATTGCCTGCATTCCCTCTATAATTGCCTGCGTTCCCACTATAATTGCCTGCATTCCCTCTATAATTGCCTGCATTCCCACTAAAATTGCCAACACGCCCTCTTTAATTGCCTGCATTCCCTCTATAATTGCCTGCATTCCCTCTAAAATTGCCTGCATTCCCACTATAATTGCCTGCATTCCCTCTAAAATTGCCTGCATTCCCACTATAATTGCCTGCATTCCCTCTATAATTGCCTGCATTCCCACTATAATTGCCTGCATTCCCTCTATAATTGCCTGCATTCCCTCTATATTTGCCTGCATTTCCTCTAAAATTGCCTGCATTCCCTCTATAATTGCCTGCATTCCCTCTATATTTGCCTGCATTCCCATTATAATTGCCTGCATTCCCACTATAATTGCCTGCATTCCCACTATAATTGCCTGCATTCCCTCTAAAATTGCCTGCATTCCCTCTATAATTGCCTGCATTCCCTCTATTATTGCCTGCATTCCCTCTATATTTGCCTGCATTCCCTCTAAAATTGCCTGCATTCCCTCTATAATTGCCTGCATTCCCTCTATATTTGCCTGCATTCCCACTATAATTGCCTGCATTCCCTCTAAAATTGCCTGCATTCCCACTATAATTGCCTGCATTCCCTCTAAAATTGCCTGCATTCCCTCTAAAATTGCCTGCATTCCCACTATAATTGCCTGCATTCCCTCTAAAATTGCCTGCATTCCCACTATAATTGCCTGCTTTCTCTCTAAAATTGCCTGCATTCCCTCTAAAATTGCCTGCATTCCCACTATAATTGCCTGCATTCCCACTATAATTGCCTGCATGCCCTCTAAAATTGCCTGCATTCCCTCTATAATTGCCTACATTCCCTCTATATTTGCCTGCATTCCCACTATAATTGCCTGCATTCCCTCTAAAATTGCCTGCATTCCCACTATAATTGCCTGCATTCCCTCTATAATTGCCTGCATTCCCTCTATATTTGCCTGCATTCCCTCTAAAATTGCCTGCATTCCCTCTATAATTGCCTGCATTCCCTCTATATTTGCCTGCATTCCCACTATAATTGCCTGCATTCCCTCTAAAATTGCGTGCATTCCCACTATAATTGCCTGCATTCCCTCTAAAATTGCCTGCATTCCCTCTATAATTGCCTGCATTCCCTCTATAATTGCCTGCATTCCCACTATAATTGCCTGCATTCCCTCTAAAATTGCCTGCATTCCCTCTATAATTGCCTGCATTCCCTCTATAATTGCCTGCATTCCCTCTATAATTGCCTGCATTCCCTCTATAATTGCCTGCATTCCCACTAAAGTTGCCTGCACGCCCTCTATAATAGCCTGCATTCCCACTATAATTCCCAATTCCCACTATAATTGCCTGCATTCCCACTATAATTGCCTGCATTCCCACAATAATTGCCTGCATTCCCACTATAATTGCCTGCATTCCCACTATAATTGCCTGCATTCCCACTATAATTGCCTGCATTCCCACTATAATTGCCTGCATTCCCACTATAATTGCCTGCATTCCCACTATAATTGCCTGCATTCCCACTAAAATTGCCTGCTCGCCCTCTATAATAGCCTGCATTCCCACTATAATTGCCTGCATTCCCACTATAATTGCCTGCATTCCCACTATAATTGCCTGCATTCCCACTATAATTGCCTGCATTCCCACTATAATTGCCTGCATTCCCACTATAATTGCCTGCATTCCCACTATAAATGCCTGTATTCCCACTATAATTGCCTGCATTCCCACTATAATTGCCTGCATTCCCACTATAATTGCCTGCATTCCCACTATAATTGCCTGCATTCCCACTATAATTGCCTGCATTCCCACTATAATTGCCTGCATTCCCACTATAATTGCCTGCATTTCCACTAAAATTGCCTGCACGCCCTCTATAATAGCCTGCACTCCCACTATAATTGCCTGCATTCCCACTATAATTGCCTGCATTCCCACTATAATTGCCTGCATTCCCACTATAATTGCCTGCATTCCCACTATAATTGCCTGCATTCCCACTAAAATTGCCTGCACGCCCTCTATAATAGCCTGCATTCCCACTATAATTGCCTGCATTCCCACTATAATTGCCTGCATTCCCTCTATAATTGCCTGCATTCCCTCTATAATTGCCTGCATTCCCACTATAATTGCCTGCATTACGTCTACATTTTCTCTACCCATCATGGTATTCCTTCTTACTATCCACTGAAATCCATTTTCTCTAAATTTGCATTTTCTATTCATTATCCACTCCCGTTGGTAAAGCCGACTCATTGTGATCGACATTTTTGATGGATTTAATCTGGTACTAACTTAATAACAAATTGTATTTTGTCACGCTTGGCTATTAGTGCTCTTCAATTGTTTTATAGGTTCAATATTTTTAGTTTAAAATATAAATAAAAATATAGTTCGTACATTTTGTTTTAACAACATTCTGAAAAACAACATTTAAACACTATCAGTCACAAAATACCGACACAAATACAGAATGCAGACGTGAGTTTATTTTAAAAATCAAAGGTGAAGGACGAGCTGACGTGACAAGTGTAACTAGTGAAAACATTTCGACAATTTATTTTTTATTTGGTTGTCTCCCTTTTCCTCCATTTTTTTCCCCCGCACCCGTGACATTTACCCTCTGACCTTTACTCGTCCACGGTCTCGGCAAAGTGCGCACCGGCCATTCCGGTGGCGAGTCTCTGTTATGATTAACTCCCTCGCTGAGGTTCCAGCGCTTGCTTACTGTTGTTATTAGTACGAGGGCATCTTGCTCCGTGAAGACGGTCCTGCACAACAGACCTGTTGGCAAGACAATACACAGGACTATGGGGGTATCACATGTCATGTCGGGGCCCCCTGCTGGAACCGGCTCCCCGAGAAATATCTTTATCAGATCTTAAAACATAATTTCAAAACATTTTCCGCTTTCATTTTTACATTTTGTCTTATCATCAGAAGAAAGGAATGATTTTAAACTGATGATTCACTGATTAATATGATATAGGGCAATATGTGTAGCAGTATATTAGTGAAAGAGAATGGCGACGTTTTAGTTTTAAAAAATGGTCTAGACCTATATGAATATGGTAGGGAAACTATATATTATTGTAAATTAAAAGGGAGGCCAGTCAACTAAAGTGGAAGGTAATAATGAAGGGTGTTTATTTGAACGAATGTATAGAATGAACAAACTCTCACACACACACACACAGTCTCATTCGTTACATTTTTTTTCTTCTCTAGATTCAGTCTTCTTTCCAGTCCAATATTCAGGCACCGTCCTCCGTTACAATTCTATTTCTTGCTTTACGACTTTACTGGTTTAGGCACCCACCCCCTTCCTATCGTTATAGTTCTTTCTCTGGGTTCAGTAAGTCTTCCGCCTAATCAACGATTCAGGCACAACCCTGTCGTTATAATTCTTTCTCTGGGTTCAGTAAGTCTTCCAACTTATCAACGATTCAGGCACAACCCTGTCGTTACAGCTCTTTCTCTGGGTTCAGTAAGTCTTCCACCTAATCAACGATTCAGGCACAACCCTGTCGTTACAGCTCTTTCTCTGGGTTCAGTAAGTCTTCCACCTAATCAACGATTCAGGCACAACCCTGTCGTTACAGCTCTTTCTCTGGGTTCAGTAAGTCTTCCACCTAATCAACGATTCAGGCACATCCCTGTCGTTATAGTTCTTTCTCTGGGTTCAGTAAGTCTTCCACCTGGTCAACGATTCAGGCACAACCCTGTCGCTACAGTTCTTTCTCTGGGTTCAGTAAGACTTCCAGCTGGTCAACGATTCAAGCACAACCCTGTCGCTACAGTTCTTTCTCTGGGTTCAGTAAGTCTTCCTCCTAGTTCTCGATTCAGGCACCAACAACAGATTATCACACCTTTGTCTCGGGCCTACTGCAACAACATAGCAATAAAACAGACAGGACTAAAGGACTCTCTTTCTGCTTGTTCCATGTTGTAACTTGTATTATATTATTATATATATTATATTATTATATAAGTCTAACCTGATTATCTTAAAGAATGCAATAAGTTGTTGTTTTTTTAGTATGCTTCACCAAGTTTATAAAGGGAGTTTGTGTTAGATAAACTCGTGGGCGGCCGCAGCTGTCCGTCCACAGCGCAAAATGGAGCCACAAAAGCTCTTTCTCATTTAACTCTGCATTTTTTTTTCAAACTGGAGTAAATGATAGAAGGCTCTTTCCCTTGTCGACATTTAACGAGGGTGTCATGTGGCCAGCACATCCTTTAGTTCCCCGACAAGTATTTATTAGAGGTGTGTGAGATCAGGAGCGGCCTAACAATCGCATAGCTCCACATAATTCCAACTAAAGACTTTTTAAATCTGGAAACCTATCGCTTTACCGTTATTTTTAATACAAAGTTTGTATGAACTCATCCCGTCTGTCTGTCTGCCTAGTATAAATCTTGTAGACGTTATTTCCCTTTTTCCCATTCTCAGATCAAGTTGAAACCTTCCACTATGTTTCATTCTGCTTATCAAATTATTAAGCAATACAGAATTAACCAATTAGTTAATGCCATAATGATAAGAATATGTTTGCGTTTTGTATCGAAAATGGAAATAAATATATTACAGTATTGAGATGTATTGTTGTAAATGTGGAGTTCTTCACCTTAGATCAACATTTTTTTAAGCTTTATTAAATTTATAAACCCTCATTCTAGAGTGATATTTTGACCTACGCCTCGATCCATATTCATAACAATCAAACATAGTATAAGTTCAAACCCATTAACATATTCAAGCATAACAATCACATATGAGATGAGCTCTCCTGATAAGTTCAAAGACATTAACCTTAGAACGGGGGCCAAGAATGATCAGATCTGATCAAGCTGACAAAACTCGGGTTATCCACACAGCAAAAAAAGAAAAGAACCCCTTAAAGTGGCTGTGTATAGTCCACGGGCTCGGCTTGTGTCATTTCGCTGTTACCAAAATATATACCCAGCTGCTGTTTAATGTCATCCAGCGCTGCCAAGATAGTAACAACACGAGCGCAACGCCTCACTGACATTTTAGACCCGGCCTTGAGATGGAAATAATGGTACTCACAGGGTGTCAGTCAAAATGCTACCTACACCAGAGCCGGTAGCAACCATAGAGCGATTTAGAGACACGGCTTGGGAGTCTTATAATATCTAGATCAGTGATGCTTAGCCTAAGACCATCGGGCTATATCCGGCCCGTATGGTGGTGCTATTCAGCCTTTGTAAACGTCCGTCCACAGCGCAAATGGAGCCACAAAAGCTTTATTTCATTAAACTCTGCATTTTTTTTAAAAGTTATTTCTACCACATCCATTGTCCGATCAAGTTGAAACTTTACACAATTATTAATTTTACTTAATTACATATGAGTTAAATAAAACATTAGGCAAAAAAAGGAGACATTAATGCTTCAGTATTCAGAGATATGGCTAAATGTATGGGGGTTCGTCCCTTTACATAGCTGTATACGTTATTTCTCCCACATACATTCTCGTAGACCTTGCGATCTATGGTTCTACAAGAACAATATTTAGAAACGCACAAAATCTCGACTCTGGTGTATTAAGTCTAGTACCTGTGGGAAGTGTAGATGCCATGTTGATACACATAGCTTCCTGCCAACTTTCCCGTCTCTACAAGACTAGTATAAAAAGGTCAGAAAAAGATTCGATAGTAAGTGGTCGTGTTTGTTTTACCCCCCCTCCAGTTACCCCCCCCCCCCAGCTCCACAGCTCCTTATTCCGGATGAACGTAGTGAGCACTGAATATAAATTAAGTAGAATAAATGGCGTGAGTGCAACTTACGCATGCGCGGTCCCGGAGATGACGAAACTAAAACCTCCTTTTCGTCTTGAGTCCCGTGCATGCTCGCAATAGAGAGAGAAATACACCCACGTTTATACACACCATTTCGAATCGAAGAAAAAAAATGCAGAGTTTGGAGTTTGTGTTTTTCATGTAAACTCAGGGGCGGCCCTCAATTGGCGTAAATGGAGTCGAACCACGATTTTCTTTGATTAAAGCTATTATGTTGGCTGTGGAAGTCAAATTTTTCTAATCGTTTTAGTGAGGATGCAGTTATTATTGTTTAGTATTGTTTATGTTTTGCTTATTATGGTGTCTTATATGTTAACAATAATTATATTTCTTTCTGAATATAATCTCCCTCACATATATCTATTGTTTTAATAGAAGTGTACATCTTATTTTTTCATAATTAATTTAAAAACAAAAAGGACATCGGTATAATGTGCTGGTCACAACATGGTCACAACCTGGTCTGTTGAAGACAATGCCTATTCAATTATTCTATTGTTTACCTTATATGATGTCATATGGGTATCCCCTATAATGTTATTTAATCTCTTCTCTTTAATAGTGTAAAAGACGGGAACAAAAAAGGTGGAGGACTGGATGTGCATTACATTCAGAAAGAAGAAAGTTGTTCTTTTTTTTTTCTTTATAAGGGTTGGGTGCGAAGGGGGTGGGGCGGGGTAAGAAATAAAAACATTTGAAATAACAGTCGTTTCCTTAATTCAAGCGATACCACTAATTGTTTATTGCGTGCGCTTGGCTACTAATGAGAAAGAACTAAACCGATCGTGGCATCGAGATGCTATCTTGTTTGGGAACCATACGAGTGCGGTGGCGCTGAAAGGGGAGGCGGGGGCGCACACCTGGGCCAACTGACACGTGCTCTTAAGGATGAAGTAGATGGTTCGCGAAAACCCGTTTACAATGTTATTAGTTTGAATATATATACCTATATACACTACTACTAATATTTGTGAGAGTCACTTAGAGATACCATTATCATATTATCTTATCTTTTGTGTGCGAGTTGTTTTTTTTTTTCTTATGAATTGTCAGGAAAGAGACAATGGGGGTAGCCGCCCTTAGTACTGGCTGAACCTTTGCTTTCTGTTTTTCTCTCTCTACGTTGTTTCCGCCTCACCCCCCCCCCTGTTGTGTGGGTGGGTCGATGTACAGGGCGTATGTGTGTGTATGTGGCGTATGTGGGGTGCCACGGGTTGTCAAACACGCCACACCAGATCCGGGGTGACACCGAACGGTAGATAGATATGTCAGCGGTGTATACCACACACCCACCCCCATCCCCCAATTCCAGAGAGACTCGCCCCCCCCTCCATCACGCTCTCAGGCTGCGCCCCCCCCCACGCCAACACCCTTTCAACCAGCACCACAACCATGTACTTGCCCTGGAGGGGCACCCACCCCAGACGTGATCGAAATCTCTGGTCGAAAGCTCGTGACATGTCGGTTTAACGGCGAATGTATCCTCCGCTATATGGACCTAAATAGCAGCTAATTTGTTTATGACGGGTTTAGAAACACTCGCCTAACCGCTGGAAACAATGATTGTATGACACATCTAAATTAAGATCGGGTCGACTGGAATTATGACGCTTCAAGTCAACAGTTTACAAAGTCTTTTAGCGCCCTCCTAGGCCCCCCTCCCCGTTTTTTTTTCCAACCCAAACCAATCCTCTCCCCACTCCCGCGCCCTGCACCCCCGTCACACTTAATCTCCCCGCCCCCACCCACACCTTTACGCACTATCACTATCTATCTACACACACACACATATATATATATATATATATATATATATAGCTCAGTACCCGACTAACTGTTGTGATCTATATATTTAGGTTTCAACTGCGTAATTAATGCCGCGATTTGACTACCGGCGAAATGAGGTGTGTGTGTGTGTCTGGGTGTGTGTCTGTGGGGTGTTTGCGGAGGGGCTAGAATGTGTTGGCTGGGGGGGGGGGGTGAAGAAAGCGAAGGGGATCTGTTGATGAGTACTGATATTTACCTTTAGTGTTTACACCACGTGGTCAAAGAACAGAGACAAGAGCACACAACTCTGACTGGCAATGACATTTGTTAGGTCTGAACACATCTATTGCAGATATATAGTTAAGTCACATACAAGATTGCGGTACATCAGGGCAAAGAAGCTGCAGATTGATACGAACCTCCTAATAAATCTTGTATTTAAACAAATAGAACATTTTTTTTAAAACTTTTATAATATGCAAAGCTTATCTAAGGTCAATAACTGTACATTTACGGCCATATTTATCAGTACTGTAAGATTTATTTCCCTTAATCAACATAAAAATGATTAATTAATTCCCATTAATTAATCAATGATTTGGCTAATTTTTTGATTGAATCATGTTTTGTTAAGGACTTTGAATAATAGTGCAAAGTTTCAACTTGATCTTAGGAGTGGAAAAACTAACATGTACAAGATTAGTGTCTGACATGTTATATGTTATTTGCACAAAAGGTAATACATAAGTCTGTGAGCTGATGTTTACGTGGTATTGAGTTTTGTGTTCTTTCACAGATGGTGTTGGCATTTGGTGCTGGTATCTGGTGCTGATATGTGGTGCTGGTATGTGGTGCTGTTATGTGGCGTTAGCATTTGGTGCTGGTATGTGGTGCTGGTATGTGGTGCTGGTATGTGGTGCTGGTATGTGGTGCTGTTATCTGTTGTTAGCATTTGGTGCTGGGATGTGGTGCTGGTATGTGGTGCTGTTATCTGTTGTTAGCATTTGGTGCTGGTATGTGGTGCTGGTATGTGGTGCTGATATGTGATGCTGGATGTGGTGCTGGTATGTGGTGCTGGTATGTGGTGCTGTTATCTGTTGTTAGCATTTGGTGCTGGAATGTGGTGCTGTTATCTGTTGTTAGCATTTGGTGCTGCTATGTGGTGCTGGTATCTGGTGTTAGCATTTCGTGTTCGCATTTGGTGCTGGTATGTGGTGCTGGTATGTGGTGCTGGTATATGGAAAGACGAAGGCATAGCCCTCGGCACCAAAATCCGACTGATGCGCTCCCTGACGAATTAAGAAGGAGATCAATTAACAAGAGACAGTGCTAGACAAGTTTATCATCATCAAAAAGATCACAAGATTATATTCAACGTGATAATAATAGTAATATCTGTAAACGTAATCAGGGCCTTATATCCGCCAGCTGGAAAAACCCTTGAAAAGATATAGTTGGTGACTCTGGAAAGGCCCTTGTAAGTTTAGTTGGTGGCTCTGGAAAGGCCGTTGTAAGTTTAGTTGGTGGCTCTGGAAAGGCCCATGTAAGTATAGTTGGTAGCCGCTTCTAAGTATAGTAGGTGGCGCTGGAAAGGCCCTTGAAAGTATAGTTGGTTGCACTGGAAAGGCCCTTGAAAGTGTAGTAGGTGGCTCTGGAAAGGCCGTTGTAAGTTTAGTTGGTGGCTCTGGAAAGGCAAATGTAAGTATAGTTGGTAGCCCCTTCTAAGTATAGTTGGTGGAAAGGCCCTTGAAAGAATAGTTGGTTGCACTGGAAAGGCCCTTGAAAGTATAGTTGGTTGCACTGGAAAGGCCCTTGAAAGTATAGTTGGTTGCACTGGAAAGGCCCTTGAAAGTATAGTTGGTTGCACTGGAAAGGCCCCTGAAAGTGTAGTAGGTGACTTTGGAAAGGCCCTTGAAAGTGTAGTAGGTGGCTTTGGAAAGGCCCTTGAAAGTGTAGTAGGTGGCTTTGGAAAGGCCCTTGAAAGTGTAGTAGGTGACTTTGGAAAGGCCCTTGAAAGTGTAGTAGGTGACTTTGGAAAGGCCCTTGAAAGTGTAGTAGGTGACTTTGGAAAGGCCCTTGAAAGTGTAGTAGGTGACTTTGGAAAGGCCCTTGAAAGTGTAGTAGTTTACTTTGGAAAGGCCCTTGAAAGTGTAGTATGTGACTTTGGAAAGGCCCTTGAAAGTGTAGTAGGTGACTTTGGAAAGGCCCTTGAAAGTGTAGTAGGTGACTTTGGAAAGGCCCTTGAAAGTGTAGTAGGTGACTTTGGAAAGGCCCTTGAAAGTGTAGTAGGTGACTTTGGAAAGGCCCTTGAAAGTGTAGTAGGTGACTTTGGAAAGGCCCTTGAAAGTGTAGTAGGTGACTTTGGAAAGGCCCTTGAAAGTGTAGTAGGTTACTTTGGAAAGGCCCTTGAAAGTGTAGTAGGTGACTTTGGAAAGGCCCTTGAAAGTGTAGTAGGTGACTTTGGAAAGGCCCTTGAAAGTGTAGTAGGTGACTTTGGAAAGGCCCTTGAAAGTGTAGTAGGTGACTTTGGAAAGGCCCTTGAAAGTGTAGTAGGTGACTTTGGAAAGGCCCTTGAAAGTGTAGTAGGTGACTTTGGAAAGGCCCTTGAAAGTGTAGTAGGTGACTTTGGAAAGGCCCTTGAAAGTGTAGTAGGTGACTTTGGAAAGGCCCTTGAAAGTGTAGTAGGTGACTTTGGAAAGGCCCTTGAAAGTGTAGTAGGTGACTTTGGAAAGGCCCTTGAAATATAATTAGTGGCTCCTCCCCATCATCTTCTGGTAATGAACGACGGTCAAAATATTAGGTCAAGTATCAGACAAAGTATCAGAAAAAGTATCAGACAAAGTATCAGACAAAGTGACAAAGTATTAGGCGAAATGTTCGGCCAGTCATTAGGCAAAGCATTAAGAATGTTCATTTTCAGTGTTTCTGCTAGTGTTGCCAGTGCTAGAGGTCAGGCCTGGTCCCTGGTAATTCATCCAAGTCTTTCCCTTCTCTTACGAAGGATCTGAACCCCGGAAGAACTGTGTCGTGCAATCGGAAGAGAGGTGGCGTGATGCCAGTATAAATATTCAGCTTGTTCAAAAAAAATTTCTAATCACCAACCATTCAAACAAAGCGTCAAGACTAAATCCACGAAAAGATTGACATATTTAACTCTCAGTAATAGAACTTTCTTTATCCTGTTACACAAAAGTGGCGTGGCTGCTGTCTCCTTAATCTATTAATCAGTGTAGCCATCTACAAATCTACAAAAAAGAACGAGGCGAAGCAGTGTACTAGATGAAGCCGAAAGGACATGAAAGAGCTGGGAAGCCATTAAAAGAAAACTAGCAAGAGACAGTTGAAAGTGGCGTGTTTTTACTGAGGCCTTATGTTCCATGAGGAACGTGTTTTTACTGAGGCCTTATGTTCCATGAGGAACGTGTTTTTACTGAGGCCCGATGTTCCATGAGGAACGTGTTTTTACTGAGGCCTTATGTTCCATGAGGAACGTGTTTTAACTGAGGCCTTATGTTCCATGAGGAACGTGTTTTTACTGAGGCCCGATGTTCCATGAGGAACGCAAAGGAAAGATGATGATGATAATGATCTACAATACAAAGTAACGATGCACATTTCGTTCCTATAAAGTCCTTCTCTTACATTTCATGTTAATATATAGCTATTCATATACGTTTATTATTATTTCGATTCCTCCTATTAGCTTGCAAACTCTTCAAGGGTTGAA